>JAVIAB010000046.1:8632084-8670045 GCA_032433765.1 Megaustenia siamemsis
GTTCTGAGGCGTATAATGTTAACTTGTTCATATCTATCCATATTATGAAAGGTATCCTGATTTGGGTCTTGTGGACCTCTGATTGATTTGATTATCTGTTTTTTATGATGGGATGTCATCATGGTGAAGAATTAGCAAAAACATATAGAGGAGATCCAAGAGAATTTTTCAAAAGTGTAAAAGCAATGAGAGTAAGAAACAATGATTATAACCCAACCACTATAATAAACGACAAGAACGGTAGACCAATCAGCAGCAGGAAAAACATAATAATCAGATGGAGAGAATACTTAAAGGAACTTTTAAATCAGGGAAATACAAACGGAAATACAGCGTTTAAACATAGGCAGTATGATGAACAGGTACCCAATATACTTAAAGCAGAAGTAGAATGGACATTGAAACAGAATAAAAAGAACAAAGCAGCTAGTATAGATGGAATAAAAACAGAAATGCTCCTAGCCTGTAAGGAAACAGCTATAGATTGGCTTACTAGCATATTCAATATGGCTTGGGAAGAAAGAAAAGTCCCAGACGACTGGCAAAAAGCTATCATTGTCCCATTTTGGAAGAATAAGTGAAGTAGAAAGGGAGTGTGAAATGCACAGAGGAATATCCATATTGAGTCAAATTGGTAAAATGTATGCTAAAATATTAGAGAGGAGAGTAAGATACATAATAGAACCTCAATTAGGTAATAATCAATTCGGATTCAGAAAAGGCAAAAGCTGTACTGATGCTATATTTACATTGAGACAACTATGTAAAAAAACAATAGAATATGACAGAAACATACATATAGTATTTATAGATCAGGAAAATCGTTTGATCGTGTGGACAGGAACAAACTTTGGCAAACTTTAGAAACCTACGGAGTAGCAAGACAACTACTAGATAATATCATGGCAATATATAAAACAGTCAAAGTGCCGTCAGAACATCGGAAGGTCTGTCAGAATGGTTTCAGGTTACAACAGGACTAAGACAAGGATGTGTCCTCTCACCACTCCTCTTCATCATATATATGGACAAAATAAATCAGGAAACAACCAACAACAGTAAGGACAAATCAAATAATAACATAGAGGTAGAAAACTCCAACATCAATGAGCTACTATTCGCAGATGACCAATGCCTAATATATGAGGATGAAAACCTGCTACAACAGCATTAGGATCTCTAGATAAAAACTGCACAAAATGCAGTATGAAAATTAACGCTGCAAAAACAGAGGCTATAAGAATAAGCAAATTAAGACACCCATTAAACATCAAGATCACAGATAAAGAAATAAACAAGTAGAGGAATTCAAGTATTTAGGCACAATGTTCACAGAAGATGAAAAACTAGGCAGAGAAATTGACATGAGAATACAAAAAGCAAATGCTGTCACATACCAGCTTTCACCATTGCTAAGACATCAAAACAATTCTATGCTAGCTAAACAACAAATGATTAATATCATCTTCATGCCAACTTTATGCTATGAAAGTCAAACATGGACCCTTTCTAAATCACATTTAAGAAAGATCAATACATGTGAGATGCGTTGCTTGAGAAAAGTAACAAACAACACAAGAAGAGATAGGAACGAAACCCTGCCAAGAATATATAGAACAACAACAGTTTAAATGGTTTGGCCACCTGGTCAGAATGAATCCTTACCAATCACCATCAAGGGCGTTCTTCTCGAGAATGCATGGAAAAAGACCAAGAGGAAGACACAGAAGAAGATGGATAGATGCAGTGACAGAGACATGTAACATTAAAGGAAAATCACTAATTCAGACAATTCGAGCCGCACAAGAACGACAAATGATATAAACCACGACGCCTTTTAGGTATCAGTGAAAGAGAAAAGAAGAAGAAGTAATAGTTATGCTAACCTCATGACAGTCACTCGATCACAGTGGGAGATGACTCTCAAATGCTGGAGGAAGATCCAGATGGATAATCAGTTACATGGTTTGACCAGAGGTCCGACCTAAATAGTAATAGTGTGAGGACAATGCACTTTGATGGATATTTGATCAGGAATTTATGTTAACGAATATAAGAAGTATTACTTAGTAGAGTATTAGGAATTGTTGAGATGTGCAACACACACACACACATATATATATATATATATATATATATTATATTTACGTTCGCCAGCTTTGTCCTCTGACGAAGTCCCTAAAGACTAGGAACATCATTTTGCGTGTTAATCCATTTTTACCTAGCAGCCGTGTGCACAGTGGTCCCTCGCCGCACAGGCAGGTAACTCCGTCCTCGGAGGTACTTATATTTTTTCCGTCGATGAGTGATTGACATTTCAAGCCGGGCCTCGCTGCATAGACCAGGGGTTGTTGCTGCACAGAGAAATCATAAATAAAAATTCCAGCAGAGGGACAGCAGACAAGTGCAGTTGATGTCATTATTGTGGAAACTGGAAGCCGCGATACTTTCGTGATTAGTCAACTGGCCTACTAAGGACAAGAAGTCGGGTTATATCCTGATCGACGGTTTCTTAGTTCACCCAGCCTTAAATGGGTACCGGATTTTTTTTCTGGGAGAAGTAAAACGGTATGGGTGTAATACTGACCACATTACCTCAAAAACCATATGCTGAATGTCTATAACAATTCTGGTTACTAACACCGTATTTCCTATACGCTATTTGGCGTGACGGGACACTTTTTGTTATTATGGAAATGCTTTTTCCCTTTAATGAATAATGCAATTATTAAATGTATTAATTTTACAGTAGACTAGTATTTAGTGTATGCTTTATACTGCACTGGAAAGCACACGATTTATAGTTTACGCAGGAAGTGTAGCTTATATTTTATGATTTTATAAATTGTTACCATCAATTTAATAGACAATGACGAACCTGGACTATAGGAACAGCAGTACCGGCACTGACAAGTGTATAGATTGGGCTACAGACAGGTTAAGTAAAGGAAGGCCAGACGCAAAAAAAGGTTTTATTTTGCTCAGTGACGGAAAATCAGATAATCCAGATAAAAGTGAGTACAACTATGTTGTGTACTTTACACCAAATTGTTGTAGTCTAAAATGCATGGCTAATGATAATAATAATGAGAGATTTATTTCAAGCAACTGATCTCGTGTTTAATGTTGATATAGTTAGAGCAATATATAATAATCATCATCATCAAGTACCGGGCCTAATGGCGTAGGTGATCATGTCTCTCCACAACTTTCGATCTTTGCAGCTATTTATCATTTCTGTTGTTGACCTTCTGCCAAGCCATTATCTTAAGCTGACTGTTATTTTTTCTCTTTGTTTCCATCTATCTCTTCGTCCGTCAATTGTTCCAGTTGTTACAATATATTCCAGTTGTTCTCTTCTCATTACATGGCCAAAAAATAATGGTTGTTTCTTCCTAATATTGGAAATTAGCTCTCTTTTTGCTTTGACCTCTCTCAGAACATCTTCATTACTCTCCTTAGCTGTCAACGGTACTCTCAACATTCTTCTGTAAAACCAAATTTCTACAGACTCCAGTGGTTGTCAGGTCAGGTAATTTTACCTGCTACTGTATGCAATAAACAGTACAACATGTGGCTGCCCTGCTGCCTTGAAGGTAAGCTAGGTACGGTAAAAGGCTAAGGGAGGGCACCCCGAAATAAAACAACCCCACTGCCTTGTGGATGAGACTTTTTAGTTAAAGGCTAGCGGAGTCAGCCGTAAACAAACCGACGGAAGGCAACAGAAAATCACCATTGTAATTTCTTTGTACAATCATCAATCGCCACAACAATAGAAATAATGACAACAACGTTAAGGGGGATTCCAAGGGAAAACCCTCGTTCGGTAGGGGGCATCATGTGCTACAGGTGATACCCGATCGTCATCAAGCTACTGTAAGAAAAATAAAGATAAAATCAACTCTAAAGATAGGTACTTGGAATGTGAGAACACTCATGCAGAAGGGTAATATTTCAATAATAAAACAGGTCGATGAATTTAAATATCTGGGAACAATGTTAACCTCAGATGGATGTGTACAACAGAGGTGAGATGCAGAATGACTCCGGCAAAAGCAGCTTTTCAAAAAATGAAAACAAATACTATGCAATTCAATTTTGACAATAAAAACAAGAAAAATAGTTTTTAAATGTTTTGTAGAACCAGTTTTAACATATGGGTGTGAATCAGGGACAACGGGACAACAGACACAAGAAAATCACTGGAGGCTGCAAAAATGTGATTTTACAGAAGAATGTTGAGAATACCATGCACAGCTAAGAAGAGTAATGAAAACGTTTTGAAAGAGGCAAAGCAAAAAGGACTAATTTCCAAAATTAGGAAGAAACAATCAACATTTTTGGCCATGTAATAAGAAAAGAACAGCTGGACTATATTGCAACAACTGGTAAAAATGAGCAACGAAGATATAGTGGGAAGCAAAAAGAAAAATTACCAGACAGCTTCAGAGAATGGCTCGGCAGAAGGTCAATAACAGAAATGATAAATAACTATCGTGATCTAAAGTTGTGGAGAGACATGATCACCTACGCCAGCAGGTTTGGTACTTGACGATGATGATAATAGTGAGAGCAGAGCACGAGCAGAGCTTGTAGACCCAGATATGTACGGCTGGAGTAGCTTCAAATTTATGTTTTTCCTGGATAATCGGTATTATCTTAGAAGAGCCATCATATTAGAAATTATGTCAATAAATAATGGAAATGAAAGGAACAGGTCAAGACAACACTTATAAAGTCTGGTCGCCACTGTACCCTAGGTTAAGATAGGATATGATGACCACTGGCGCAGTTCGGGTTGCTAGTGTTTGATACATAGACATGTGTATTAGTTACTAATGCACGGAAAAAAATATGTGTCATTTGCAACGCCCGGAAAACCAACAAACGTGTTGTTTACCAGAGTTGGAAACAAAGATAATTGTGTGAATTACACGAATTTGTGACAAGGTAAGTGTGTGGGTTACAAGAGTTGGGGACAAGGAAACATGTGTGGGTCACAAGAGTTGGGGGTAAGAACACATGCGTTGGTAACAAGAGTTGGGGGTGGGTCAAGTGAGTGGGTCACAATAGTTTGTAGCATGGGCAGGCGTGTGGGTTACATGATGTGGTAGTAAAGACGATTTGGGTTTCAAAAGTTGAGGGCACAGTAAGTATGTGGGTTACAACAGTTCGAGAACAAATGTGCGGGTTACAAGAGTTGGTGTATAGAGAAGTGTGTTGGTTACAAGAGTTGGTGGCATAGATAAGTGTGCGGGTTACAAGAGTTGGGGGGGGGGGCATAGGCAAGTGTGTGAGTTACAAGAGATATGTTGCAAGGACATGTTTGTGGGTTACAAGAGTTGGGAGCAGGGCAAGTGTGTGGGTTACAAGAGTTGATGGCAAGGCCAGGTGTGTGGTTTAGAGGAACTGGTTGCAGGGAAAGTGTGTGGGTTATAAAAGTTGGTAGTAATGACAAGTGTGCGAGTTACAAGAGTTTGGTTTAAGTGTGTGTGTCACAAGAGTTTGGATTCAAACAAATGTGTTGGTTACAAGAATTTTGTTCGAGACAAATTTGTGAGTTACTGTGGTTTGATTCAAGACAAATGTGTGGGTTACAGTGTTTTGGTTCAAGACAAATGTGTATGTTACAGTGATTTGGTTCAAGACAAATGTGTATGTTACAGTGGTTTGGTTCAAGACAAATGTGTGGGTTACAGTGGTTTGGTTCAAGACAAATGTGTGGGTTACAGTGGTTTGGTTCAAGACAAATGTGTCGGTAACAGTGGTTTGGTTCAAGACTAATGTGCGGGTTACAATGGTTTGGTTCAAGACAAATGTTTGGGTTACAGTGGTTTGGTTCAAGACAAATGTGTGGGTTACAGTGGTTTGGTTCAAGACAAATGTGTTGGTTATAAGAGTTTGAGTTGAGACAAGTGTGTGGATTACACGAGTTTGGGCCAAGACAAATGTGTGGGTTACAGGAGTTGGAGTAATTATAAATATGTTGGTTACCAGAGTTTGTAGAAAAGGAGAAAGGTGTAGGTTACAAGAGTCGGGTCAAGAGATGTGTGTAGGTTACAATATTTGTGGTCAAGATAAGTTTAATTATTACAAGAGTTGGGACAGGGCAAGTGTGTGTGTTACAAGAGTTTGGGGCAGACAAGTGTGTGGGTTACCAACATTGAAGTGAAGACAAGCGTATGGATTACAATAGTTAGTGTCAAGACAAAAGTGTGGGTTACGAGAATTGGGATCATGATCCATTTTTATTATAATTTGTGTCTGTTACCATTTCTGGTTTTCTTTGTTTACAAAATATTCATAACGGATGACCATTTTATACTTTTTCTTTTTTCTTCTCTGTTTCCGCATGCATCCATTACAAATCTTCTTTATTCTAATAGTCTTTTTTTTCAAAATATTCAAAACTGATTGATTAACATGTCCATGCGCTCTGCTTATATCGCTACTTGTGCTGTTATATTGACAAGTAGCTATAGTCATGCATCCTTTATTATTGTAAATTTTAACTGAAGAGTCTCGTGCGCTGTGGTTAGAGTATACATCTACCGACGTAAAGGTATGGGGTTTAAATGCCAGTAGCGACAAACTTGTTTCCGATTTTAAAGGCACACCACAGCAATTGGAAACGGGTATTCTCTGGGAAGAAAGATAGTGAGAACTATAACTGACCGAGTATCCACCTCACAAAGCTGAATCTTCTTATAGTAATGTCACAAACATCTCATTACCTATAGGTAATAGCTATGAGACTACATCTACATTTAATGTTAATTCATATTTTCTTTCCAGCTTCCCAGGCTATCGCTAAAACTCATGCATTGAATATACCATGCATAGCTATCGCAGTTGGCAAGGAAGTATACGAACCAGAGCTTCAACAAATAGCTTCTAAACCAGAATACTACATCAAAGCTCTAGACTTTCAGAGTCTGAGAGAAGTTTTCGTGTCTCTAAGAAACGCTGTTTGTGATGGTAAGTGTTTGCTAGTTTGTTTATCTTTTCCAATTCATTAATGTTTTGAGGTGAATTAGTTGGTGACTTTAAAGTAAAGTACAATTTCAGGTACAATTGAGCAAGTGGAGCATGAGTAAAAGGTAATTTTAGATAACATTGAAGCAGAAGAGATAAATTGATAAGAAATGTTAGTCAGTTCAAAGAAGTCGAATCTGTATATGTCACAATTTAAAGCTCAACCGGAAAAGAATAGTTAGTGAATATTCTTGTGATTAGAATAAGATCAGTGATAGCGGGGTGTGTTTTGTTTTGTTTGATTGTGGTTAATTAGAAGAAAAAAGTAAGTATTATTGTGAAGTTTCTTTAGGTTGAATCAAAGCAGTTGGATCAAAGAGATGAGTAATTATGGACAAATCTATGTGAGGAATACTAGCGCAAATTAATTTAGGAACAATCCAGGGTAATGGAGCCAGAGTGTGAAGTAATGTATGATAGAATAAGAATAATCGAGTCACAATGTGATTTAAGTTTGATTAAAGGCAACCACAGAATCAACGAATTCTTCAATGTGTGCTTTCCAGTGGTCTACAATGTGTGCTTTCCAGTGGTCTACAATGTGTGCTTCCTAGTGGTCTAGAATGTGCGCTTTCCAGTGGTCTACAATGTGCGCTTTCCAGTGGTCTACAATGTGTGCTTCCTAGTGGTCTAGAATGTGCGCTTTCCAGTGGTCTACAATGTGTGCTTTCCAGTGGTCTACAATGTGTGCTTTCCAGTGGTCTACAATGTGTGCTTTCCAGTGGTCTACAATGTGTGCTTCCTAGTGGTCTAGAATGTGCGCTTTCCAGTGGTCCTAATGTGTGCTTTCCAGTGGTCTACAATGTGTGCTTCCTAGTGGTCTAGAATGTGCGCTTTCCAGTGGTCCTAATGTGTGCTTTCCAGTGGTCTACAATGTGTGCTTTCCAGTGGTCTACAATGTGTGCTTTCCAGTGGTCTACAATGTGTGCTTCCTAGTGGTCTAGAATGTGCGCTTTCCAGTGGTCCTAATGTGTGCTTTCCAGTGGTCTACAATGTGTGCTTCCTAGTGGTCTAGAATGTGTGCTTTCCAGTGGTCTACAATGTGTGCTTTCCAGTGGTCTAAAATGTGTGCTTTCCAGTGGTCTACAATGTGTGCTTCCTAGTGGTCTAGAATGTGCGCTTTCCAGTGGTCCTAATGTGTGCTTTCCAGTGGTCTACAATGTGTGCTTTCCAGTGGTCTACAATGTGTGCTTTCCAGTGGTCTACAATGTGTGCTTTCCAGTGGTCCTAATGTGTGCTTTCCAGTGGTCTACAATGTGTGCTTTCCAGTGGTCCTAATGTGTGCTTCCCAGTAGTCTACAATGTGTGCTTTCCAGTGGTCTAGAATGTGTGCTTCCCAGTAGTCTACAATGTGTGCTTTCCAGTGGCCCTAATGTGTGCTTTCCAGTGGTCTACAATGTGTGCTTCCTAGTGGTCTAGATTGTGTGCTTTCCAGTGGTCTAGAATGTGTGCTTCCCAGTGGTCCTAATGTGTGCTTTCCAGTGGTCTAGAATGTGTGCTTTCCAGTGGTCCTAATGTGTGCTTTCCAGTGGTCTACAATGTGTGCTTCCTAGTGGTCTAGAATGTGTGCTTTCCAGTGGTCTAGAATGTGTGCTTCCAGTGGTCTACAATGTGTGCTTTCCAGTGGTCCTAATGTGTGCTTTCCAGTGGTCTACAATGTGTGCTTCCTAGTGGTCTAGAATGTGTGCTTTCAGTGGTCCTAATGTGTGCTTTCCAGTGGTCCTAATGTGTGCTTCCCAGTAGTCTACAATGTGTGCTTTCCAGTGGTCTAGAATGTGTGCTTTCCAGTGGTCTAGAATGTGTGCTTTCCAGTGGTCATAATGTGTGCTTTCCAGTGGTCTAGAATGTGTGCTTTCCAGTGGTCCTAATGTGTGCTTCCCAGTGGTCTAGAATGTGTGCTTCCCAGTGGTCTACAATGTGTGCTTCCCAGTGGTCTAGAATGTGTGCTTCCCAGTAGTCTACAATGTGTGCTTCCCAGTGGTCTAGAATGTGTGCTTCCCAGTAGTCTACAATGTGTGCTTCCCAGTAGTCTAGAATGTGTGCTTCCCAGTGGTCTAGAATGTGTGCTTCCTAGTAGTCTACAATGTGTGCTTCCCAGTGGTCTAGAATGTGTGCTTCCCAGTGGTCTAGAATGTGTGCTTCCCAGTGGTCTAGAATGTGTGCTTCCTAGTGGTCTACAATGTGCAACTCAATTTAAATGAGAGCGCAGTGACATAAACATTTGCTCCTTTCATGATTTAATGTTCCATTCATCGGGATTCTACCGTATCCTCTGTTTTCTTTGGTCGTTGTGTTTATTAATCCTTTTTTATTGTACATCTCCGTGTCTGCTGTTATGTATTCAGATGTTAATGTTATATGGTGTGTATAATATTGTCATGTATTCAGATTGATAAAACTATATGTTAATTATTATAGTGTCGTGTATTCAGTTGCATAATGTCATATGTTATGTGTTATAGCGTCATGTATTAAGTTGCATAATTTCATATGTTATGAATAATAGTGTCATGTATTAGGTTGCATAATGTTATATGTTATGAATAATAGTGTCATGTATTACGTTGCATAATGTTATATGTTATGAATAATAGTGTCATGTATTAAGATGCGTACTTTTATATGTTATGAATAATAGTGTCATGTATATAAGATGCATACTGTTATATGTTATGTGTAATAGTGACATGCATTGAGATGCATAATGTCATATATTATGTATACTTTTGCCATGTATTCGTATTAATTATTTTATATAAAAAATAAAAGTAAAAAGCCCCGTCACGCCAAGGGGCGTATATGGAATATGGTGTTAGTGACCATAACTTTTACAGACCTTCAGCACATGATCTTTAGGGTAATGTGGTCGGTATTACGTCCGTGCCGCTTTACTTTCCCAGAATAAAATCCGGTACCCATTTAAGGCTGGGTGAACACGGAAGCTGTCGGTTGGGATCGAACCCTATCGCTTGTCCTTTATAGTCCAGTTCACTAACCCCTGAGCTATCGCAGATCCTGCATAATGTTATGTGTTATGCATATTTTTCATCTTACAGAGGTAGAAAGCTCGTCCTATCACAAATTTGTAGAAGTGGATTAGACATTTCTTTTACTATATCCTTTTCGGCAACACTTCGTTTCAATAGAGATTTTTGCTCCTACATGTGTCCAAGGTGAAGGTTGTCGGGTATCACCTTCCTTTATAACCTCCGATCTTGTGAGACATATTCCAACGTTCATATTTCTTGCCACGTGGACAACAAATCCAAAATCGTTTACCGTTATCTACCTCAGTCTCTGTGGTCTTCGATGTTTTCTGTGGATATTAAGTATTCCAATCTGTTTATTATCGACGCATATCCCACAAATCCAGGCTGACTTTTCTTAAATGTTTTTTGCGTTCACTGATCGGGCGCCGTCTCCTCAATAGAAAAATGGTCATCATATAGCGCCAAGAGAGAGTCATTGCAGAAATCAAAAATACGTTTATTCACTGCTATCAACGTCCCTGGACATTAGAGCGTATGGAGAGAATATGTTGGCTAGCTGCGCTGTCGTTGAAAACGATCAACCGATAGATCGGGTGCATATCATCAATGTCCTCCGAGATGTAGGAAGAGCACATAACTTCGACAACCATGAGTCCGCGTCACTCCTTCGGATGAACGAGATAGGAGTTAAGAAGGGCACAGCCAGAAACGTCAAATTTAGTGGTCGTATACGAAGACTAATCAACCAACACAGAACTGGAGTCGTCAGTCGCTGGACACTGCGGGACTTGCTGAGTAGGGGATCTGACCACATATGGGCATGTTCTGAGTGTAATGGTGATAGCCCGCTAATAACTCAATAACAGCGTCATTTTACTCTGCCTCTTATCTTGGTGGTGCATGTTGTCATTTGTTCATCTAAATATGTGTTTTTCAATGTTGTAAAACCACTTTAGTCTTGGTCTTCCTCTACCTCGTCTACTTTGTACTTTCCCTTCAATGATGACATTTAACAGGTATTGTTTATCTTCACCTGTTCCAGACATATTTTACTTGTCTTTTTTCAAATTGTGTTAATTAGTTCTTTTTTTTTTATTGCTAGATTATTTAGAACTTCATTGTTTTCTTTTCCTTGAAATTAAGTTCTCAATTTTCCAATAGATCCTTGATTTGAAAAGCTTGAACTTTCTGCTCTGTTTTCGTATTTAATGAATTCTCGTTTTTCTTCATCGTATGAGGATGTTGAGTAAATACATTTGCATTTTGCAGTCCTAGTTCTTATGTTTTCTGTTTTGATGTGGACATAATTTTCATTTTATTAAAATTCATTATTGTCATTTCTATTCTTTTGCTTATTTTATGTCATACATTCCCATCAAATTTAAATTGAACAAAGTCACTATTTTCTTGAATTCTTTCTTTACATCCACTTCAGGACCCACTTGTCAGATATTTTTATCTTTCATATTTTGGTCGATTTGCCCATTTTTGTCATTACAGAAAAATAATATACACTTTGTCTTCTGTTATTCATGCAAAGTGATTAGGTGAAGCTTTTTTTTATATAGAAAAAAAATGATGGCGAAAAAAAGTTAAATATTGCATGCAAACGTGAAAATATTTGATGTCAAAGCAAAAGAGACAGAAGCAGAATTTGTTGTTAGATAGATAGATAGACAGACAGACTGACAGACAGACAGACATACAAATATATAGATAGATAGACAGACAGACTGACAGACAGACAGACATACAAATAGATAGATAGATAGATAGATAGATAGATAGATAGATAGATAGATAGATAGATAGATAGATAGATAGATAGATAGATAGATAGATAGATAGATAGATAGATAGATAGATAGATAGATAGATAGATAGATAGGTAGATAGATAGATAGATAGATAGATAGATAGATAGATAGATAGATAGATAGATAGATAGATAGATAGATAGATAGATAGATAGATAGATAGATAGATAGATAGATAGATAGATAGAAAGATTGATAGATAGATAGATAGATAGATAGATAGATAGATAGATAGATAGATAGATAGATAGATAGATAGATAGATAGATAGATAGATAGATAGATAGATAGATAGATAGATAGATAGATAGATAGATAGATAGATAGATAGATAGATAGATAGATAGATAGATAGATAGATAGATAGATAGATAGATAGATAGATAGATAGATAGATAGATAGATAGATAGATAGATATATAGATAGATAGATAGATAGATAGATAGATAGATAGATAGATAGATAGATAGATAGATAGATAGATAGATAGATAGATAGATAGATAGATAGATAGATAGATAGATAGATAGATAGATAGATAGATAGATAGATAGATAGATAGATAGATAGATAGATAGATAGATAGATAGATAGATAGATAGATAGATAGATAGATAGATAGATAGATAGATAGATAGATAGATAGATAGATAGATAGATAGATAGATAGATAGATAGATAGATTGCTCACATTGAAATAGGTTTTAATGTAGTTTTATTTTATATATCAAACGATATTTTGTTTTTTCTTAACAGAAATAAAGAAACAATAACTACTCACCTGGAATCACGGCAGACATAGACACAACTGATATTCGACTGTTGTTGGATACAACATTTCTGAAGATTAAAAAATCCTTTAAAAAAATATTAAATTATTGAAATGGCTGGAAACCTTGGAAAAATAATTGTAATGTTTTTGTTAATGCATAACACGTTATGTGTTTGTAGAAAGGTTAAAATATGTAAGTGATTGTTTAATAATATAACAATAAGTAACTGTTTAGTTAAAAAAAAATATCTAGATCATTTTAATGTTGTTTAAATACCAGATATTTTATTATATATATATATATATATAATTGAAAAGCTACATATATAATTAATGGCTTTCAAAATGTGAAAATAGGCATGAATAGGTACAAATGAATGTGATTAAATTGTAAAGATATATATGTTATTTATTATGTAAACATATCTCAGATATTTAAAAATTGTTAATCATGTAAAGAGATGTCTAAATTATCATTAGAAATGTGTGAAAATACAATGTTATTACAAATACGTCTTCCAAGCAGATACATTTATTGGATAGATATTAGTCGGGGTTGATACAAGGAATGATACAATATATTGAATAAATGTGGAAACATAAATTGATCAATTACATGTGAAAATAAATATCTGGAAATATGTTGCAATATAAATTCTATTTCAATGTGTGTATCCGACAACAAGATGTCAATTGTAGAATAAAGATCCCCGCATACCTGAGAATTGACTTATGTTCTGTGTTTTATGTATGCCATTTTGAGTATGTCGATTTGTGTTTATCGTTTTAAATACATCGTGTCAGTGTTTTATTTAATTGTTATTCCAGGATATTATTCGTGTTGGTTTCCTGCCTGTTGTGTGTAATTTGTCAACATTTGTGTTTGTTTTGCTGTAATTTCTGGATCTAATTCCGCACTACAAATAATCAATTTTTAAATTGACATCAAGGGTCTCCCAGTTGGCCCATAGGTGCTCAGCCTTTCTGTTTTCAAAAGATGATAAGTTATGTGAAGACCAACGGTCAAAGTGACATGCTGATTTTGTAGAAACATTGTTATTTCTTCTAAGCTTTTCTGCAGAGAACACAAAAGTATGAGCAGTGCTGAAAAGAAGTTTTCCTGATTTACAGACTGCAGATCTTATATTTCAGGGGCAGATGTAAAAAGGGCTGGGCACTTTTCGAACACTGTCTGCAGCAGATTTAGAAGGACATGTTACACTGTGCCACAGCTAGAATAGACTGTATGAACATTCTGGGTTATCTATTAACTAAAAGACATACATCTAGATGACACAGGAATACGACTAATTGGTAATTTATACACGAAGCAAACACCAACAGTAACATATAACAAAGAGACCGTCCATTGATATAAAAAGAGGAGTAAGATAAGGAGTCATCTATTCACCAAGCTTGTTTTAATCTATACAACGAGCAAATCTTTAAAAACTTCACAGAAATGCCAGGCCTAAACATTTATGGTACGATAATCAATAACATAATATATGTTGACGATACTGTATTACCAGCAGAAAATCCTAAAAATCTAAAAACAATTACTAAACAATTACTGCCTGATACAAGGATATTGACAATGAAATAAGCAGAATGTACAAAAAGGGAAAAGAAGACTGGCTCAACCAAAGATGTCTGGAAGTCGAAACTACGGAAAGTAAAAAAATCTAAGAGAGATGCACACAGAAAAAAAAAGAGAATGACTAATAAAGACAAAAAAAAGCTGCAAGAAACGGATGTATTGCAAACAAAGAGGGAAGAATGCTAACAGACAACAAAGATATAATAGATAGATGGCAAGAATATATAACAGAATTATTTCATGACGAAAGGGACAAAAAGTCAGACATAAAATGTACATACACCTATAAAATCCTAAAATCTGAAGTAGAAAAAGCTATATAAAGAATGAAAAAGGGAAAGGCAGCAGGACCTGACAATATACAGATAGAGATGATACAGGCTCTACAAGATTTTGGCATCGAAGTGATCACAGACATATTCAGTGACATATACCATACATGATACATACAAAACGAACTAAAAACATCAACTTTCATTGCATTGCCTAAAAAGAATGGTGCAGTTGAATGCAGTGATTTCAGAACAATAAACCTAATGAGTCCGGTAACACAAATTTTACTAAAAGTTATACAGGGAAGGATTCAGAATAAAATAAATACTGAATTAGATAAGCAGCAATTTGGATTCAGGAAAAGCAGTGGCACAAACGAAGCCACATTTAGCATGAGAACCTTGATTGAAAAGTACATAGAAGTAAACAAACCAATATATGCCTGCTTTATAGACTTCACCAAAGCTTTCGATAGAATACACATAACCAACTCACACTGACTACAGGATATAAATCTAGACGACACAGATATACGACTAATACGTAATTTGTACTGGGAGCAAACAGCAATAATAAAATATAACAAGTAGAACTCTACACCCATGGGCATAAAAAGAGGAGTAAGACAAGGATGCAATGCATCCTATCACCAAACTTGTTCAATCTATACACTGAGCAAATCTTTAAAAAACATATATATATATATATATATATATATATATATATATATATATATATATATATGGCGGAAGTATATACAGAAAGAGAGGAACTGATAGACTGATACCATGGATATACAAACTAAAGCAAACGGAACCTTCGTCGCATTAGGAATTATGGAAATCCAAAGACATTAGGTTAAATACAATTATATACAACAATTTTAACTCCAAGTTGAGTCAGTCCTATTATACGGTTGTGAAACATAAGAAACAACAAAATATGACAATAGCGAAGATACAGCTATTCATTAATGGATGCTTGCATTGAAAGAAAGGAGGGAAATGACAGGACGAAATCGCTAAGGTAGAATTATGGACAAGTAGCAGTCAAATACCAGTAGACAAAGAGATACAACAGGACCTTTTTAGGAATAGCCGTGGGAAGAGACAAAGAGGAAGATCAAAATATTATTGGAGAAAGCAGGTAGAGGCAGAGGTTAATATGATGTGGAAGAATTGGAATGATCTTAAAAGGATGGCAAGAACCAGAACAGCATGGATACTTTTTTTTGAAAACCTCTGCTCCATAGCGGGTTGAAAGGAAGAGGAAGAAGGACGCGGTAATCAGGCTGCTAGATATGACATTTGCCTGACGAGTGTCTGCTACATTGAAAATTGTCGTCCTCTCTCACCGCTGCCAAAGACTCAGTAGTGAGATCTGGGATAATGCTGTTGCAAACTGTGAAGCCGAAGGCTAAAACTGGAGAAGGGGTGGGGGGTGAGACGTGTGCTGTTGCAATCGATCTTGATGACTAGTCAAACAGGAGACTCATTGAGTTATTGAATTATGGAGTTATTTGCGGGTCATCATCATTGCACACCAAACATGTCCATAGGTGCTCAGATCCCCTCCTCAGCAAGTCCCACAGTGTCCAGCGACTGACGACTCCAGTTCTGTGTTGGGTGATAAGTCTTCTTACACGCCCACTACGTTTCTCATTTCTGGCTATCCCCATCTTAACTCCCATCTCTATCATCCGAAGAAGTGACGTGAATTTGTGGTTGTCAAAGTCCTGTGCTCTTCCCATATCTCGAAGGGTATTGATGATGTCCGCCCGATCTATTGGTTGACCGTCCCGAACGACAGCGCAGCTAGCCAACCTGTCCGCTCTTTCATTTCCCCGTACTCCCGCATGTCCAGGGACATAAACAAAGGTGACCTTACGTATTTTTGATTTCTTCAATGACCAACTATTGCGTGCGTACAGAACCCGCCTCCACTTTTTAAATCATGCTCATCGAATCACTCAGTATACATGCTTGAGTGTAGTCTTGTGACTCTAACCAGTTGAATGCCCTGGTCACTGCCATCAAAAATATGAACAATTAACTCTTGGTTTCTTTATGGCATAACCTTCCACTGATCGTTTGGGTAGTTAGGTCCGATGTCTAGTCCTCTCGAATAAGGGCAATGAATAGGAAGTCTCTTGTGAACTTGCGCACGTTTAAGATCATTTAGCATTTAACACTGACAAAGAATAGGCCATAAATATGGCGCTACCCGGGCAAAATTGTCGGCTAGAACCTACCCACACCGTGGATCAATAAATGTTTGTCTACAACACAAGTATTCAGCCCTACTGGGAGTTACTTGCATTAATAGGATAGTACAAATATACAATTTATTTCCGGTCTGTGATCGTTACCCTATGGTATAGTCATTGAGTACGCCTTCGTGTAAGACACTGCTACAATAGTCAATTTTATAGTTGGCTGCGTGGCAGTGTGCCAAGCGTTCGGCATCTCGTGGCAAGAAGCGGTGCCACTGAGTACGGGTTCGATCCCGCTTCGGACCATATATTGTTCTTCGTTTTTTTCTATTGTTGTTTGTCTGTCAATTTTTCCGAGTGCTAACACATACTCCTTTGTTCTATTATTCCCTATTATCGCCTCGGAAGTTCCCCATATAATAATATTTATGTATTATTATTTGTACCCAGTATATAACCACTGGACACTACTATTCGTGCTGTTTCGTCCAATAAATGTTTGTCTACAACACAAGTATTCAGCCCTACTGGGTGTTACTTGCATTAATAGGATAGTACAAATATACAATTTATTTCCGGTCTGTGATCGTTACCCTATGCTATAGTCATTGAGTACGCCTTCGTGTAAGACACTGCTACAATAGCCAATTTTATAGTTGGCTGCGTGGCAGTGTGCCAAGCGTTCGGCTTCTCGTGGCAAGGCGCGGTGCCACTGAGTACGGGTTCGATCCCGCTTCGAACCATATATTGTTCTTCGTTTTTTTCTATTGTTGTTTGTCTGTCAATTTTTCCGAGTGCTAACACATACTCCTTTGTTCTATTATTCCCCACACCGTGGATCCCAGGCCGCGCTACGGAGTTCGTGCACGTGGTCCAGGGTTCTGCTCGGATTTTCTCCAGATTATTGAGGACCTCTGCTGTTTCCCATCGTAGAGCCTATGCATATGTCCAGTGTGCAGTGATGGTGACTCTGACAACAAACTACATCATTTTCACATCAAAATAGGGAGGAGCAAGGGCATCAGATCAAACAAAGAAAAGCATGGATTTCGCGCGCTCAGTACATTGTCCAACAGATTTGTCCTCCGCGGAACATTGAACCGAAGAAATGCAGATACGAGTCTCCTTTATTTACATCACTTTGAATAGAGACTGCTGGCAACGAAACCACATGGTTGTGGAGACGGAGGTGCAAGCTTTAATCTATGAGAATTCACGTGAAGGTTCGGCAGTCATCGACATTGACGAGTCTGTTCTTCGACCCAATAGGAGCTCATGGGCGTTTACGGTGCAGGTCAAAGAAAGAATAATTAAATATGAGACATGCTCTTTCGCAGGAACTAATATTTCCATCATAGAAATCATGGGAGTAACTAAAGATTTGGACTGACTAGAAACACAACATGTTAGTAATGCGCGTTTTCTGAGTGGATATATGCGCATGCTCAAGTAAATCGAAAGGTGTTTGGCTCAAAGGAAATGGTTGGCTTCACAAAATAAATAAGAACTGAGTGGTCTCTGTTTCACGTTCGGGCGGAGAAAGAACTAAATGAGCTGACATCTTGGCTGTGATGACAGCCGTGGATGATGGACGTGCAATGGGTTGGACTGGAAGCACTCACGGAAACAGGGTGAGCTATGAATGGAAAATCATGAATCTGCAGCCATGTCCTGATTACTATTCGCACAACGTTTATAGGGGGCTCGTTGTGTTTTGATCACTCTGCCTTGTTACCTTGCCAAACCATTGTATATGTTGTTTCTTTATATATTCTATGGCGGGATTTATTCCTATCTTTTTTATCTCAGGTTTTCATTTCTGATCTTATCTCTCAGGTTGTGTTCTGTTATTCGTCTAACACACTTCATCTGCATAACGTTGGGATGACGATTGTATTTGTACAGTGCCCGTTTTGCCTCGATTATTTCCTTGTTCGACAATAGTGGTGAGAACTGTCCAATGAATTGACAGGCTGTGTTGCATCTTGAGTCAATCTCTGCTGTTTGTGAATTGTTATTTGTCACTAGACGTCCTAGGTAATTGAATTCCTCTACTTGTTTTACTTTTTTTTTTCAGAACCCCATTTGAGAATCGCTTAACTGTAGTAATATTATTGTCTCTGCCTGTTTTGCACAATTTTGGCGTATAACCTTCCTACATACATGAGAAGCAACATACCATTATATTGATTCCAGGTAGATTTGAGATATTATCTTTGCTACCTTTCTTTTTCCATATTGGTGCGACGACTGCAAGTTGCCAGTTTTCTGGGATTTTGTGTTGGTTCATGCTGCATTGAATATTATGTGCAGTCATGTCACTACTGTTTTTCAAGCTGCTGCTATTATTTCTACTTGTATGTTATCTATCCCCGGTGCTTTATATCTTGGTTCAAATTTGATTACTTCTTCGATTGATTTGCTCTTTCGTGATGTTGGTATCAGTATTTGTGCATTTTTGCTTAGTTTGTATTATCTTATTGGTAGTTTGTGTCACGTTTAATAGGTCTTCAACATATTCTTTACATCATATTCATATTTTAGCACAGGCCACAGTCGAAACAGGCGCTGTTCGTCCATTCCTATTGTGGACATTGTGTCTATGTCTCACAATCGAGTCAGATGTCCTCTTCAATTATTTCCCTTTGGTGTGTTACACTGACTTCATTCTTTCCTTCCCTAGTGGTTTAAAAGACAAAAAAACTGTCGATATATGATGTGATTGGGTTTTCGTATGACTCTGCGTCCAATTCCTTTCCATGTATATTCATAATATGTGTTTTTTTCGACATCCTTTTGTTTTCTTAGTATCTAGGTCGTCATTCTGTTTGTGTGTGTGTGTGTGTGTGTGTGTCTGTGTGTCTGTGTGTCTGTGTGTGTGTTGTGTCATCAAATGTTCAGACATTTCCTCAGTTCATTGTTTACAAAGACCAATCTCCGATGATTGCTTTATTTAAAATCCACATCTACGATTCATGTATTGTGACAAGAAGAAAAATACTTAATACAGAATAATATACGTGAATCTGCAGGCCGGAAATGCTGGAGCCAAGAGGCTAATCAGCCTCATACGTTCGAGATGAATGCTTGAGTCAGTGTGCAGAAAAAAATAGTAGGCGGAAAGGATAAACGTCACCGGTGGTTTCCAAAAGGTTGTAGGGACGTCATCTGTGTCGAATAAAGTGGTGCCTGTTACATACGACGGCACCACGAACAATATATATATATATATGTATTTTCTAGTAAGATATACGTTTTAGACTTTCCATTTCTAACGATCGTTGCTATTAGGATTCAGACTTAACATAAGACACATATTGTATCTTGCTATATGTCCCTGTTGTGGGAAAGCCTCTCAACCTTGTCAGGGAAGCTGATGCCAAATATACTAGTAAATCTTGTTTTTCTTGGTGTTTCAAGAGGCTAATATTTACTACCTGGTTATTAAAAAAAGAAATGGAGATCAAGGAAAGAAAATGAGGATTGGAAGGTCAATGATTGGAAAGACCATCAAGCAATATTGCTTGACAGTCAATGAACTTGAACCTACACGGGACTAGGAAAATTAGGAGACCCTCGAAGCCCTGGAGAAGAACAATCGAGACGGATGCAAAGACTGCAGGATGGACGAGGTCTCATTTACAGAAGATAACACAGTACCGGGTCCGTTGGTAGAGTGTGGTCGTAACCCATTGCTGCACGAGGAGCTGCATGGCGTAGGTTCAGTAATAGAGCCATGAAATCGTCAGCCCTGTGATTCCCACTTTGATGGCTGGCTCTGTGTTCCCACTTTGTTGGCTGGCTCTGCGATTCACGTGTTGTTATTCTCATGATAGCTTCATCATCATCAAGTACCGGGCCTACTGGCGTAGGTGATCATGTCTCTCCAAAACTTTCTATCTCGGCAGCTATTTACCATTTCTGTTGTTGACCTTCTGCCAAGCCATTCCCTTAAGCTGTCTGTTATTTTTTTCTCTTTGCTTCGCTCTATCTCTTCGTCCCTCAATTTTTCCAGTTATTACAATATATTCCAGTTGTTCTCTTCTCATTACATGACCAAAGTGATGATTGTTTCTTCCTAATATTGGAAATTAGCTCTCTTTTTGCTTTGACCTCTCTCAGAAAATTTTCATTACTCTTCTTAGCTGTCCATGTTATTCTCAACATTCTTCTGTAAAACCACATTTCTACAGACTCCAGTGATTTTCTTCTCAGTAGTTCTATTTTCCATGATTCGCATCCAAATGTTAAGACCGGTTCTACATAGCATTTAAGAACTCTTTTCTTGTTTCTATTGTCAAAAATAGATTGCATATTATCTGCCTCATTTTTTGGAAAGCTGCTTTTGCCTGAGACATTCTGCATCTCACCTATTTTGTACATCTTCTGTCTGGGGTTAACAAAGTTCCCAAATATTTCAATTCATTTACATGTTTTAATACTGTTCCACTTGTCTTTATTTTGCACCGAGGTGATGTCTTTTTATTTGTTGTTACCATTACCTCTGTAATACCTACCCACAGGACTCTTGGGCCCACATATACACTTATAGCTCTGCTAGAAAAGCCACCAAAAATGGAGAGGGGGGGGGTGTTCTTGACGCTGAATAATCAGGACGAGATCACCAAGTCAATAGCTATTGGACAATTCTCAAATAACTTTAAAGCAGAAACTGAGGCCCTCAGAAATTCTGCAACACTGGCTACTCAATACAAAATTAACATGCACAATAAATTGGTGAATCTGACTGATGCGCTGTCAGTACTAACAGCTCTAAAAAGCCATAGGAACGAACAATGAACTAGATGACTTGAGAACAATCCTAGACCAACTATGCAATAACTTCCAGAGAGTAGTCATTCAGTGGATACCATCACACTGTAGTATACACGGGAACGAACGCGCAGACAAATTAGCTAAAGGGGGAAGTAGATTACCACAAGAGAACCATCCGCTCAGTTATGATTAAGCCAAATCCATCCTCAAGGGTCAGTTCCATGAAAAATGGAAACGAGAACACACAAAGCTTAACGAGAGTGACGGATACCACCAACTATCAAGGAGGGATCATGTCATCATACTTCGCCTACGCACTGGCCACAATAGAATGAGAAATCACATGTTCACCAAATTCAAAATAGGTACAACCAGTCTATGTCACTGTACACTGGACAATATGATTACAAAACATGTTCTACAGGATTTCCCCCAGCACACAGATCTGAGAAGAGTAATGTGGGCCACACCCACCTCTCTGGAAGAAAAACTAAATGGGGCAATCGAATAACTTAAACAGACAGCTGACTTCATGAGAGAGTCTGGAATCCTATTCTGTTTGAGTCTTGATCGTAGATATATATATATATATATATATATATATATATATATATATATATATATATATATATATATATAGAGAGAGAGAGAGAGAGAGAGAGAGAGAGAGAGAGAGAGAGAGATAGAGATAAACAGAAACATATATATATTAATATTTAAAACCATGAAAAACATTGTCTCTGAAATCACTTCCGTTGCATTGATAAAAAGCTTCCGTACGGAAAGAGTTAAAGGCCTATTATATAAAATTATATCCAGAAAATAATTTGATTATCAGAAACCGCAACACTCGTTGATGTATTGTCCTTTTAGTTCCTTGATGCGTTAAGGGACATAACTCAAGGACGGTACTACCTGTTGTATTTTACCTTGAAAGTTCATTCAATGATCACCATATACAATATTTTAAATTAAGTACTGCTGAAAAAAAAAATGTGGTCTGTGAAGATCTCAAACATAAGCTGGAAAGCATACACTTCAAACAAACATATAAGAGATGGAACTAAACAATCATACGTGTTTAGCATCATAAGAAGAAGGGGTTGAAAACACCTCGGTCATGTGCTGATAAAGAATGAAGAAAGCTATCACACTCAAGCATTCATGTGGAAAATATATGAGGAAACAAAACAAGGAAAATAAACAAAAAACTCTACGCAGTGCAATTACAAGAGATGGCCCCAACATAGGACTAACAATAGCTGAGAACTAGAAGAAAGTCGTCAATTATTAAAAAATAAAAAAATAAAACATGACTTCTCTTATATGGGTCATCTTCAACAAAAAGAGGAAAATTAATGGATAAACCTGTGGCCTGCACCAAAATTCTAATCAAACCCCCTGTCTGTAATTAGTTACCAATATTTGTCACAATTCAAACCTATTAAATACTACTGACTGTCGGTAACTAGTTACCAATATTTGTCAAAATTCAAACCTATTAAACACTACTGACTGTCGGTAACTAGTCACAAATATTTGTCACAATTCAAACCTAATAACACTACCGACTGTCCGTAACTAGTCACCAATATTTGTCACAATACAAACCTATTAAACACTACTGACTGTCGGTAACAAGTCACCAACATTTGTCACAATTTAAACCTAGCAGACATTACCGACTGTCGGTAGCTCGTCACCAATTTTTGTACAATTCAAACCTATTAAACACTACTAACTGCCCGTAACTAGTCACCAATATTTGTCATAATTCAAACCTATTATACACAATTGACTGTCGGTAACAAGTCACCAATATTTGTTATAATTCAAACTTATTAAACATTAATAACTCTCCGTAACTAGTCACCAATATTTGTCACAATTCAAACCTATCAGAACTACCGACTGCCCGTAACTAGTCACCATATTTGTCACAATTCAAACCTATCAGAAACTACCGACTGCCCGTAACTAGTCACCCATATTTGTCACAATGCAAACCTATTAGACTACTGACTGCCCGTAACTAGTCACCCATATTTGTCACAATTCAAACCTATCAGACTATACCGACTGCCCGTAACTAGTCACCCATATTTGTCACAATTCAAACCTATCAGAAACTGCCGACTGCCCGTAACTAGTCACCCATATTTGTCACAATTCAAACCTATCAGAAACTGCCGACTGCCCGTAACTAGTCACCCATATTTGTCACAATTCAAACCTATCAGACTCTACCGACTGCCCGTAACTAGTCACCAATGTTTGTCACAATTCAAACCTATCAGACACTACTGACAATCATCAACTTTGTCATTTCAACAATCTTAAATAACTTGCTGCTGCTGTTAAAGACGTTCAAATACTCTGTTTTAGCAGAATGTCAGTACTTGCTCTATTAACATTAATCGGACTACCGTAGCATTTAATTAAGCATATTTGTCATGTTTTCTGTAAAAAACAAAATAACTTTTCTATTCGCTTTCTGTTTGAAGATTGCATTTACTTATCTATACAAATATTGCAATTAAATTTCCATTTTGATCCTCAATACCTTTGTCGTGATTAACTAAATATTCCATTTTATATTTACCCGTTTAGTCGACGCAGATGCGTTGTGGGACTAGTTTACGACATAGCCACGATATCTGCTCTATTCGCACCGAAACATTTGACTTCAACACAGGTGGATCTTGTTTAACAATGTTTGCCCAAGTAGCGGCAATTCTGGCCCACTCTTTTTCAACTTTATACTGCCAAGGGTTCTTTAATGTAGGCGAGGACACTTGGGACCTCCTTTTTTCGTCCGTCTCCTAAAAGGATTAGGCAAAATGTTTATGGTTATGGAAGGCCCCGGTATGACTGCAAACGAATTAAAATCTATAATTGCTCAACCGCCCGTGCCAGTGGAATCATCCGAATTAATATCCCATCACCCAAACAAAGATATGTAGTTGCAGTCCCCATTATAGCAGTCTTAGCACACGTCACATGACACAAGGCGAAACCGCACAAAAAGTGAACACAGCCATCTGCTTTCAATCATACTATATCGTCATACGTCGTAATCATCGGAATATCGAAATACGATCAAAACGGATGAAACGCACAGCTCACATTGTGTACAGAGCACTTAACTGAGTAGCTCCGGCAGCAAGCCGGACTTGGAATATGAAGAAACTGCAACAAGGAACACCTTTCAGACACAGCCTGTAACCGTTTCTGCCGTCTATTCGCCATATTGACCGGGCATTGTACGTCACTAGCAAGAGACCAGTAAAGCTCCAATGGGAACACTGGCTTTTGACGTGGAAAACGTTCATTGTATCTGACGGCCTTTGAGACGTACCGTCCTATAGACCGACGAATAACCTCTAGACCACTGAAGCATGCAATGACTTATCTATCCCTTCATAAACCGATTAATCAGAATAGGATTCTATTTTGAGAATGCACTGCTTCTGTGACGTGGTCACTCAATGAGAACAGATGTTTCGGAACTCGAACCCTAAAGGAATACAAACGTATATGTGGTCTCTATATGAAATCAAAATGCGGATTTGATAAAATAATTGTTATCTCCCTTATCCATCAGTTATTGAATCGTATAATCGGGTTGCTTATTATTTTGACTATTGATATTACATTAATGAAATCATTGTGTTTTGAGATGTTGAGATACATGTCCTATAGCATATATTAAGACAACATAACAGTAGAAATAATAACAACATCAAAAGAAGAAACTAGAGTTATTTGGTTGCACAGAATATTCATTGGAACATGGTAACACAAGTTCCGGAAGACTGGCAAAGGCAATCATAGTATACATATGTAAAAAGAAAAATGAGCAAGAGCGATTGCAATCATTATATCGGTATCTTCCTTGTCAGCCATGTTTGAAAATTATACGTCTAAATTATTGAGAAAAAAAAAAAGCTCAGGCCATTTATAGAACTGCAGATCAGCTATTCTCAGAACGGATAAAAAAAAATAAAGAATGTACCGACGTACTTACTATTCATCATAAACAGCTAGCAGAAAGGACAACACAATATAATCAAAAGGTTACGTAGCTTTCATAGACCAACACAAAAAAGTATTATTTTGTCAAATGCCTTGGAGTAATCTATGAATCATATGTATAGATCTGTTTTCACCTCTATGGCTCTTTCTATTGAATATCTTATAATTTAAATAGCAATGTTTGTTCCGTTATCTCTAACAAATCCACACTGTTCCTCGCTAATTTCTGGACTTTTTTTATTTCGCACTCTTCGCATGATGATTCTTAGTAATATCTTAGTCATATGACTCATAAGGCTTATTGTGCGATGATCATCGCATTCAATCGCACCCAATTTCTTTGGTAAGGCTATGAATATTGATTTGAGCATGTCGTCTCGTATATATCCGTTGTTGCAGATATCATTCAATATTTTTGTTATTATCTATATTCCAAAATCACTCATGGCTTCAATCTCTTCTTTAGATATAGTATGTGGTCCAGAAGCTTTGCCTGCTTTCATATTGCGCAAGGCGTCTTCCACTACTTCTCTTAGTATTTCTGGTCCTTCTCCATTATCCTTAATATTTACTTCCGTTCGTTCATCATTATAAAGATCTTTAATGTATTCTGTCCATCGTTTCCTTATGTTTTCTTGATCAATCAACAGTTCTCCTTCCTTTGATCTTAAACATCCAGTTTTTGATTTCGTTTTTCTTCCTGTTAATTCCTTAATTTGTTTGTATATAGCTTCAGCATCTCCTTTTTGTTGCATTTCAATCTCTTTGCATCTCTCTTTTAGCCATGCTTCTTTTGCTTCATTACATTTTACTACAATTTCTTTATTTAATCTCTTATACTCATCTTTATTTTCTTTATTTCTTCTTCTTGTATCCATTAGCTGCAAAATGTCATCTGTCATCCATTTCTTTCTTGAATTTGTCCTCACTGGTGATATGAACTCTTTTGATGTTTGTTGCATTGATTCTTTTAGCATTTCCCACTGTTCATCAATGCTTTGTATCTTCTCTCTTGCATTGTACCGGTTCTGAATTGTGATTTTATATTTGTCTTGCAACTTCTTGTATGATTTTAGTAAATCTAAATTTAATTTGATGTTAACTGAGGCTCGTTTTGGTTTTTTAAATTGTACTTTAAGCTTTCCCACAACTGGTACATGATCACTATTGCAATCTGCCACTGGTCTAGCTTTCACATAAACCAGACTGTTTCTAAATCTATTGCTTATCATTATACAATCAATTTGATTACGTGCGTTGTCCCAATGGCTTTTCCATGTCCAGAGACGTCTTAAATGTTGCTTAAACCAGGTGTTTTCTTTCATCATGTTATGTGTTCTTGACCAGTCAATAAGTTTATCACCTCTTTCATTCCTCTCGCCTAAGTTATAATGACCAACTACTTCCTCAACTCTTTACTTTCCTATTTTTGCGTTAAAATCCCCTAGAACTATGTTTTCATGTGGTTTGCATTTATGGAGTGCCTCATTTAACTCGTTGTACAATTTATCAATTGTTTCCTCTAGACTGCCTGCTGTTGGTGCATAAACTTGTATAAGTTGTATGTATTTTGGCTTTCCATTCAATTTCACTAAAAGGACTCTGTCAGATATTGGGTAAAAGCCTTTCACTGTTCATGCTCTTTCTGTATCATAGATGATACCTACTCCTTTTTGGTGTTCAGTACCTCCAGAATAGATTATTTTATGTTTATCATAATACATCTCCCCTGATCCGGTGTATCTCATTTAGCAAAGTCTCAATAATTGTAAACCCATTATTTTCATTTTTTGTATGATGTTTTCTAGTTTACTCTTATGCATGAGTGTTCTCACATTCCAAGTACCTATCTTTAGAGTTTGTTTTATCTTTATTTTGCTTACAGTAGCTTGATGACGATCGGGTATCACCTGTAGCACATGATGTCCCCTACCGAACGAGGGTTTACCATTGGAATCCCCCTTAACGTTGTTGTCGTTATTTCTAAATTTGTGACAATTCATGATTGTACAAAGAAGTTACGACGGTGGTTTTCTGTTGCCTTCCATCGGTTTGTTTACGGTTGGTTCCACTAGCCTTTGACTAAAAAGTCTCACCCACAAGGCAGTGGGGTTGTTTTACTTCGGCGTACCCTCCCTTAGCCTTTTACTCTCCCGGGCTTACCTGCAAGGCAGCAGGGTAGCCACAGGTTGTACTGTTTACTGCATACAGTAACAGGTAAAATTACCTGACCTGACCAAAATTTTTATTTACTATAGATCCCATATTCTCCATTATTAGCTACTACAGATCCTCCCATATTTACCTTTGTTAGTTACTACAAATTCCATACTCTCGATTATTAGTTACTACAGATCCATGATGATCCATTATTATTTACTACAGACCCCATATTCATCATTGTTAGTTACTACACATCTCATATTCACCATTGTTAGTTACTACACATCCCATATTCACCATTGTTAGTTACTACACATCCCATATTCACCATTGTTAGTTACTACACATCCCACATTCGCCATTGTTAGTTACTACACATCCCATATTCGCCATTGTTAGTTACTACACATCCCATATTCGCCATTGTTAGTTACTACATATCCCATATTCACCATTGTTAGTTACTACACATCCCATATTCACCATTGTTAGTTACTACACATCCCATATTCACCATTGTTAGTTCCTACACATCACATATTAACCATTGTTAGTTACTACACATCCAATAATCACCATTGGTAGTTACTACACATTCCATATTCACCATTGTTAGTTATAACACATCCCATATTCACCATTGATAGTTACTACACATCCCATATTCGCCATTATTAGTTACTACACATTCCAAATATTCATAGCTTGTGTCAGTCATAAGCCCACTAATACCATATTACCTATATCAGTCATTAAGAAAAAAGAGAAACTCGACTATCCTCTGCGACGTACCATATCTCATATCAATATAAAGTAGATCACACTGATTACTTTGCACACATCAATTGCTTCATGTGTTTAGCTCCCTTCATAGCTGAGTTATATTTAACTTAGTAAATAAATGAGGACAAGTTTTTGAACATAAGAATGACACATGGACTGTGTGATAATCATTGCAGTACACAAAATATTCTCCATTTTCCGTCAATGGATTTGGTAGAAAGAATTTTGTTTGGGCGGAGATCTTTAAAATGTATGAGTAAAATACACGTATAGAATTGTATAGTGTTTTCGTATGGTGAGCATAAAAAAACTTACTATACTATAGGATAAAACATGGTCAGTATTATCGAATGTCACTTGGGTGTATAGAATTACAAACCATGGTACTCTCCAATACTATCTCTCTCTCTCTGTCTGCGATCAAGTCTCAATCAGAGTATGATTCCAGACTCTCTCATGAAGTCAGCTGTCTGTTTAAGTGAATCGATTGTCCCATATAGTTTCTCTTCCAGGGAGGTGGGCGTTAACCACATTGCTCTTCTCAGGTCCGTTTAATGGGGGCAATCCTGTAGAACATGATTTGTAGTCATATTGTCCAGTATACAGTGGCATAGGCTGGTTGTACCTATTTTGAATTTGGTGAACATGTTATTTCTCATTCTATTGTGGCCAGTGCGTAGGCGATGTATGATGACTTGATCCCTCCTTGATAGTTGGTGGTATCCGTCACTCTCGTTATGATTTGGGTGTTCTTGTTTCCATTGTTCATGGAACTGACCCTTGAGGATGGATTTGGCTTCTTCATAACTGAGCGGATGGTTCTCTTGTGGTAATTTCCCTCCCTCTTTAGCTAATTTGTCTGCGCGTTCGTTTCCGTGTATATTACAGTGTGATGGTATCCACTGGATGACTACTCTCTGGAAGTTATTGCATAGTTCATCTAGGGTTGTTCTCAAGTCACCTAGTTCATTCTTCTTGTGGATTTTTAAAGTTGATGGTACTGACAGTGCATCTGTAACAATCACCATTTTATTGTGCATTTTATTTTTGTATTGAGTAGCCAGTGTTGCTGCATCTCTGATGGCCTCAGTTTCTGCTTTAAAGTTGTTTGATAATGTTATAGTAGCTATTGACTTGGTGATCTCGTCCTGGTTATTCAGCGTCAAGAACACACCTCCCCCTCCATTGCTGGTGGCATTTGTAGCAGAGCCATCTGTGTATATGTGGGGCCAAGTGTCATGTGGGTAGGTATCGTTTATGTGTTTTTCTGCTACGTGTCTTCTTTCTGTGTCTAATTGGGTGCCTTTTTTCATGATCCATGTTATATTTTGCTTAAGCACTGGTGTTTTATGTTTTCCATGAGGAGACATATCAGATGGGCCCAATGATTTCGATATTGTTTGTTATTTCATTGGCAATTGCAGCGAAGCTGCTCCTCTTTCGTCGTACAATTCCGAAACCAGTTATTCTTTGTTGCATGGGGTGGCTAAGGAGCCTTCTATATTTCTCTGCTTGTTGCAATACTTTAGTGACCCGTCTGTCATCTAATGGTTGTAAACCTATTACTGTTTCTAGAGTCTTGATAGATGTAGATTTCATAGCACCAGTGATGATACGGGCAGCTTGGTTCTGTGTTCTATTAATGTTATTAAGGTGTGATTTGGAAACCATAGCCCCGTCTGTGACTCCATACTCTAGAACTGGTCTGATTCTTCCTAAGTATAGTCTTTTCAGGATAGTGCTGTCTGCTGCCCAATACGTTCATGCCAATTTCTTGATAATATTTGTTCGTTTTGTGGCATTTTTTCTTGCTCTATCTATCTGATTTTTCCAAATCATTCTGCGATTCATGGTGACGCCAATATATCTCGGGTTTTGGTCAGTAGGAGTGTCTGGTCTTTTATCTTCAAGATTGCATAGAATGTGTTTCTGGATAGGCTGAAAATTGTGTATGTAGTTTATTTTTCGTTAATTGGTAAGAACCAGGAGGTTGTTCACTTTTTATGTTCCGCCAGGGCATCTTGCATCCTGGGTCCAGCCACCGACATACTTTACTCGATAGCCCATAACGCCAGATTATCTGCGTATATTGCTGCGTGTATTCTGGGTGGAATGTCCATTACGATGTCATTTATGAAAATTAAAAAGAGTGTTGGGGACAAAACTCCGCCTTGTGGGACACCTTTTTCGATTGAGACCTTCTTACTTATTTGACCTTGAACTTGTCCTCTGGCCGTTCTATCCTGAAGGTATTGAGAGACCCAACTGAATAAACGACCCTCGATGCAAAGTCGAAAATGCTTGTTCTTTAAACCTCTAGCCATACCCTGTCAAAAGCCTTCTCCATGTCGACCCACACTGCCAGTGTGTGTTTCTTTTCTTGTAGAGCATCCTCTTATTCCTGTGCAATGTAGGTGACCAGGTCTTGAGTTGATCTGTGCTGACGGAAGCCACTTTGTTGTGATACGATTTTTTTTTTTGTCTCCAAATGCCACATAGGTCTTCTGTTAACCAGCCTTTTCATGATTTTACTCAGGCAGCTCAGTAAGCTAATTGGTCTGTAGCTACTTGAGTCTAGTGGGTCTTTTCCACGCTTGAGGATGGGCACCATAATAGCTTCTTTCCAGATTGCCGGCACATGACCTCTCTTCCAGCTAGCATTTATTATCCTTAGAAGCTGGCTCTTGGCTTTCTGTCCCAGATTTAGGAGCATTTCGTTGGAGATTCCATCTTTACCAGGGAACTTTGAGCTGCAATCCTCTGAGGGCAACATCTATTCAGTTGTGGTAAAGATGGTCGTCTGATGCTCTTCTGATGCTAAAGGCATGTGTTTTACATCTTGGTTTTCCCGCCTTGCAGCTTTCTATTGGAATGTTTATTCTACTAATGTTTTTGTAAGTCTCTATCAGTAGATTTGCTACCCTTTCGACAGTGAGAATGTTCTGATTGTGTGCTAATGATATTGGAGGTCGGCAGTTATTTTCTTCGCTCAGAGCTTTATGTTGCCCTGCAGGAAGATTGGGGTCAATCAAAGAACTAATCAATACTATCTGAAGTCGACTATTATATGTGTTACAATTTGAGTGTTAGGGGAAACATGCATCGATCATTTTATATCCTTCCAATTGTTTTTGTGAAATTTTCAGTGACAGTTATTTCAATGTTTGTTTGATTTTATTCTATGTTTTCATGATTTAGTGAAATGTGCAGTTATTTTTTTAATGTTTGAATTGTTTTATGTTCTACAATTCGCACTCTAAATAAAATTGTATTTAGCCGTATCATCTGGAGGATGACAGAATGCGCTTCAACTACGATCATTTATTATCAATTTGACTAGTTATACATAAAGTTATGGAACATGTCTTTTTAATAATGAACAAGACAATGAAGCGAATCTTATTCATTGCTGGAGGTAGAGAAGTAAAATGTTATTTTATTTCTTCTACACACCTTTAGACTAAGGAACGTAAAGCAAGAGGAGCATTCGTCTCATTTGGAAATATGGAAATCCACAGAAATTGGGTTAAATACAAAAATACAAATTATCAATCCCAATGTTATGTCAGTCCTATTATATATGACTGTTAAACATGGAAAATAAGAAAAAAAAATATCACAAAGATACATCCGTTCATTAATGTATGCTTGTGCAGAATAAAAGGGGGGACAAATCACAAACACATAATTATGAAAAAGTATCAGTCAAGTAACAGTGAACAAAGAGAAACAACGAAGACAATGGCGCTGGATAGGATACGCATTGTGGAAGTCACTTGAGAGTATTACACGACATGTCCTTATTTGATTCCCCAGGGGAAAAAATAAAGAGGAAGACCAATATATTATTGGAGAAGACAGGTGGAAGCATAGGTGAAGATAATGGGGAAGACATGGAATGGGCTTAACGGATTTGCAAGAAACAGAACAGCTTGGAAAGTGTTTTGTTTAACACGTATGCGACACAGGGAGTTGAAAGGTAGAAGATGAACCTTTAAACGTCAATATGAACTAGTTAAAACAAACCATCTTGCAGCTTAAAATTACTGACATCTCCGTACTGCTTCTCGTGGTGTTGTACCCGTGATAAGCACATGAGCCTAATCTGTTCAGCATATGTTGGGCATGATTGTAAAAGATGTTTAGCATTCACTTCTCTTATGGCACAGTCACATTTATCAGAGGTTCCGTTCCATAAGATGTTGAAAAGGTGGTACTTCCATTTGTTGTGGCGTGTCGGAGTCTAAACCGGTTATGTGCTCATTTCTGTTGAGCTGAAAGTAGGCCTACCTTTTTGTAGCTCTGGTGGTATGTACTTTATTTGTTTATGCATTTGTTCTTGACAGGAAAAGAATGTGTCATCTTCCTTTAGCCAACTTGTCTGCCTCAATGTTTCCGGAATCTTGCAGTGAAATGGAATACGCAGAATCATTATTCTGCATCTCTGGTAGATCAACTGTTTTATGTTTCCATGGTCATGAACATATTTATGAATAATTTGATCAGAGTCACTCCAGGTCGCGTTACTTAAAATATAAACAAAAATATCGGATACATATTTTAAGAATCAGAGTGATCACCAAACGAACTTTGATCAATAACATATGTGACATTTCAGAGTTTAACTATAGCAATGTTAAATTACATCAACAACCAATATTCCACGGTGTAGGAAGTGAGAGTTATGGAGGTACAAACACTAGTAAGAACAATATCTACATGTTCTAATATCACATGAATTGTTATAGAACAAAAACAAACAGTAACTGTATATTCTACAATAACATTTAAAGTTGCAAAATGTTTAACAAGCAATAACTGTAGTAGCCATCATCGCAGTGAGGTTTGCAGAATTACAAAATAATTTACAATTATTGTATAATCCACCATATGAATGAAACACAAATAATATATTTTATATAATCCGCCATCAAATTGATATTTGCATGAAAGGAAATGAAATCGTTATTATTCCATCTACTCTCATTCTCAGATTGACAGCACCGTATCAAGCAACAACAAACAACATCATGTTTGTTGCACTGGCGCAATGAGAGTGACAAGACAAACATAAATAAGAATAATCATTCACTCAAACAAAGCTCTATAAATCCCTTTATTCTGGATACAATCTCTGTATCCATCCTAATTCTGGCACATTTTCTCTAACCTCAATTCCTATTTAGACCAATGTTAGTGAGTTTCAATGACTTTTATTCCCCATGTGTTTAAGGACCTTCTCGGTCTTCTCTATCCACACGTGTCCTTGGCGGTGCCAGTCTTGCTATGCTGACATTATTTTTTGTTATATTTTTGGTGTCCAAATCCATCTCTAATGGTCCTTGTTAAGATATCCCTGTAAAGTAATAACTTTTGTTTAGTTGTAGCATTATAAAATGTTTTTACATTTGCAGTAATTTATATTATAGTGGCCCTTGATTTTTATGTTTTCGATGCCTGTAGTATTAAGTTGGATGAAAGCTTTTCGTGCTTTACATTACTTTCTCTGTAGTATATTTATCTGTCGCACCTCCCCTTTTCTTACACTGTTTTATTCTATTATATTCATGGAATCAGTTTCATTTTAGACAAGGCACCCCATGCCCGCTGCACCACCCATCCAGTATTTCTCTAAGCGTATATGAAGACTGATTGTTCCTGTAAGGTGTTAATTATAGATACATCAACCTTTTTCCGAATTGATCATATCCCTTTTCCACATTTACACTCCCCAGTCTCTCAATGTAACCATTGTTGTCTCAGCCATTCTCAACCTCTTCTCTTTAGAAATGACGGACACACATGACAATGCCATCTTTGTTCAGAGTAAGGCCACCTTGAGTCCCTGAGCTGCCAGCGAACTTATCACTTTTTCATTATAATCCTCTGTAGCATACTTTGCGAGTCAGTCACCAAGATTGTGTTCTGTCTGCCAAGATTGACAGATCCGCGTTCTGTCTGCCAAGATTGACAGATCAGCGTTCTGTCTGCCAAGATTGACAGATCAGCGTTCTGTCTGCCAAGATTGACAGATCAGCGTTCTGTCTGCCAAGATTGACAGATCAGCGTTCTGTCTGCCAAGATTGACAGATCCGCGTTCTGTCTGCCAAGATTGACAGATCAGCGTTCTGTCTGCCAAGATTGACAGATCCGCGTTCTGTCTGCCAAGATTGACAGATCCGCGTTCTGTCTGCCAAGATTGACAGATCCGCGTTCTGTCTGCCAAGATTGACAGATCCGCGTTCTGTCTGCCAAGATTGACAGATCCGCGTTCTGTCTGCCAAGATTGACAGATCCGCGTTCTGTCTGCCAAGATTGACAGATCCGCGTTCTGTCTGCCAAGATTGACAGATCCGCGTTCTGTCTGCCAAGATTGACAGATCCGCGTTCTGTCTGCCAAGATTGACAGATCAGCGTTCTGTCTTCCAAGATTGACAGATCAGCGTTCTGTCTGCCAAGATTGATAGATCAGCGTTCTGTCTGCCAAGATTGACAGATCCGCGTTCTGTCTGCCAAGATTGACAGATCAGCGTTCTGTCTGCCAAGATTGACAGATCAGCGTTCTGTCTGCCAAGATTGACAGATCAGCGTTCTGTCTGCCAAGATTGACAGATCAGCGTTCTGTCTGCCAAGATTGACAGATCCGCGTTCTGTGCAATCAACCATGTTATCACCGCCGTTGTTACTTCTATATCCATTCTGAGGCTGCAAAACGTAATGCTACACATTGCCAGATTTCCGAATCACTTTCCTGCCGTTCTGGTGTGCCACACAGCACCAAACTTTGCACTATCCGCGAAATACAGAACTGTCCGTGTAGACGATGATATCCTGAAGTGACGACTAGTTCGATGGATTTCCGTATTGCGTCATAGGTAGAAGATCCGTAGGATAAGTTGCGACACTCCCTGCCGAACTAGATGATTACTTTGGCTAGACTCTTCTTTTCGTTGTTACATCTATCCAATCTTTGCCAGCCCTAATATCATTCACATTACATATTCTCCTTATGGACGCTTCCACCTCTGCCTTCCAGAAATTTCACCCTTGAAGCGCTTGTCTTTGCTTGCACCCATTTCTGAATGCAAGGGGCGATTAATGTGTTGCGACGTTCAAATAAGCCCTGACCTAAGCAGGTGTATATGTCACAATGTAATGCTCGGTAACTCAATTTCTATCCAGAATGGTTGTCGTTGCTGTTATTGATTGGGACCGTGTGGACCTCCGAGCACGCAAACTCTGCACCGGTGAACGACGACTCCGAGAATTCTACAACAAACTCCAAAAGATTGTAGACCTTTATGGAAAAAACAAATAAGCATATTGGTGGGAGATAAACGTAATAATAAATAATAGTTGTAAGAAATTTATGAACAACATCAAAGAGAGGCTGGTTGATCTATTCATTAGCGAGTTGTGAATTACAAGAGTTATCTCACATGGGAAGAAGGGGAGACGACAATAAAGAGAAATACCTTACATGACAAGAAGGTAAGATACTAGATACAAGTATTTGGGAACGGTGTTACTTTAGAGAAACAAAGAGATTGAGTGTGTGTATGGTCAAAAAGGTCACGAGCAAAATGTGAATGTCGAGAGACGACTGGCGACTTCCCGTAACGATTATGTTTGCGGCATTCGACGGCTGACGATACACGCACTATCAGGAAGAGATCCTAGAGGACGATGGTAGTGGCAGAGTATGGGGAGGTTGTTTTCCAACAGGCCCGAGGTTACTATCAAGTGCAGGTAATGTGAAAAAAGAAATTATGTTGTTAGATTGTACTTAGAACTATGACTACTGGCGACGAAGCGTCTTAAACCAAATTTAGCCACGGATGCAAGATTCAGGAAATAGTTATAATCGTGTTAAAACAGAATATGGACTTAAATCAGATGGCACTAGTGATAATCGTGCTAAAACAGGATATGAACTTAAATCAGATGACAATAGTGTTAATCGTGTTAAAAAAGGATATGAGCTTAAATCAGATGACAATAGTGTTAATCGTGTTAAAACAGGATATGAGCTTAAATCAGATGACAATAGTGTTAATCGTGTTAAAACAGGATATGAGCTTAAATCAGATGACAATAGTGTTAATCGTGTTAAAACAGGATATGAGCTTAAATCAGATGACAATAGTGTTAATCGTGTTAAAACAGGATATGAGCTTAAATCAGATGGCACTAGTGATAATCGTGCTAAAACAGGATATGAACTTAAATCAGACGACAATAGTAATAATTGTGCTAAAACAGGATATGAGCTTAAACCAGATAACTCTAGTGATAGTCGTGCTAAAACAGTATATGAGTTTAAACCAGATGACAATAGTGATACTCGTGTTAAAACATGATATGAACTTAAATCAGATGACAATAATGATAATCGTGTTAAAACAGGATATGGACTTAAATAAGATGACAATAGTGAACATTGTGTCAAAACAGGATATAGATTTAAACCAGATGACAATAGTGATAATCGTGGTAAGACTATAAACCATCAGACAGTAGTTAATGAAATATTGAGTAAATTTGCTAGTATAGAGATTCTGCTGATTGGATGTGAGATATTATATTAACAATAAGAGTTATAGTTTATAGAAATCTCTTCCATCAGCAAGGTATACCCTTCCATCAGTAAACTCGGCAATGACATTATTGTACTAAAAACGGTTAAATCATCGTATTATATATGTATGCTGACTGACCTGGTGATAGGAGAAAGCATATCCCCATTAAAAGTGGTAGACGAGACCATACGGGTATCACCTGACCATGTCAAGAGAATCGGATTGACCACATTTGTGTCGACAGAAGATTTCACCGAACATTGACTGACGTCATAATTTAACGATGGGCAAATGCAACCCTGATCGCCATCTTCTGATAGCTAAATGTAAAATTAGAACTGCATGCATTATATTAAACAAGGTGTGAATAATAAATCCCGTGTGTTACGGGGCTCATTATGATGGAGTAATGAATAGTGATACTGTGACCTTCTAGGCATGTCATAAGAGGCGACTAAGGAGGTTGATCGATGGCTTAACAAGCTGTCATTGTAAAAAAGTATTGCTATGGAATCAGAGTCATAGATTTTAGAAGCAGTAATCTCTGCAATATGTGCCATTTTGGCAAGCGAGGTTTCTGTTTATAAGATTGTGGCTCTACCTATGTGCCACCTTCGGCTCGAAAGGACAATAGATATATAGAATAATAAAACAACAATACAACATGAAACTGGTGAAAGATCCAGAAACATATCAAGACTTTTGAAGAGAATGAATAATTAAGAAAAGATAAGTTCAAATTCCATAATTTGCATTGACATTTTCCGAACGACAAAACTTGTTTTTTTTCAAAATTCGCAACAATCAATAAGAACACACCGTTCTTTAATAGCGAGATATGTAATGATAACTAACAATAACTGCATAATTCACAATCACACTGATAGTTATAGAAGAGCAGCAAACAATAACTGCATAATTCACA
>JAVIAB010000046.1:8670145-9040145 GCA_032433765.1 Megaustenia siamemsis
AACGACAGCGCAGCTAGCCAACCTGTCCGCTCTTTCATTTCCCCGTACCCCGCATGTCCAGGGACATAAACAAAGGTGACCTTACGTATTTTTGATTTCTTCAATGACACAACTATTGCGTGCGTACAGAACCCGCCTCCACTTTTTAAATCATGCTCATCGAATCACTCAGTATACATGCTTGAGTGTAGTCTTGTGACTCTAACCAGTTGAATGCCCTGGTCACTGCCATCAAAAATATGAACAATTAACTCTTGGTTTCTTTATGGCATAACCTTCCACTGATCGTTTGGGTAGTTAGGTCCGATGTCTAGTCCTCTCGAATAAGGGCAATGAATAGGAAGTCTCTTGTGAACTTGCGCACGTTTAAGATCATTTAGCATTTAACACTGACAAAGAATAGGCCATAAATATGGCGCTACCCGGGCAAAATTGTCGGCTAGAACCTACCCACACCGTGGATCAATAAATGTTTGTCTACAACACAAGTATTCAGCCCTACTGGGAGTTACTTGCATTAATAGGATAGTACAAATATACAATTTATTTCCGGTCTGTGATCGTTACCCTATGGTATAGTCATTGAGTACGCCTTCGTGTAAGACACTGCTACAATAGTCAATTTTATAGTTGGCTGCGTGGCAGTGTGCCAAGCGTTCGGCATCTCGTGGCAAGAAGCGGTGCCACTGAGTACGGGTTCGATCCGCTTCGGACCATATATTGTTCTTCGTTTTTTTTCTATGTTGTTTGTCTGTCAATTTTTCCGAGTGCTAACACATACTCCTTTGTTCTATTATTCCCTATTATCGCCTCGGAAGTTCCCCATATAATAATATTTATGTATTATTATTTGTACCCAGTATATAACCACTGGACACTACTATTCGTGCTATTTCGTCCAATAAATGTTTGTCTACAACACAAGTATTCAGCCCTACTGGGTGTTACTTGCATTAATAGGATATACAAATATACAATTTATTTCCGGTCTGTGATCGTTACCCTATGCTATAGTCATTGAGTACGCCTTCGTGTAAGACACTGCTACAATAGCCAATTTTATAGTTGGCTGCGTGGCAGTGTGCCAAGCGTTCGGCTTCTCGTGGCAAGGCGCGGTGCCACTGAGTACGGGTTCGATCCCGCTTCGAACCATATATTGTTCTTCGTTTTTTTCTATTGTTGTTTGTCTGTCAATTTTTCCGAGTGCTAACACATACTCCTTTGTTCTATTATTCCCCACACCGTGGATCCCAGGCCGCGCTACGGAGTTCGTGCACGTGGTCCAGGGTTCTGCTCGGATTTTCTCCAGATTATTGAGGACCTCTGCTGTTTCCCATCGTAGAGCCTATGCATATGTCCAGTGTGCAGTGATGGTGACTCTGACAACAAACTACATCATTTTCACATCAAAATAGGGAGGAGCAAGGGCATCAGATCAAACAAAGAAAAGCATGGATTTCGCGCGCTCAGTACATTGTCCAACAGATTTGTCCTCCGCGGAACATTGAACCGAAGAAATGCAGATACGAGTCTCCTTTATTTACATCACTTTGAATAGAGACTGCTGGCAACGAAACCACATGGTTGTGGAGACGGAGGTGCAAGCTTTAATCTATGAGAATTCACGTGAAGGTTCGGCAGTCATCGACATTGACGAGTCTGTTCTTCGACCCAATAGGAGCTCATGGGCGTTTACGGTGCAGGTCAAAGAAAGAATAATAAATATGAGACATGCTCTTTCGCAGGAACTAATATTTCCAAAATAGAAATCATGGGAGTAACTAAAGATTTGGACTGACTAGAAACACAACATGTTAGTAATGCGCGTTTTCTGAGTGGATATATGCGCATGCTCAAGTAAATCGAAAGGTGTTTGGCTCAAAGGAAATGGTTGGCTTCACAAAATAAATAAGAACTGAGTGGTCTCTGTTTCACGTTCGGGCGGAGAAAGAACTAAATGAGCTGACATCTTGGCTGTGATGACAGCCGTGGATGATGGACGTGCAATGGGTTGGACTGGAAGCACTCACGGAAACAGGGTGAGCTATGAATGGAAAATCATGAATCTGCAGCCATGTCCTGATTACTATTCGCACAACGTTTATAGGGGGCTCGTTGTGTTTTGATCACTCTGCCTTGTTACCTTGCCAAACCATTGTATATGTTGTTTCTTTATATATTCTATGGCGGGATTTATTCCTATCTTTTTTATCTCAGGTTTTCATTTCTGATCTTATCTCTCAGGTTGTGTTCTGTTATTCGTCTAACACACTTCATCTGCATAACGTTGGGATGACGATTGTATTTGTACAGTGCCCGTTTTGCCTCGATTATTTCCTTGTTCGACAATAGTGGTGAGAACTGTCCAATGAATTGACAGGCTGTGTTGCATCTTGAGTCAATCTCTGCTGTTTGTGAATTGTTATTTGTCACTAGACGTCCTAGGTAATTGAATTCCTCTACTTGTTTTACTTTTTTTTTTTCAGAACCCCATTTGAGAATCGCTTAACTGTAGTAATATTATTGTCTCTGCCTGTTTTGCACAATTTTGGCGTATAACCTTCCTACATACATGAGAAGCAACATACCATTATATTGATTCCAGGTAGATTTGAGATATTATCTTTGCTACCTTTCTTTTTCCATATTGGTGCGACGACTGCAAGTTGCCAGTTTTCTGGGATTTTGTGTTGGTTCATGCTGCATTGAATATTATGTGCAGTCATGTCACTACTGTTTTTCAAGCTGCTGCTATTATTTCTACTTGTATGTTATCTATCCCGGTGCTTTATATCTTGGTTCAAATTTGATTACTTCTTCGATTGATTTGCTCTTTCATGATGTTGGTATCAGTATTTGTGCATTTTTGCTTAGTTTGTATTATCTTATTGGTAGTTTGTGTCACGTTTAATAGGTCTTCAACATATTCTTTACATCATATTCATATTTTTAGCACAGGCCACAGTCGAAACAGGCGCTGTTCGTCCATTCCTATTGTGGACATTGTGTCTATGTCTCACAATCGAGTCAGATGTCCTCTTCAATTATTTCCCTTTGGTGTGTTACACTGACTTCATTCTTCCTTCCCTAGTGGTTTAAAAGACAAAAAAACTGTCGATATATGATGTGATTGGGTTTTCGTATGACTCTGCGTCCAATTCCTTTCCATGTATATTCATAATATGTGTTTTTTTCGACATCCTTTTGTTTTCTTAGTATCTAGGTCGTCATTCTGTTGTGTGTGTGTGTGTGTGTGTGTGTGTCTGTGTGTCTGTGTGTCTGTGTGTGTGTTGTGTCATCAAATGTTCAGACATTTCCTCAGTTCATTGTTTACAAAGACCAATCTCCGATGATTGCTTTATTTAAAATCCACATCTACGATTCATGTATTGTGACAAGAAGAAAAATACTTAATACAGAATAATATACGTGAATCTGCAGGCCGGAAATGCTGGAGCCAAGAGGCTAATCAGCCTCATACGTTCGAGATGAATGCTTGAGTCAGTGTGCAGAAAAAAAATAGTAGGCGGAAAGGATAAACGTCACCGGTGGTTTCCAAAAGGTTGTAGGGACGTCATCTGTGTCGAATAAAGTGGTGCCTGTTACATACGACGGCACCACGAACAATATATATATATATATGTATTTTCTAGTAAGATATACGTTTTAGACTTTCCATTTCTAACGATCGTTGCTATTAGGATTCAGACTTAACATAAGACACATATTGTATCTTGCTATATGTCCCTGTTGTGGGAAAGCCTCTCAACCTTGTCAGGGAAGCTGATGCCAAATATACTAGTAAATCTTGTTTTTCTTGGTGTTTCAAGAGGCTAATATTTACTACCTGGTTATTAAAAAAAGAAATGGAGATCAAGGAAAGAAAATGAGGACTGGAAGGTCAATGATTGGAAAGACCATCAAGCAATATTGCTTGACAGTCAATGAACTTGAACCTACACGGGACTAGGAAAATTAGGAGACCCTCGAAGCCCTGGAGAAGAACAATCGAGACGGATGCAAAGACTGCAGGATGGACGAGGTCTCATTTACAGAAGATAACACAGTACCGGGTCCGTTGGTAGAGTGTGGTCGTAACCCATTGCTGCACGAGGAGCTGCATGGCGTAGGTTCAGTAATAGAGCCATGAAATCGTCAGCCCTGTGATTCCCACTTTGATGGCTGGCTCTGTGATTCCCACTTTGTTGGCTGGCTCTGCGATTCACGTGTTGTTATTCTCATGATAGCTTCATCATCATCAAGTACCGGGCCTACTGGCGTAGGTGATCATGTCTCTCCAAAACTTTCTATCTCGGCAGCTATTTACCATTTCTGTTGTTGACCTTCTGCCAAGCCATTCCCTTAAGCTGTCTGTTATTTTTTTCTCTTTGCTTCGCTCTATCTCTTCGTCCCTCAATTTTTCCAGTTATTACAATATATTCCAGTTGTTCTCTTCTCATTACATGACCAAAGTGATGATTGTTTCTTCCTAATATTGGAAATTAGCTCTCTTTTTGCTTTGACCTCTCTCAGAAAATTTTCATTACTCTTCTTAGCTGTCCATGTTATTCTCAACATTCTTCTGTAAAACCACATTTCTACAGACTCCAGTGATTTTCTTCTCAGTAGTTCTATTTTCCATGATTCGCATCCAAATGTTAAGACCGGTTCTACATAGCATTTAAGAACTCTTTTTCTTGTTTCTATTGTCAAAAATAGATTGCATATTATCTGCCTCATTTTTTGGAAAGCTGCTTTTGCCTGAGACATTCTGCATCTCACCTATTTTGTACATCTTCTGTCTGGGGTTAACAAAGTTCCCAAATATTTCAATTCATTTACATGTTTTAATACTGTTCCACTTGTCTTTATTTTGCACCGAGGTGATGTCTTTTTATTTGTTGTTACCATTACCTCTGTAATACCTACCCACAGGACTCTTGGGCCCACATATACACTTATAGCTCTGCTAGAAAAGCCACCAAAATGGAGAGGGGGGGGTGTTCTTGACGCTGAATAATCAGGACGAGATCACCAAGTCAATAGCTATTGGACAATTCTCAAATAACTTTAAAGCAGAAACTGAGGCCCTCAGAAATTCTGCAACACTGGCTACTCAATACAAAATTAACATGCACAATAAATTGGTGAATCTGACTGATGCGCTGTCAGTACTAACAGCTCTAAAAAGCCATAGGAACGAACAATGAACTAGATGACTTGAGAACAATCCTAGACCAACTATGCAATAACTTCCAGAGAGTAGTCATTCAGTGGATACCATCACACTGTAGTATACACGGGAACGAACGCGCAGACAAATTAGCTAAAGGGGGAAGTAGATTACCACAAGAGAACCATCCGCTCAGTTATGATTAAGCCAAATCCATCCTCAAGGGTCAGTTCCATGAAAAATGGAAACGAGAACACACAAAGCTTAACGAGAGTGACGGATACCACCAACTATCAAGGAGGGATCATGTCATCATACTTCGCCTACGCACTGGCCACAATAGAATGAGAAATCACATGTTCACCAAATTCAAAATAGGTACAACCAGTCTATGTCACTGTACACTGGACAATATGATTACAAAACATGTTCTACAGGATTTCCCCCAGCACACAGATCTGAGAAGAGTAATGTGGGCCACACCCACCTCTCTGGAAGAAAAACTAAATGGGGCAATCGAATAACTTAAACAGACAGCTGACTTCATGAGAGAGTCTGGAATCCTATTCTGTTTGAGTCTTGATCGTAGATATATATATATATATATATATATATATATATATATATATATATATATATATATATATATATAGAGAGAGAGAGAGAGAGAGAGAGAGAGAGAGAGAGAGAAAGATAGAGATAAACAGAAACATATATATATTAATATTTAAAACCATGAAAAACATTGTCTCTGAAATCACTTCCGTTGCATTGATAAAAAGCTTCCGTACGGAAAGAGTTAAAGGCCTATTATATAAAATTATATCCAGAAAATAATTTGATTATCAGAAACCGCAACACTCGTTGATGTATTGTCCTTTTAGTTCCTTGATGCGTTAAGGGACATAACTCAAGGACGGTACTACCTGTTGTATTTTACCTTGAAAGTTCATTCAATGATCACCATATACAATATTTTAAATTAAGTACTGCTGAAAAAAAAAATGTGGTCTGTGAAGATCTCAAACATAAGCTGGAAAGCATACACTTCAAACAAACATATAAGAGATGGAACTAAACAATCATACGTGTTTAGCATCATAAGAAGAAGGGGTTGAAAACACCTCGGTCATGTGCTGATAAAGAATGAAGAAAGCTATCACACTCAAGCATTCATGTGGAAAATATATGAGGAAACAAAACAAGGAAAATAAACAAAAAACTCTACGCAGTGCAATTACAAGAGATGGCCCCAACATAGGACTAACAATAGCTGAGAACTAGAAGAAAGTCGTCAATTATTAAAAATAAAAAAATAAAACATGACTTCTCTTATATGGGTCATCTTCAACAAAAAGAGGAAAATTAATGGATAAACCTGTGGCCTGCACCAAAATTCTAATCAAACCCCCTGTCTGTAATTAGTTACCAATATTTGTCACAATTCAAACCTATTAAATACTACTGACTGTCGGTAACTAGTTACCAATATTTGTCAAAATTCAAACCTATTAAACACTACTGACTGTCGGTAACTAGTCACAAATATTTGTCACAATTCAAACCTAATAACACTACCGACTGTCCGTAACTAGTCACCAATATTTGTCACAATACAAACCTATTAAACACTACTGACTGTCGGTAACAAGTCACCAACATTTGTCACAATTTAAACCTAGCAGACATTACCGACTGTCGGTAGCTCGTCACCAATTTTTGTACAATTCAAACCTATTAAACACTACTAACTGCCCGTAACTAGTCACCAATATTTGTCATAATTCAAACCTATTATACACAATTGACTGTCGGTAACAAGTCACCAATATTTGTTATAATTCAAACTTATTAAACATTAATAACTCTCCGTAACTAGTCACCAATATTTGTCACAATTCAAACCTATCAGAAACTACGACTGCCCGTAACTAGTCACCAATATTTGTCACAATTCAAACCTATCAGAAACTACCGACTGCCCGTAACTAGTCACCCATATTTGTCACAATCAAACCTATTAGACTACTGACTGCCCGTAACTAGTCACCCATATTTGTCACAATTCAAACCTATCAGACTATACCGACTGCCCGTAACTAGTCACCCATATTTGTCACAATTCAAACCTATCAGAAACTGCCGACTGCCCGTAACTAGTCACCCATATTTGTCACAATTCAAACCTATCAGAAACTGCCGACTGCCCGTAACTAGTCACCCATATTTGTCACAATTCAAACCTATCAGACTCTACCGACTGCCCGTAACTAGTCACCAATGTTTGTCACAATTCAAACCTATCAGACACTACTGACAATCATCAACTTTGTCATTTCAACAATCTTAAATAACTTGCTGCTGCTGTTAAAGACGTTCAAATACTCTGTTTTAGCAGAATGTCAGTACTTGCTCTATTAACATTAATCGGACTACCGTAGCATTTAATTAAGCATATTTGTCATGTTTTCTGTAAAAAACAAAATAACTTTTCTATTCGCTTTCTGTTTGAAGATTGCATTTACTTATCTATACAAATATTGCAATTAAATTTCCATTTTGATCCTCAATACCTTTGTCGTGATTAACTAAATATTCCATTTTATATTTACCCGTTTAGTCGACGCAGATGCGTTGTGGGACTAGTTTACGACATAGCCACGATATCTGCTCTATTCGCACCGAAACATTTGACTTCAACACAGGTGGATCTTGTTTAACAATGTTTGCCCAAGTAGCGGCAATTCTGGCCCACTCTTTTTCAACTTTATACTGCCAAGGGTTCTTTAATGTAGGCGAGGACACTTGGGACCTCCTTTTTTTCGTCCGTCTCCTAAAAGGATTAGGCAAAATGTTTATGGTTATGGAAGGCCCCGGTATGACTGCAAACGAATTAAAATCTATAATTGCTCAACCGCCCGTGCCAGTGGAATCATCCGAATTAATATCCCATCACCCAAACAAAGATATGTAGTTGCAGTCCCCATTATAGCAGTCTTAGCACACGTCACATGACACAAGGCGAAACCGCACAAAAAGTGAACACAGCCATCTGCTTTCAATCATACTATATCGTCATACGTCGTAATCATCGGAATATCGAAATACGATCAAAACGGATGAAACGCACAGCTCACATTGTGTACAGAGCACTTAACTGAGTAGCTCCGGCAGCAAGCCGGACTTGGAATATGAAGAAACTGCAACAAGGAACACCTTTCAGACACAGCCTGTAACCGTTTCTGCCGTCTATTCGCCATATTGACCGGGCATTGTACGTCACTAGCAAGAGACCAGTAAAGCTCCAATGGGAACACTGGCTTTTGACGTGGAAAACGTTCATTGTATCTGACGGCCTTTGAGACGTACCGTCCTATAGACCGACGAATAACCTCTAGACCACTGAAGCATGCAATGACTTATCTATCCCTTCATAAACCGATTAATCAGAATAGGATTCTATTTTGAGAATGCACTGCTTCTGTGACGTGGTCACTCAATGAGAACAGATGTTTCGGAACTCGAACCCTAAAGGAATACAAACGTATATGTGGTCTCTATATGAAATCAAAATGCGGATTTGATAAAATAATTGTTATCTCCCTTATCCATCAGTTATTGAATCGTATAATCGGGTTGCTTATTATTTTGACTATTGATATTACATTAATGAAATCATTGTGTTTTGAGATGTTGAGATACATGTCCTATAGCATATATTAAGACAACATAACAGTAGAAATAATAACAACATCAAAAGAAGAAACTAGAGTTATTTGGTTGCACAGAATATTCATTGGAACATGGTAACACAAGTTCCGGAAGACTGGCAAAGGCAATCATAGTATACATATGTAAAAAGAAAAATGAGCAAGAGCGATTGCAATCATTATATCGGTATCTTCCTTGTCAGCCATGTTTGAAAATTATACGTCTAAATTATTGAGAAAAAAAAAAGCTCAGGCCATTTATAGAACTGCAGATCAGCTATTCTCAGAACGGATAAAAAAAAATAAAGAATGTACCGACGTACTTACTATTCATCATAAACAGCTAGCAGAAAGGACAACACAATATAATCAAAAGGTTACGTAGCTTTCATAGACCAACACAAAAAAGTATTATTTTGTCAAATGCCTTGGAGTAATCTATGAATCATATGTATAGATCTGTTTTCACCTCTATGGCTCTTTCTATTGAATATCTTATAATTTAAATAGCAATGTTTGTTCCGTTATCTCTAACAAATCCACACTGTTCCTCGCTAATTTCTGGACTTTTTTTATTTCGCACTCTTCGCATGATGATTCTTAGTAATATCTTAGTCATATGACTCATAAGGCTTATTGTGCGATGATCATCGCATTCAATCGCACCCAATTTCTTTGGTAAGGCTATGAATATTGATTTGAGCATGTCGTCTCGTATATATCCGTTGTTGCAGATATCATTCAATATTTTTGTTATTATCTATATTCCAAAATCACTCATGGCTTCAATCTCTTCTTTAGATATAGTATGTGGTCCAGAAGCTTTGCCTGCTTTCATATTGCGCAAGGCGTCTTCCACTACTTCTCTTAGTATTTCTGGTCCTTCTCCATTATCCTTAATATTTACTTCCGTTCGTTCATCATTATAAAGATCTTTAATGTATTCTGTCCATCGTTTCCTTATGTTTTCTTGATCAATCAACAGTTCTCCTTCCTTTGATCTTAAACATCCAGTTTTTGATTTCGTTTTTCTTCCTGTTAATTCCTTAATTTGTTTGTATATAGCTTCAGCATCTCCTTTTTGTTGCATTTCAATCTCTTTGCATCTCTCTTTTAGCCATGCTTCTTTTGCTTCATTACATTTTACTACAATTTCTTTATTTAATCTCTTATACTCATCTTTATTTTCTTTATTTCTTCTTCTTGTATCCATTAGCTGCAAAATGTCATCTGTCATCCATTTCTTTCTTGAATTTGTCCTCACTGGTGATATGAACTCTTTTGATGTTTGTTGCATTGATTCTTTTAGCATTTCCCACTGTTCATCAATGCTTTGTATCTTCTCTCTTGCATTGTACCGGTTCTGAATTGTGATTTTATATTTGTCTTGCAACTTCTTGTATGATTTTAGTAAATCTAAATTTAATTTGATGTTAACTGAGGCTCGTTTTGGTTTTTTAAATTGTACTTTAAGCTTTCCCACAACTGGTACATGATCACTATTGCAATCTGCCACTGGTCTAGCTTTCACATAAACCAGACTGTTTCTAAATCTATTGCTTATCATTATACAATCAATTTGATTACGTGCGTTGTCCCAATGGCTTTTCCATGTCCAGAGACGTCTTAAATGTTGCTTAAACCAGGTGTTTTCTTTCATCATGTTATGTGTTCTTGACCAGTCAATAAGTTTATCACCTCTTTCATTCCTCTCGCCTAAGTTATAATGACCAACTACTTCCTCAACTCTTTACTTTCCTATTTTTGCGTTAAAATCCCCTAGAACTATGTTTTCATGTGGTTTGCATTTATGGAGTGCCTCATTTAACTCGTTGTACAATTTATCAATTGTTTCCTCTAGACTGCCTGCTGTTGGTGCATAAACTTGTATAAGTTGTATGTATTTTGGCTTTCCATTCAATTTCACTAAAAGGACTCTGTCAGATATTGGGTAAAAGCCTTTCACTGTTCATGCTCTTTCTGTATCATAGATGATACCTACTCCTTTTTGGTGTTCAGTACCTCCAGAATAGATTATTTTATGTTTATCATAATACATCTCCCCTGATCCGGTGTATCTCATTTAGCAAAGTCTCAATAATTGTAAACCCATTATTTTCATTTTTTGTATGATGTTTTCTAGTTTACTCTTATGCATGAGTGTTCTCACATTCCAAGTACCTATCTTTAGAGTTTGTTTTATCTTTATTTTGCTTACAGTAGCTTGATGACGATCGGGTATCACCTGTAGCACATGATGTCCCCTACCGAACGAGGGTTTACCATTGGAATCCCCCTTAACGTTGTTGTCGTTATTTCTAAATTTGTGACAATTCATGATTGTACAAAGAAGTTACGACGGTGGTTTTCTGTTGCCTTCCATCGGTTTGTTTACGGTTGGTTCCACTAGCCTTTGACTAAAAAGTCTCACCCACAAGGCAGTGGGGTTGTTTTACTTCGGCGTACCCTCCCTTAGCCTTTTACTCTCCCGGGCTTACCTGCAAGGCAGCAGGGTAGCCACAGGTTGTACTGTTTACTGCATACAGTAACAGGTAAAATTACCTGACCTGACCAAAATTTTTATTTACTATAGATCCCATATTCTCCATTATTAGCTACTACAGATCCTCCCATATTTACCTTTGTTAGTTACTACAAATTCCATACTCTCGATTATTAGTTACTACAGATCCATGATGATCCATTATTATTTACTACAGACCCCATATTCATCATTGTTAGTTACTACACATCTCATATTCACCATTGTTAGTTACTACACATCCCATATTCACCATTGTTAGTTACTACACATCCCATATTCACCATTGTTAGTTACTACACATCCCACATTCGCCATTGTTAGTTACTACACATCCCATATTCGCCATTGTTAGTTACTACACATCCCATATTCGCCATTGTTAGTTACTACATATCCCATATTCACCATTGTTAGTTACTACACATCCCATATTCACCATTGTTAGTTACTACACATCCCATATTCACCATTGTTAGTTCCTACACATCACATATTAACCATTGTTAGTTACTACACATCCAATAATCACCATTGGTAGTTACTACACATTCCATATTCACCATTGTTAGTTATAACACATCCCATATTCACCATTGATAGTTACTACACATCCCATATTCGCCATTATTAGTTACTACACATTCCAAATATTCATAGCTTGTGTCAGTCATAAGCCCACTAATACCATATTACCTATATCAGTCATTAAGAAAAAAGAGAAACTCGACTATCCTCTGCGACGTACCATATCTCATATCAATATAAAGTAGATCACACTGATTACTTTGCACACATCAATTGCTTCATGTGTTTAGCTCCCTTCATAGCTGAGTTATATTTAACTTAGTAAATAAATGAGGACAAGTTTTTGAACATAAGAATGACACATGGACTGTGTGATAATCATTGCAGTACACAAAATATTCTCCATTTTCCGTCAATGGATTTGGTAGAAAGAATTTTGTTTGGGCGGAGATCTTTAAAATGTATGAGTAAAATACACGTATAGAATTGTATAGTGTTTTCGTATGGTGAGCATAAAAAAACTTACTATACTATAGGATAAAACATGGTCAGTATTATCGAATGTCACTTGGGTGTATAGAATTACAAACCATGGTACTCTCCAATACTATCTCTCTCTCTCTGTCTGCGATCAAGTCTCAATCAGAGTATGATTCCAGACTCTCTCATGAAGTCAGCTGTCTGTTTAAGTGAATCGATTGTCCCATATAGTTTCTCTTCCAGGGAGGTGGGCGTTAACCACATTGCTCTTCTCAGGTCCGTTTAATGGGGGCAATCCTGTAGAACATGATTTGTAGTCATATTGTCCAGTATACAGTGGCATAGGCTGGTTGTACCTATTTTGAATTTGGTGAACATGTTATTTCTCATTCTATTGTGGCCAGTGCGTAGGCGATGTATGATGACTTGATCCCTCCTTGATAGTTGGTGGTATCCGTCACTCTCGTTATGATTTGGGTGTTCTTGTTTCCATTGTTCATGGAACTGACCCTTGAGGATGGATTTGGCTTCTTCATAACTGAGCGGATGGTTCTCTTGTGGTAATTTCCCTCCCTCTTTAGCTAATTTGTCTGCGCGTTCGTTTCCGTGTATATTACAGTGTGATGGTATCCACTGGATGACTACTCTCTGGAAGTTATTGCATAGTTCATCTAGGGTTGTTCTCAAGTCACCTAGTTCATTCTTCTTGTGGATTTTTAAAGTTGATGGTACTGACAGTGCATCTGTAACAATCACCATTTTATTGTGCATTTTATTTTTGTATTGAGTAGCCAGTGTTGCTGCATCTCTGATGGCCTCAGTTTCTGCTTTAAAGTTGTTTGATAATGTTATAGTAGCTATTGACTTGGTGATCTCGTCCTGGTTATTCAGCGTCAAGAACACACCTCCCCCTCCATTGCTGGTGGCATTTGTAGCAGAGCCATCTGTGTATATGTGGGGCCAAGTGTCATGTGGGTAGGTATCGTTTATGTGTTTTTCTGCTACGTGTCTTCTTTCTGTGTCTAATTGGGTGCCTTTTTTCATGATCCATGTTATATTTTGCTTAAGCACTGGTGTTTTATGTTTTCCATGAGGAGACATATCAGATGGGCCCAATGATTTCGATATTGTTTGTTATTTCATTGGCAATTGCAGCGAAGCTGCTCCTCTTTCGTCGTACAATTCCGAAACCAGTTATTCTTTGTTGCATGGGGTGGCTAAGGAGCCTTCTATATTTCTCTGCTTGTTGCAATACTTTAGTGACCCGTCTGTCATCTAATGGTTGTAAACCTATTACTGTTTCTAGAGTCTTGATAGATGTAGATTTCATAGCACCAGTGATGATACGGGCAGCTTGGTTCTGTGTTCTATTAATGTTATTAAGGTGTGATTTGGAAACCATAGCCCCGTCTGTGACTCCATACTCTAGAACTGGTCTGATTCTTCCTAAGTATAGTCTTTTCAGGATAGTGCTGTCTGCTGCCCAATACGTTCATGCCAATTTCTTGATAATATTTGTTCGTTTTGTGGCATTTTTTCTTGCTCTATCTATCTGATTTTTCCAAATCATTCTGCGATTCATGGTGACGCCAATATATCTCGGGTTTTGGTCAGTAGGAGTGTCTGGTCTTTTATCTTCAAGATTGCATAGAATGTGTTTCTGGATAGGCTGAAAATTGTGTATGTAGTTTATTTTTCGTTAATTGGTAAGAACCAGGAGGTTGTTCACTTTTTATGTTCCGCCAGGGCATCTTGCATCCTGGGTCCAGCCACCGACATACTTTACTCGATAGCCCATAACGCCAGATTATCTGCGTATATTGCTGCGTGTATTCTGGGTGGAATGTCCATTACGATGTCATTTATGAAAATTAAAAAGAGTGTTGGGGACAAAACTCCGCCTTGTGGGACACCTTTTTCGATTGAGACCTTCTTACTTATTTGACCTTGAACTTGTCCTCTGGCCGTTCTATCCTGAAGGTATTGAGAGACCCAACTGAATAAACGACCCTCGATGCAAAGTCGAAAATGCTTGTTCTTTAAACCCTCTAGCCATACCCTGTCAAAAGCCTTCTCCATGTCGACCCACACTGCCAGTGTGTGTTTCTTTTCTTGTAGAGCATCCTCTTATTCCTGTGCAATGTAGGTGACCAGGTCTTGAGTTGATCTGTGCTGACGGAAGCCACTTTGTTGTGATACGATTTTTTTTTTTTGTCTCCAAATGCCACATAGGTCTTCTGTTAACCAGCCTTTTCATGATTTTACTCAGGCAGCTCAGTAAGCTAATTGGTCTGTAGCTACTTGAGTCTAGTGGGTCTTTTCCACGCTTGAGGATGGGCACCATAATAGCTTCTTTCCAGATTGCCGGCACATGACCTCTCTTCCAGCTAGCATTTATTATCCTTAGAAGCTGGCTCTTGGCTTTCTGTCCCAGATTTAGGAGCATTTCGTTGGAGATTCCATCTTTACCAGGGAACTTTTGAGCTGCAATCCTCTGAGGGCAACATCTATTCAGTTGTGGTAAAGATGGTCGTCTGATGCTCTTCTGATGCTAAAGGCATGTGTTTTACATCTTGGTTTTCCCGCCTTGCAGCTTTCTATTGGAATGTTTATTCTACTAATGTTTTTGTAAGTCTCTATCAGTAGATTTGCTACCCTTTCGACAGTGAGAATGTTCTGATTGTGTGCTAATGATATTGGAGGTCGGCAGTTATTTTCTTCGCTCAGAGCTTTATGTTGCCCTGCAGGAAGATTGGGGTCAATCAAAGAACTAATCAATACTATCTGAAGTCGACTATTATATGTGTTACAATTTGAGTGTTAGGGGAAACATGCATCGATCATTTTATATCCTTCCAATTGTTTTTGTGAAATTTTCAGTGACAGTTATTTCAATGTTTGTTTGATTTTATTCTATGTTTTCATGATTTAGTGAAATGTGCAGTTATTTTTTTAATGTTTGAATTGTTTTATGTTCTACAATTCGCACTCTAAATAAAATTGTATTTAGCCGTATCATCTGGAGGATGACAGAATGCGCTTCAACTACGATCATTTATTATCAATTTGACTAGTTATACATAAAGTTATGGAACATGTCTTTTTAATAATGAACAAGACAATGAAGCGAATCTTATTCATTGCTGGAGGTAGAGAAGTAAAATGTTATTTTATTTCTTCTACACACCTTTAGACTAAGGAACGTAAAGCAAGAGGAGCATTCGTCTCATTTGGAAATATGGAAATCCACAGAAATTGGGTTAAATACAAAAATACAAATTATCAATCCCAATGTTATGTCAGTCCTATTATATATGACTGTTAAACATGGAAAATAAGAAAAAAAAATATCACAAAGATACATCCGTTCATTAATGTATGCTTGTGCAGAATAAAAGGGGGGACAAATCACAAACACATAATTATGAAAAAGTATCAGTCAAGTAACAGTGAACAAAGAGAAACAACGAAGACAATGGCGCTGGATAGGATACGCATTGTGGAAGTCACTTGAGAGTATTACACGACATGTCCTTATTTGATTCCCCAGGGGAAAAAATAAAGAGGAAGACCAATATATTATTGGAGAAGACAGGTGGAAGCATAGGTGAAGATAATGGGGAAGACATGGAATGGGCTTAACGGATTTGCAAGAAACAGAACAGCTTGGAAAGTGTTTTGTTTAACACGTATGCGACACAGGGAGTTGAAAGGTAGAAGATGAACCTTTAAACGTCAATATGAACTAGTTAAAACAAACCATCTTGCAGCTTAAAATTACTGACATCTCCGTACTGCTTCTCGTGGTGTTGTACCCGTGATAAGCACATGAGCCTAATCTGTTCAGCATATGTTGGGCATGATTGTAAAAGATGTTTAGCATTCACTTCTCTTATGGCACAGTCACATTTATCAGAGGTTCCGTTCCATAAGATGTTGAAAAGGTGGTACTTCCATTTGTTGTGGCGTGTCGGAGTCTAAACCGGTTATGTGCTCATTTCTGTTGAGCTGAAAGTAGGCCTACCTTTTTTGTAGCTCTGGTGGTATGTACTTTATTTGTTTATGCATTTGTTCTTGACAGGAAAAGAATGTGTCATCTTCCTTTAGCCAACTTGTCTGCCTCAATGTTTCCGGAATCTTGCAGTGAAATGGAATACGCAGAATCATTATTCTGCATCTCTGGTAGATCAACTGTTTTATGTTTCCATGGTCATGAACATATTTATGAATAATTTGATCAGAGTCACTCCAGGTCGCGTTACTTAAAATATAAACAAAAATATCGGATACATATTTTAAGAATCAGAGTGATCACCAAACGAACTTTGATCAATAACATATGTGACATTTCAGAGTTTAACTATAGCAATGTTAAATTACATCAACAACCAATATTCCACGGTGTAGGAAGTGAGAGTTATGGAGGTACAAACACTAGTAAGAACAATATCTACATGTTCTAATATCACATGAATTGTTATAGAACAAAAACAAACAGTAACTGTATATTCTACAATAACATTTAAAGTTGCAAAATGTTTAACAAGCAATAACTGTAGTAGCCATCATCGCAGTGAGGTTTGCAGAATTACAAAATAATTTACAATTATTGTATAATCCACCATATGAATGAAACACAAATAATATATTTTATATAATCCGCCATCAAATTGATATTTGCATGAAAGGAAATGAAATCGTTATTATTCCATCTACTCTCATTCTCAGATTGACAGCACCGTATCAAGCAACAACAAACAACATCATGTTTGTTGCACTGGCGCAATGAGAGTGACAAGACAAACATAAATAAGAATAATCATTCACTCAAACAAAGCTCTATAAATCCCTTTATTCTGGATACAATCTCTGTATCCATCCTAATTCTGGCACATTTTCTCTAACCTCAATTCCTATTTAGACCAATGTTAGTGAGTTTCAATGACTTTTATTCCCCATGTGTTTAAGGACCTTCTCGGTCTTCTCTATCCACACGTGTCCTTGGCGGTGCCAGTCTTGCTATGCTGACATTATTTTTTGTTATATTTTTGGTGTCCAAATCCATCTCTAATGGTCCTTGTTAAGATATCCCTGTAAAGTAATAACTTTTGTTTAGTTGTAGCATTATAAAATGTTTTTACATTTGCAGTAATTTATATTATAGTGGCCCTTGATTTTTATGTTTTCGATGCCTGTAGTATTAAGTTGGATGAAAGCTTTTCGTGCTTTACATTACTTTCTCTGTAGTATATTTATCTGTCGCACCTCCCCTTTTCTTACACTGTTTTATTCTATTATATTCATGGAATCAGTTTCATTTTAGACAAGGCACCCCATGCCCGCTGCACCACCCATCCCAGTATTTCTCTAAGCGTATATGAAGACTGATTGTTCCTGTAAGGTGTTAATTATAGATACATCAACCTTTTTCCGAATTGATCATATCCCTTTTCCACATTTACACTCCCCAGTCTCTCAATGTAACCATTGTTGTCTCAGCCATTCTCAACCTCTTCTCTTTAGAAATGACGGACACACATGACAATGCCATCTTTGTTCAGAGTAAGGCCACCTTGAGTCCCTGAGCTGCCAGCGAACTTATCACTTTTTCATTATAATCCTCTGTAGCATACTTTGCGAGTCAGTCACCAAGATTGTGTTCTGTCTGCCAAGATTGACAGATCCGCGTTCTGTCTGCCAAGATTGACAGATCAGCGTTCTGTCTGCCAAGATTGACAGATCAGCGTTCTGTCTGCCAAGATTGACAGATCAGCGTTCTGTCTGCCAAGATTGACAGATCAGCGTTCTGTCTGCCAAGATTGACAGATCCGCGTTCTGTCTGCCAAGATTGACAGATCAGCGTTCTGTCTGCCAAGATTGACAGATCCGCGTTCTGTCTGCCAAGATTGACAGATCCGCGTTCTGTCTGCCAAGATTGACAGATCCGCGTTCTGTCTGCCAAGATTGACAGATCCGCGTTCTGTCTGCCAAGATTGACAGATCCGCGTTCTGTCTGCCAAGATTGACAGATCCGCGTTCTGTCTGCCAAGATTGACAGATCCGCGTTCTGTCTGCCAAGATTGACAGATCCGCGTTCTGTCTGCCAAGATTGACAGATCCGCGTTCTGTCTGCCAAGATTGACAGATCAGCGTTCTGTCTTCCAAGATTGACAGATCAGCGTTCTGTCTGCCAAGATTGATAGATCAGCGTTCTGTCTGCCAAGATTGACAGATCCGCGTTCTGTCTGCCAAGATTGACAGATCAGCGTTCTGTCTGCCAAGATTGACAGATCAGCGTTCTGTCTGCCAAGATTGACAGATCAGCGTTCTGTCTGCCAAGATTGACAGATCAGCGTTCTGTCTGCCAAGATTGACAGATCCGCGTTCTGTGCAATCAACCATGTTATCACCGCCGTTGTTACTTCTATATCCATTCTGAGGCTGCAAAACGTAATGCTACACATTGCCAGATTTCCGAATCACTTTCCTGCCGTTCTGGTGTGCCACACAGCACCAAACTTTGCACTATCCGCGAAATACAGAACTGTCCGTGTAGACGATGATATCCTGAAGTGACGACTAGTTCGATGGATTTCCGTATTGCGTCATAGGTAGAAGATCCGTAGGATAAGTTGCGACACTCCCTGCCGAACTAGATGATTACTTTGGCTAGACTCTTCTTTTCGTTGTTACATCTATCCAATCTTTGCCAGCCCTAATATCATTCACATTACATATTCTCCTTATGGACGCTTCCACCTCTGCCTTCCAGAAATTTCACCCTTGAAGCGCTTGTCTTTGCTTGCACCCATTTCTGAATGCAAGGGGCGATTAATGTGATTTGCGACGTTCAAATAAGCCCTGACCTAAGCAGGTGTATATGTCACAATGTAATGCTCGGTAACTCAATTTCTATCCAGAATGGTTGTCGTTGCTGTTATTGATTGGGACCGTGTGGACCTCCGAGCACGCAAACTCTGCACCGGTGAACGACGACTCCGAGAATTCTACAACAAACTCCAAAAGATTGTAGACCTTTATGGAAAAAAACAAATAAGCATATTGGTGGGAGATAAACGTAATAATAAATAATAGTTGTAAGAAATTTATGAACAACATCAAAGAGAGGCTGGTTGATCTATTCATTAGCGAGTTGTGAATTACAAGAGTTATCTCACATGGGAAGAAGGGGAGACGACAATAAAGAGAAATACCTTACATGACAAGAAGGTAAGATACTAGATACAAGTATTTGGGAACGGTGTTACTTTAGAGAAACAAAGAGATTGAGTGTGTGTATGGTCAAAAAGGTCACGAGCAAAATGTGAATGTCGAGAGACGACTGGCGACTTCCCGTAACGATTATGTTTGCGGCATTCGACGGCTGACGATACACGCACTATCAGGAAGAGATCCTAGAGGACGATGGTAGTGGCAGAGTATGGGGAGGTTGTTTTCCAACAGGCCCGAGGTTACTATCAAGTGCAGGTAATGTGAAAAAAGAAATTATGTTGTTAGATTGTACTTAGAACTATGACTACTGGCGACGAAGCGTCTTAAACCAAATTTAGCCACGGATGCAAGATTCAGGAAATAGTTATAATCGTGTTAAAACAGAATATGGACTTAAATCAGATGGCACTAGTGATAATCGTGCTAAAACAGGATATGAACTTAAATCAGATGACAATAGTGTTAATCGTGTTAAAAAAGGATATGAGCTTAAATCAGATGACAATAGTGTTAATCGTGTTAAAACAGGATATGAGCTTAAATCAGATGACAATAGTGTTAATCATGTTAAAACAGGATATGAGCTTAAATCAGATGACAATAGTGTTAATCGTGTTAAAACAGGATATGAGCTTAAATCAGATGACAATAGTGTTAATCGTGTTAAAACAGGATATGAGCTTAAATCAGATGGCACTAGTGATAATCGTGCTAAAACAGGATATGAACTTAAATCAGACGACAATAGTAATAATTGTGCTAAAACAGGATATGAGCTTAAACCAGATAACTCTAGTGATAGTCGTGCTAAAACAGTATATGAGTTTAAACCAGATGACAATAGTGATACTCGTGTTAAAACATGATATGAACTTAAATCAGATGACAATAATGATAATCGTGTTAAAACAGGATATGGACTTAAATAAGATGACAATAGTGAACATTGTGTCAAAACAGGATATAGATTTAAACCAGATGACAATAGTGATAATCGTGGTAAGACTATAAACCATCAGACAGTAGTTAATGAAATATTGAGTAAATTTGCTAGTATAGAGATTCTGCTGATTGGATGTGAGATATTATATTAACAATAAGAGTTATAGTTTATAGAAATCTCTTCCATCAGCAAGGTATACCCTTCCATCAGTAAACTCGGCAATGACATTATTGTACTAAAAACGGTTAAATCATCGTATTATATATGTATGCTGACTGACCTGGTGATAGGAGAAAGCATATCCCCATTAAAAGTGGTAGACGAGACCATACGGGTATCACCTGACCATGTCAAGAGAATCGGATTGACCACATTTGTGTCGACAGAAGATTTCACCGAACATTGACTGACGTCATAATTTAACGATGGGCAAATGCAACCCTGATCGCCATCTTCTGATAGCTAAATGTAAAATTAGAACTGCATGCATTATATTAAACAAGGTGTGAATAATAAATCCCGTGTGTTACCGGGGCCTCATTATGATGGAGTAATGAATAGTGATACTGTGACCTTCTAGGCATGTCATAAGAGGCGACTAAGGAGGTTGATCGATGGCTTAACAAGCTGTCATTGTAAAAAAGTATTGCTATGGAATCAGAGTCATAGATTTTAGAAGCAGTAATCTCTGCAATATGTGCCATTTTGGCAAGCGAGGTTTCTGTTTATAAGATTGTGGCTCTACCCTATGTGCCACCTTCGGCTCGAAAGGACAATAGATATATAGAATAATAAAACAACAATACAACATGAAACTGGTGAAAGATCCAGAAACATATCAAGACTTTTGAAGAGAATGAATAATTAAGAAAAGATAAGTTCAAATTCCATAATTTGCATTGACATTTTCCGAACGACAAAACTTGTTTTTTTTCAAAATTCGCAACAATCAATAAGAACACACCGTTCTTTAATAGCGAGATATGTAATGATAACTAACAATAACTGCATAATTCACAATCACACTGATAGTTATAGAAGAGCAGCAAACAATAACTGCATAATTCACAATCACACTGATAGTTATAGAAGAGCAGCAAACAATAACTGAATAATTCACAATTACACTGATAGTTATAGAAGAGCAGCAAACAATAACTGAATAATTCACAATCACACTGATAGTTATAGAAGAGCAGCAAACAATAACTGAATAATTCACAATCACACTGATAGTTATAGAAGAGCAGCAAACAATAACTGCATAATTCACAATCACACCGACAGTTATAGAAGAGCAGCAAACAATAACTGCATAATTCACAATCACACTGAAAGTTATAGAAGAGCAGCAAACAATAACTGCATATTCCACCATTAACAAAGGGTCACATACATAAAAATAAGAGGTATAGTATATTATTATTTAATAATATTATTTAAAATTATTGTTTAATATTATGAAGTATCACATGGCTATCTTTAACTCTCCACAGAGCAGCTTATATGTACAGAAAGATTGCAGAGGCCGATATTAAATAGCGATGATCTTAAACTTTATAATCTTTGGTCCCATTCTAATATACTGATCTTGTGAACTCGGTGACTCTGTATGCTTAGGCCTATGTTAGTTTCAATGAAATTGACTATTTGTGTAATCTTGGATGGCGAATCATCATATGCAAACCATAATGTTTAAACTGAAAAAAAGAAACTTTACATCTTCTACACAAATTAAATTAAAACACATTTTTAATTAATGCTATCATTGAGCTTGATTTTGAGGAAATAAATGATATGTATTTGTTTTTTGCTTTTCTATAACCCCCAGGATCATGGAGGATGTTTCATGTATGTTTTTCGTCTTATGTAATTCTCAGTGAAGCGAACAAGCATGCAGTTATTGATTGCTGTCGTTCTATATCTCTCGATGTGGATTGTACCAACACTATTCATGATAGGTCACATGGTGTGTATGAGGCCATTGAACATGTGTGCTGCAGGAGATCCGTACACAAGAAATGAAGACAAGAAAATTGTAAATTATGTTCAGAATAGTATTTATTAGTGTACACTTAGTTAAATATAAATATTACCCAAATGTTAAAATGCAAAAAGGAACATCAAAAATCTTAGCTGTTTGTATGATTCTGCCTATAGAATATGAACATTTATTAACATGCATTCTTACATTATACATTTTACAACATTAAATGTTATGCATGTGATACATTACTAACGTTTAAAATACATAATTTGATAATTTCCTTTATTCCTAAATCGATATGTGTTATCATACAAAATTTTAATTTTCATTGTGAATATTTAGATATGGTTTAATAAAGATATACATACTTCTGCCGCCCACCTGAAAGAGAGAAAAAAAGGCATGTGGTTTGTGGAATAGCACAGGCTGAAGATCACTGATTATATCATCTGGTATTACTGAAATCGTGTTGTATTTACAAAAAAAAATGTCCTAAATAAAAAAAAAACGGTTAATATAAAATAATATATAACCGGCTATCGATACCAGTTGAAAAACGATCACAAATAAACATTTGACGATATAAGAAACTCATCTTCGTTCACAAAGACGCCCCATTATAGCTCATGTTCTTGTCACTGCCATCTGCGCAGTTGATACGATCTATATAGGAATCGAGAACTTCGACCGCTGAGTCCTCGGGATCGCTTATAACAAAATTGCGAACCCAACGCCCTTCGTACTCAACGTAACATAAAACAGATATATAATTTTACTTTTCTCTATTTAATTTGTCTAACTTTAGTCAATAATTTGTATTTTAGTTTTATTTTAGTTTAGTCGACATGTCATCTCGTTGTACTTAGGAGAAGACCGGAAGTGCTCAGGTCTTCAATGTATGTCTCTTATAGTGTAGCTACCAATGACACGTTTGATGTGTTGATTGGCAAGTGTTTCTTGACTTCAAGCATGGCGCTCATCTCTGACAGTTCTCACTTTGATACGATATTTGCTCACTCTTTTATGTTTACGGATTAAACGTCATTTGTGTGTCCTTTTTTTCTTCCAGCGTCATTGAAGACATTCTGAATGTTAACGTGCACAATTGCCATCTAGCAATCAACAACAGTTAAACAGGAAAGCTTGTTAGCGCGATCATTAAAGCCGCAAGCCCTGGCACGAGAGCGAAGAACAGTAGTCATTTACCTCTCCAGAAACTCTAGCCACTGCCGCCTTCTTGTGCTGTCATGCTATGTTTTCATTAATTTTTTTCTGTAACAATTTCAGCTATATTCAGTTAGATTATGAATACATTTCATTTGTCAGTTCTTGCGTATTTTTATTTTTGTTTCCCAACATGTAGTTATTTTATTTTGTTACTGCTTTTGACATTGTCATATGCTTTATTTATTTTTTTTCATTGATGAACTCCCATTTTTTTCAGAAATTCACTCATTGTGCTCTCCTTTTTTTTTTGTTGCCAGGACCTGTAGGTATGTATTGCTCCAGACATGACAAAGTATTGCCCAATGTCACTGATTTTATTTTCTGTGAGCCCTGTAAGGGTCTCGATAACAACAGTTATTTTGTTTTGTCTATGTTTTTCAGACATTGATTGCTGAATTTATGCGGAAGCATGTCAGATCTGTCCATCAAGGACTTCAGTTTCACTTCTGTGGTGGCTGTGAATAGATCGTGGTCTGACAATGCGTCTGCTCCTCTTCTTAACTTGACATCCCAATTTACTGCCTATAGTGATATGATCTTGTGTTCTGTGTTATTGTGTGGGGATATCCACAATGCCTTGTGGATGTTGTGATGGAGACATATTGTTTCTCCTATGACTAGGTAGATTATGGCACCACAATGTGTCACCATTTTTCAGTTTTAGTTTCCGGTGCCCAATCCTTGTTTTCCAGAATCTAAGCCTCACCTTTATTTTCATCCCCTACCTTGGCGTTAGGATCGCCCATCATTATCTTACGTCCCACCTTGATTTTCTATCTACTATTGCATGTAAGATGATGTAAAAGTCATACTTTCTTTCCTTCCACCGTTCCCACTTTTGTTGGAGCATTGCATGACTGTCACTTTCTCACTTTTAAATTAAATCGAGCTGCGAGAAGTCTTCGTTTCCAACTAATGAGTGACCTTGCTGGTTCTTTTGTCAAACGTGCACAATTTTTTGCGTGTTGTCATGTTGCAAATCAGCAGTGACCAGAATACATCAATGTTTATCATATTAGGATATTGTTTTGTCCTGCTCCGTTTCATTTTCTCTCATATAGTCCAAGGGGGACTGGTTGGTCTCGAAGCAAGACGCTGGCCTTGAAACAGAGAGGTTGTTGGTTCAAATCCCGGCTGCACCAACCAGTTTCATTTTTATTTATGATTTCTGTTTGCAGCAACCACCCCTGATCTCAGCATCGAAACCCCGCTTGAAACGTCAATTACTCATGGAAGGAAAAAAGTATGAGTACCTCCGTTGATGGAGCTATCTGCCTGTGCGGCGAGGGAACCCTGTGCACATAGCTGCCAGGGAAAAAAAACGAATAAACACACACGATTCAGTTCCTAGTTTAGGTAAAAGCTGGCGAACGCTAAAAAAATATGTATATAGTCCAAGACCCGTAATATTGTATTTCCTTCACATTTTGTGACAATCCTCCACATCCGGTGACAATCCTCCACATCCGGTGACAATCCTCCACATCCGGTGACAATCCTCCACATCCGGAGATGGTTCTGATGTTCCAAGCTGCCTGAACACGACAAGGTAAAGGCACGGGTAGTGACAGACACATTCTATGTTTTACATAGAAAACAATATGCGGGTTGTCCTGCACCTTCAGTATTCATGGAGCTAGCCCCATGTGTATTCTCACTGTTCCCTAAATTGAGATTTAAGCTGAAGAGATGTTACATCAACATTTCAAAAGAAAAAAAAAAAGTTAAATCTAGATCCTCGTCACGACATGTGGGTGTATAGGTAATATGGCGTTAGTACCCATATTTTTAAATATTACTTTGGCGCATTATTTTGGGGGTAATGTGGTCGGTATTGCGCCCTAGTCGCTTTTCTATCCTACAAAAAAAATTAATTAAGGCTGGGTGAGCATGGCAGTCATCGATTAGGATCGAACCAGACTTCTTTGCCATTAGTCCAGTTCACTAACCACTGAACTATCACAGCCCCAGCTTCAACACTGTAGATGTGGACATGTTGGAATTTCACGAAGCTTTGGGCAGCCTTGAGGAAAGAAGGACCTTCCCAGGGTCTGTGATACATAGAGGAAACTGGGAATACTGTGCCCGTTCCGAAGAAGACTATTCGAATAAAGAGACGGTAAAATCTACATAAGTTAACACTCAGTAATTTTATCTTTTCTAGACTTGGTTCACGAACTTCATGGTGCCCCTCATATTCATAATATTTTACGGTCACCTAGTGCAGTATTTGTAAAAATATATTTCGATATATATCGACTGCGTGTCGCAATAAGCGTCATTGTTCAGCCGCCATCTTGATGAAGTCAATATTCATACACAATCACTGATGTTCAGTCCGGAAAAGTCATCTTTGTTCTATTCATTATTTTTCCGTTTCCCTTGTGTAATATACCGTCCCTATTCATTCCATAATCAGAATACAATACAAGCTGCCACAGAATTTGCATTTACACGATTTGTGAGCGAAACCAACGCCCTTAGTGGCAGTTATAACTGAAGGAATATACTTACGATAGTTGCTCGATCTATTTTTGTATCACCACGCGGCCAACACGATCGTTAACGTCATAGAACTATGAAGTTGATGTGGCGGATTCCCGGGTTTTCTAGCAAAGTAGGAGTCTACTTTAGCTACTTAGAGTCTACTTTAGCTCCGTAGAGTCTACTTTAGCTACTTAGAGTCTACTTTAGCTCCTTAGAGTCTACTTTAGCTACTTAGAGTCTACTTTAGCTACTTAGAGTCTACTTTAGCTCCTTAGAGTCTACATTAGCTACTTAGAGTCTACTTTAGCTACTTAGAGTCTACTTTAGCTACTTAGTCTACTTTAGTTACTTAGAGTCGTCTTTTTCTACTGAGCACTTTAGAGTCACAGCTAAATTAAACATTTGCAGAGCCACCGTTAAACTAGACATCAACAGAGTCACCGCTAAACTAGACATTTACAGAGCCATCGCCAAACTAGACATTTAGAGAGCCAGTGCTAAACTAGACATATACAGAGTCACTGCTAAACAAGACATCATCTACAGAGCCACCATTGAACTATAAATCTACAGAGCCATCGCCAAACTAGACATTTACAGAGCCACCGTTAAACTAAACATCTACAGAGCCACCAATGTTTTAAGCAACAGTTTTCTTCACATTTTAAAATATTGTTGTTGTTATGAATCATGGAAACTATGGCAAACAACAATGCATTACATTGGTTCATTCAAAACACAATGCTACTTTACAAATCAATATATCTTGTATAATTAAAAAGGGAAGTGAAAACAATTACAGATCTAAATATTGAAAAGAACTTGCTTATAATCAACATCTTAAGGAGGTTATTTTAAATAAAATGCTACAGGCGCGTCGTAAGAGACAGCCGACTGGTAACAACAATAATGGAAAACGTGCGCCATGAAGGCCAAACAGGGTCATATAAGACGAATGGCAAATAATCGTATTTCCAAATAGTATACCATGAAACAGTTGGCTGTGTTTACTTTCTGCGCGGTTTCGTCTTATGACTTTCGGCGTGTGATGAGACTGCTACGATTGGAACTACAGTTACCTTTCTTTGTTTGGGAGATGCGATATTAATTCGGATGATTACGCTGGCACGTGTGCTGGAACAATTATGGATTTTAATTCGTTTGCAGTGATACAGGGACCTTCCATAACTAAATAACCAAACAACCAAATTTCCAAACAATTAATGTATTGTGTTTCTAGGGGCAAAAAGCGACCAGAGCTGAGAAATAAGGAAGCTAACGTGAGTGAGCTCTCTATCAGCGAAAGAAACTGGGACAGTCTGCCATATGATCCTAACGCACGTAGAACACAACAATGAAAGAAAATCTGTGCAGCATTTATAAAGGAAACACTGATATAAAAGTCAGAAGATAAAATGCACAGTCGAAAAAAAAAATAGGTCGGACGCCACAATTAAATCTTGCTAATTCTACGGTTGGATCTATCTGTCCGTTATTGGCAGATTCAGCTAAAGGAGAAGTTTTTAAACAAATCGTCCTGCATAAGACACTACTATTTTAAAAAGACTACTGACTAATCATGATTTATAGCTACCGACCATCTATCAAGACGTCAAATATAAATTAAAGAGCCCCTTCTGATATGGGACCTGTATATTTTGATATGTTGAAATCAAATCTGCATCAGATGCTCATAATTTGTCTTAATTGAATGTAATTCTAAAAATACATTAAAGTTTTGATGTCTATAATTTGTTTAATAATTGCTGATGTTTGACAAATATGACTAGTGGAACTGCAGACCGTCATTATTACATACATAATACTGTAGCACCAATTTATGACTAAACAAAATGTTAGGAATGGCCAAAAGTTATGTTAATGACATGAAAAATATACTAACATCTAAACAAATAACACGAAGGCTAAAACTAAGAATAGCAAAATGTTACATCTTCTTAATATTCCTGTATAAGGCAGAAGCATGGGCATTAGACAAGAAAACAGAACAGAAAACTGAAGCCTTTGAAATGTGGATTTATAGTAAAATAGGTAGAATAGATAGAACGGGGAAAGGGGGTGGGGGGAGAAAGAAAACAAACGATGGATTTTTAAAACTAATAATAAAAATAGAACTACTAAACAGTATTCATCATCATCATCGAGTGCCATCTCCGCAACAAAAGTTGGCTACCATGAAGCGCCATTCCGTTCTGTCTCTTACTTTGATGGTGCAGGTTGGCATAGGTTGATTTATCCATCTTTTGATGTTACTAAACATTATTATATCATATACATTAGATAGATAGATAGATAGATAGATAGATAGATAGATAGATAGATAGATAGATAGATAGATAGATAGATAGATAGATAGATAGATAGATAGATAGATAGATAGATAGATAGATAGATAGATAGATAGATAGATAGATAGATAGATAGATAAATAGATAGATAGATAGATAGATAGATAGATAGATAGATAGATAGATAGATAGATAGATAGATAGATAGATAGATAGATAGATAGATAGATAGATAGATAGATAGATAGATAGATAGATAGATAGGTAGATAGATAGATAGATAGATATATAGATAGATAGATATATAGATAGATAGATAGATAGATAGACATATAGATAGATAGATAGATAGATAGAAGATAGATAGATAGATAGATAGATAGATAGATAGATAGATAGATAGATAGATAGATAGATAGATAGATAGATAGATAGATAGATAGATAGATAGATAGATAGATAGATAGATAGATAGATAGATAGATAGATAGATAGATAGATAGATATATAGATAGATAGATAGATAGATAGATAGATAGATAGATAGATAGACATATATAGATAGATAGATAGATAGATAGATAGATAGATAGATAGATAGATAGATAGATAGATAGATAGATAGATAGATAGATAGATAGATAGATAGATAGATAGATAGATAGATAGATAGATATATAGATAGATAGATAGATAGATAAATAGATAGATAGATAGATAGATAGATATATAGATAGATAGATAGATAGATAGATAGATAGATAGATAGATAGATAGATAGATAGATAGATAGATAGATAGATAGACAGATAGACAGATAGACAGATAGATAGATAGATAGATAGATAGATAGATAGATAGATAGATAGATAGATAGATAGATAGATAGATAGATAGATAGATAGATAGATAGATAGATAGATAGATAGATAGATAGATAGACAGATAGACAGATAGATATATAGAATGATAGATAGATAGATAGATAGATAGATAGATAGATAGATAGATAGATAGATAGATAGATAGATAGATAGATAGATAGATAGATAGATAGATAGATAGATAGATAGATAGATAGATAGACAGACAGACAGACAGACAGACAGACAGACAGACAGATAGATAGATAGATAGATAGATAGATAGATAGATAGATAGATAGATAGATAGATAGATAGATAGATAGATAGATAGATAGATAGATAGATAGATAGATAGATAGATAGACAGACAGATATATAGATAGACAGACAGATAGATAGATAGATAGACAGATAGATAGATAGATAGATAGATAGATAGATAGATAGATAGATAGATAGATAGATAGATAGATAGATAGATAGATAGATAGATAGATAGATAGATAGATAGATAGATAGATAGATAGATAGATAGATAGATAGATAGATAGATAGATAGATAGATAGATAGATAGATAGATAGATAGATAGATAGATAGATAGATAGATAGATAGATAGATAGATTGAACGTCATACGCTTGGTACACCAGCTCAGTACACTGCCCTACCTAGACGTTTAGAAAAGTGGTTCGCAAAGTTGCAGAATAGAAAATATATATGCAGTGTCAACACATACACACAGTAAATATGCAGTGAGGGTTTCACCGCTTAAACGCGACTGTGATGTTAGTTTCAATATATTTCATTGAACAACGGCTCATTTCGATGGTAGTGTGGTCAGTATGTCGTCTTTTTTGTGTTGCAGTATCTTGGTTGTTTATTTCTTAAGCTGTAAATCGTGTCGGTCTGAAAAAAAAAAAAAAAGATTTCTATAGAGTTCGGATCACCCCACAGGTGGGAAGTTTATGTCAAATCCGTGGTTTTCTCGTGGCTTTACCCTCCTCTGGTATCTGGTAGTGAGAACCGATGTCCAGATATTGGCGAAGAACTGAAGGTACGTTTGAACTCGAGCTCGTCTGCATAACCTTGTCAGTTGAAGATCAAAAAGATCGGGTCAGAAATGTCCGCTTAAAGGGAAACATTAGTGGAGTTAATTCCCCATGTAGATGACGGATGTATCGGGTCGAAGTACAGCGGTCTTTCCGTATGACACAACGCATCCTCTTAACAGGTGAACGCTAAGCAGCGAAAGAATAACCTAGCTCACTGATCATTAGCTAGTAATTGATGATGTTAGTCTCACAGAATATCCGTACCTCATCTTCATTCCTTCTACAATTTGCTTTGAGCGTCGAGGAGAGATATATTTTTGAGGTCTTTTACTGTATTGTTGGTCTCCCGTGCCGTTATTTTTCCTAGTGTTTCTAAAATTCTGTCAATCTATCAATTTCATTGTCACCTGTGGGTCTGGTGTGATTGTATAATTATTTGAAGGCTTACTGTGTTTGTGTTAATAAAAGTGTCTCGAACACTTGAAACAGAACATTTTTCACCCAAAGTAGATCCTCCCTCCCCCGCCGGGTACTTCCAGCAATGGACTTTATTGAACTTAAATGGCAACCCCCATCACGTTTGATTTATGAATATTGTCTAAAGTCAAGAACTTGATGCCGTGTAAAAGTTGTTCTATGATCATGTTTATGAAAGTTCTCAATTTATTTTGCATTCGTCAGGGACACAATTGCTATAAGACTTGAGAAGCACTGTTGAGCCTGTTTTTTTTTCGTCAGCAACAGTAATAGAATATGGAGCTTAATAAAACCATTACCAATTTTTTAAAAAAGAAGTAAATTATATCACGCAATGCTATGTATGAATAACATTAATGGGAGTGTATCTGAATGTAGATGAAATTGAAAAAATAACTGTAAGATTGACGATTTTAGCAACGATAAAGAAATCGGAGTCTCGGCAATTTGTAAACGTCAATCAAAAACTGTTATATAGCGGGGATTTCAAAGCGAGGATTTGTTGTATCAATAACCGAGTTCTTTGTTATATTTATTTAATATTATTCATAAGTTTCTGATACTGTATATAAGGAGGCCAAGGCGAGGTGTGATTTCGTTCTTCTCGATCTCACTTCAGATCAATCTAGAACAACACCAAGCCTGCTCACGGAGGTGTAAGTATACATTTTATTTTAACATATTCTATACGTCTACAGTACTGCATGTGTGTTTACGTTTACATGGATATAAGTTTTATGTCGATGTTTCAGTATGCTATTTAGTTAGTATGTTTTGTCTATCAGCAGTTCAGTGTACGTGTTGGAGGTGTATGTTATTTGCTCATAGTACAGCATATGTATCCCCGAAACTGTAGTTTTTATTTGCATCACTGATGTCAATAAACGTGTCATTTCGTAGATTAACGTGCAGGTGACTTGACTGACTTTTACGAGCATTCAAAGATTTGATTAAGTTTCAAGCAGCAATCATCGTCAACATTGAGTGTCGTCTCCGCATCGAAGGTTCGATACTATGGAGAGGCACGCCTCTCAGTCTCTTGATTTGATAGTGCAGGTTGTCATAGGCTGACTTATCCATCTTTTGATATTACTCTTTCATGTTAGTCTTGGTCTGCCTCTTCCGCTTTTACCTTGTATTTCTCCTTCCAAGATTAATATTAGTAGGCTGTTGTGTCCTTAAAACATCTCCTAAAAATCTCATTTTCCTTGCTTGAATTGTATTTAGTAATTCCCTTCTCAATATTAGTTGTTTTAAGACGTCATCTTTTGTTTTCTTTTCAATCCATCAACTTCTTCATTTTCTTCTATAAATCCACATTTCCAAGGCTTTAATTTTCTGTTCTGTTTTTTTTTTTTACTAATGCCCATGTTTCTGCACCATTCTTGAATTTGAGAAGATATAACATGTAGCTTTTCTTAGCTCTCAGCCCTGATGTTATTATATATGACCCTTATTGTCTTTTCAGACGGTTTAGTGGAGGTCATTGTATATTGTGAGGTTTTGTTTTTATCCAACAGCTTCTGTCACTGCTGATTCTGCCAATGTTTAACAAACACACTCAGCTACATAATGAGCAAGTCAAGCCCAGTGATCAACAATGTTTTCTATATTTGTTTCATGATTATTCTCGTTCATGTTGTGCTTTAGCACAGCCTCAAATGATATTATGTCATTCCTTATACATGTTATCCATGATGTCTGATCGTATTCTGCTTCTTCTAGCTTTCAGCTCCCTGTGGAGCATAGGTTTTCAACAAACAATTTAAGCTCCCTGTGGAGCATAGGTCTTCAACAAACACTTTCAGCTCCCTGTGGAGCATAGGTCTTCAACAAACACTTTCAGCTCCCTGTGGAGCATAGATCTTCAATAAACACTTTCCAAGTCGTTCTCTTTCTTGCCATTATTTTAAGATCAACCCATGTCTTCTCCATCATCTTCATGTCTGCTTCTATCGTGTCTTCTCCAAGAATTCCTGGTATTTCTCTTCCTCTTTTTCCCTGGGGATTCCAAAAAAGGGCATGATGTCCGATCTATTGCCCGATATCCTTAGTCATTTTAACAGATGGATACGTTATTTAAAGATGATTTACAAATATCTATATATGGTAGTTTAGGTCTACCGATTTGTCTTTTCCGTGTATTAGTCCACCATATAGTATTTTCGTAAGCAATTCGGTTTTCTTCAATCCGCTGGAAGTGCCCCAGTCATATTAACCCGATGTTATTAGGAGAATTATCGATTACAAATATAAATAATCCTTTTAAATATAAAAAAATAGTTAATCCTCTCATAAATAAATGAGTTAAAATAAACTATCAAAGTCTACAGATTAAATTAATACATGATATTAAAAAATCAGGAGTTTTTCATAAACACTTTAAAACTATGAAAATACAGCAAATCCGCAGAAATAATGAAAAAAATAGTAGTTAAAATTCAAATAAACAACAAGATAACATTGTACACTTTAATGAAAATAAACACTATAAAAAATAACTTGTTGCTGTGGAGGGGTATTATATAACAGTAGAATAAAAGGCGTTTGTGTAAGGCAGTCGCCGCGAGATGCTAAAACCTGCGTTTTTATTTCACCGCCGATAGGGAAAAAAAAATCATTTTGTAAGGCAGTCGCCGCGAGATGCTAAAACCTGAGTTTTTATTTCACCGCCGATAGGGAAAAAAAATCATTTTGTAAGGCAGTCGCCGCGAGATGCTAAAACCTGAGTTTTTATTTCACCGCCGATAGGGAAAAAAAAATCATTTTGTAAGGCAGTCGCCGCGAGATGCTAAAACCTGAGTTTTTATTTCACCACCGATAGGGAAAAAAAAATCATTTTGTAAGGCAGTCGCCGCGAGATGCTAAAACCTGAGTTTTTATTTCACCACCGATAGGGAAAAAAAATCATTTTGTAAGGCAGTCGCCGCGAGATGCTAAAACCTGAGTTTTTATTTCACCGCCGATAGGGAAAAAAAAATCATTTTGTAAGGCAGTCGCCGCGAGATGCTAAAACCTGAGTTTTTATTTCACCACCGATAGGGAAAAAAAAAATCATTTTGTAAGGCAGTCGCCGCGAGATGCTAAAACCTGAGTTTTTATTTCACCGCCGATAGGGAAAAAAAAATCATTTTGTAAGGCAGTCGCCGCGAGATGCTAAAACCTGAGTTTTTATTTCACCGCCGATAGGGAAAAAAAAATCATTTTGTAAGGCAGTCGCCGCGAGATGCTAAAACCTGAGTTTTTATTTCACCGCCGATAGGGAAAAAAAAATCATTTTGTAAGGCAGTCGCCGCGAGATGCTAAAACCTGAGTTTTTATTTCACCGCCGATAGGGAAAAAAAATCATTTTGTAAGGCAGTCGCCGCGAGATGCTAAAACCTGAGTTTTTATTTCACCACCGATAGGGAAAAAAAATCATTTTGTAAGGCAGTCGCCGCGAGATGCTAAAACCTGAGTTTTTATTTCACCACCGATAGGGAAAAAAAAAATCATTTTGTAAGGCAGTCGCCGCGAGATGCTAAAACCTGAGTTTTTATTTCACCGCCGATAGGGAAAAAAAATCATTTTGTAAGGCAGTCGCCGCGAGATGCTAAAACCTGAGTTTTTATTTCACCGCCGATAGGGAAAAAAAAATCATTTTGTAAGGCAGTCGCCGCGAGATGCTAAAACCTGAGTTTTTATTTCACCGCCGATAGGGAAAAAAAAATCATTTTGTAAGGCAGTCGCCGCGAGATGCTAAAACCTGAGTTTTTATTTCACCGCCGATAGGGAAAAAAAAATCATTTTGTAAGGCAGTCGCCGCGAGATGCTAAAACCTGAGTTTTTATTTCACCGCCGATAGGGAAAAAAAAATCATTTTGTAAGGCAGTCGCCGCGAGATGCTAAAACCTGAGTTTTTATTTCACCGCCGATAGGGAAAAAAAATCATTTTGTAAGGCAGTCGCCGCGAGATGCTAAAACCTGAGTTTTTATTTCACCGCCGATAGGGAAAAAAAAATCATTTTGTAAGGCAGTCGCCGCGAGATGCTAAAACCTGAGTTTTTATTTCACCACCGATAGGGAAAAAAAAATCATTTTGTAAGGCAGTCGCCGCGAGATGCTAAAACCTGAGTTTTTATTTCACCACCGATAGGGAAAAAAAAATCATTTTGTAAGGCAGTCGCCGCGAGATGCTAAAACCTGAGTTTTTATTTCACCGCCGATAGGGAAAAAAAAATCATTTTGTAAGGCAGTCGCCGCGAGATGCTAAAACCTGAGTTTTTATTTCACCACCGATAGGGAAAAAAAAAATCATTTTGTAAGGCAGTCGCCGCGAGATGCTAAAACCTGAGTTTTTATTTCACCGCCGATAGGGAAAAAAAAATCATTTTGTAAGGCAGTCGCCGCGAGATGCTAAAACCTGAGTTTTTATTTCACCGCCGATAGGGAAAAAAAATCATTTTGTAAGGCAGTCGCCGCGAGATGCTAAAACCTGAGTTTTTATTTCACCGCCGATAGGGAAAAAAAATCATTTTGTAAGGCAGTCGCCGCGAGATGCTAAAACCTGAGTTTTTATTTCACCGCCGATAGGGAAAAAAAATCATTTTGTAAGGCAGTCGCCGCGAGATGCTAAAACCTGAGTTTTTATTTCACCACCGATAGGGAAAAAAAATCATTTTGTAAGGCAGTCGCCGCGAGATGCTAAAACCTGAGTTTTTATTTCACCACCGATAGGGAAAAAAAAATCATTTTGTAAGGCAGTCGCCGCGAGATGCTAAAACCTGAGTTTTTATTTCACCGCCGATAGGGAAAAAAAAATCATTTTGTAAGGCAGTCGCCGCGAGATGCTAAAACCTGAGTTTTTATTTCACCGCCGATAGGGAAAAAAAAATCATTTTGTAAGGCAGTCGCCGCGAGATGCTAAAACCTGAGTTTTTATTTCACCGCCGATAGGGAAAAAAAAATCATTTTGTAAGGCAGTCGCCGCGAGATGCTAAAACCTGAGTTTTTATTTCACTGCCGATAGGGAAAAAAAATCATTTTGTAAGGCAGTCGCCGCGAGATGCTAAAACCTGAGTTTTTATTTCACCGCCGATAGGGAAAAAAAAATCATTTTTCTACTGGAATTCGAACAGACGTTCTTCAGGTTTGGGGCGCGACGAGTTATCGGTTGGCCCATCCGCTCTCCGTCAACAGTTAATCAAATATAGTTTCTAGTTATCGGTTGGCCCATCCGCTCTCCGTCAACAGTTAATCAAATATAGTTACGAGTTATCGGTTGGCCCATCCGCTCTCCGTCAACAGTTAATCAAATATAGTTAATGCAAACACACACAAAAATAATTAATTACAATAAATAATGAATACCGAGAAGAACAGTCCAATAAAATGGCAGAATATACAATGCAAAACAAATATTAATGGATTTAAAACTAGTAGGAAAAAAAGTTTCATTTCGATCACACAGACGAAAGGAAACATAACAGCAGAAGAGATTATCAGAAAAACTAAATATGTACTGATGGAATATTAGAGACACTAGGAAACATAACAGCAGTAGAGGGCAACAGAAAAACAGAAGATGGGCTGATTGAATATAATAAACGTAACAAACACGCTGGACACTGCGGGAAATGCTGAGGAGGGGATCTGTAACCTATGGACATGTTTGGAGTGCAATGATGATGACCCGCAAATACCTCAATAATTCAACAACTCAAACGTAACAAACACAACAGAAGCAGAGGTCAACAGAAAAAAAAACAAAAGACTGCAAATTAAATATTTCGACCACACTAAAAGGGAAATGAAGAAGGAAAGAAGATAAACGGTACAGTAGAAAACAGAAGATAAAGAAAAAAAATACGATTTAAAGCTTGTTTATTTTTTCCAAGCAGAGAAATAAAAAATAATTATCGGAAACCTGAATTTCAAAACACGAATGAAAAATATTTTAAAAAATTTAAATCATCATCATTATCATCATTATCAAGCACTATGCCTGCTAGCATATGTGATAATGTCTCTTCACAACTTTCGTTCTCAGCAGTTATTTATTATTTCTGTTCTTGACCTTCTGCCAAGCCATTCTCTTAAACAGTATGGCATCTTTTCTCGTTGCTTCCCTTTATCTCGTCCTCCCTCAATTTTACTAGTTGTTACAATATATTCCAGCTTTTCGCTTCTCATTACATGGCCAAACAATGATGATTGTTTCTTCCTAATATTGGAAATTATCTCTCTTTTTGCTTTGGCTACAATCATGTTTTCATTACTTTTCTTAGCTGTAGATGGTATTCTCAACATTCTTCTGTAAAACCACATTTCTACACCCTCCATTGATTTGTTTCTATGTTGTCCTATTGTCCATGATTTGCATCCATTGTTTTAAAATTGATTTTAAATATTACTTAAGAACTCTATTTCTTGTTTCTATTGTCAAAAAATGAATTGCAAAGTTGCTGCCTTATTTTCGGAAAGCTGCTTTCCCTGGGTTTTTCTACATCTCACCTCTGTGGTACATCTACAATCAGAGATTAACATTTTTCTAATATATTTGAATTCCTTTACATGTTTTAATATTGTTCAACTTGTCTTTATTGTGTATTGCAGTGATGTTTTTTTCTTTGTTGCTATAATTTATTCTGCCTTTTTGCTACTGAGGCTGATCCTTTAATTTTGCTTTCTTTCACTTTAATGTCTAACATATCAAACTCTTTATTATAATTAGCGAATAATATTGTACTATCAGCATACCTGAAGGTATTTATATTATGACCTCAAATTGTTATTTCAGTCATGTCCCTTATGAATCTTAAAATAATTTCACTATACATAATTTTTAAAATATATGATGACAGTACATAACCTTGTCTAGCACACTGTGTTATTGTTGAAAAATACACAATTGATTTTCAAATCTTCAGGCCGCTGTTTGTTGTCAGTATATGTTCGTTATTATTCTTCGATCTTTGCTGTCAACGTTTATGCCTTCTAGAATAAATGAGTTGGTATAATCTATGAAACGCAGGAATTGATCAGTTTTCATCTTTATGGCCCTTTCTGCGAAAGATCTTATGAGATATATAGCATTGTGCGTACCTTAACCTCCAACAAAACAACTCTGTTTATCACTAATTTCTGGACTGATTTTGTTTCCCACTCTTAGCATGATGATTTTTAGTAATATCTTAGTGTGTGATGACTATGGCATTCAATCGCACCCGATTTCCGTGGTAGAGATATGAATATTAATTTTAATAGGTCGTCTGGTTTATATCTGATGTGGTATTATTATATCGTATATCTTATCGTCGTGGTGTAATTGTATTTATGTGTATATCCTTATATATGTTTGTGTTGTTTATTGTTGCAGTTCTGGCTGCAACGTCATTCTGTTTTTGTTTTGTTTCTTACTTAAGTAAAGTTACCGTACCACTTTAAAAAAAAAAAAATCAATCTGATTTGTAACTTTGAGTCAGGTGAAGGACTGATCTCCCTTCTGTTTGCTCCTGATGTTGCAAACAAGACCTTATATATATATATATATATATATATATATATATATATATATATATATATATCATCATCATCAAGTTCCGGGCCTGCTGGCGTCGAAGATAATGTCTCTCCAAAACTTTCGATCACGACAGTTATTTATCATTTCTGTTGTTGACCTTCTGCCAAGCCATTCTCTTTAGCTGTCTGGTATATTTTCACTTTACTTCCCTATATCTCTTCGGGCCTCAATTTTCCCAGTTATTACAATATATTCCATATGTTCTCTTCTAAAATTGATTAATTGGTAAATTACATGAACAAAAAATGATGATTGTTTCTTCCTATAATTGGTATTTAGCTCTCTTTTTGATGTGGCCTCTTTCAAAACGTTTTCATTACTCTTCATAGCTGTCCATGATATTCTCAACATTCTTCTGTAAAATCACATTTCTACAGACTCCAGTGATTTTCTTGTCTGTTGCCCTATTGTCCATGACTCACAACCATATGTTAAGATTAGCTCTACATAACATTTAAGAACACGTATTTGTGTTTCTATTGTCAAAAATGTAATGCATAATATTTTCCTCATTTTTTGGAAAGCTGCTTTTGCCTGAGTCATTCTACATCTCACCTCTGTTGTACATCTTCCGTCTGAGGTTAACAAAGTTCCCAAATATTTAAATTCATTTACCTGTTTTAATATTGTTCCACTTGTCTTTATTTTGCACTGAGGTGCTGTCATTTTCTTAGTTGTTACCATTACTTATGTTGTTCTGCTAATAACGCTGAATCCTGTATTTTTGTTTCTTTAACTATAACGTCTAACACACACACACACACACACACACACACACATATATATATATATATATATATATATATATATATATATATATATATATATATATATATAATACAGAGGCATGTAATAAACTACAAGAAATGATAGACATAATTGTAAAAGTAAGCAACAAGAAAGGTCTCAGTCTGAGTAGTAAAAAAACAGAAGTAATTGGTATATCGATGAAACACTCATAACCATCATAAAGTAAAAAAAAAACAAATAGTAAAGAGCCCTATCACGCCAAGTGGCGTATAGGAAATATAGTGTTAGTGATGATAATCTTTATAGATCTTCGGCAATGATTTTTTAGGTAATGTGGTGGGTATTACGTCCGTGCAGCTTTACTTTACGTGAAAAAAAAAAAAAATCCGGTACCCATTTAAGACTGGATGAACCCGACAGCCGTCGATCAGAATCGAAGCCGATCTGTAGTTACTTGTCGTCCACGTACCTAACGACATAGATATCGCGGCTCCCTCATCACCGACCATCATGCAGCATAGACAGGACAAATCTGAAACAAGAGCAACGCCTCAAATTCTTGGGCACACTAACAACATCAGATGGATTGTCGTCCACGTACCTAACGACATAGATATCGCGGCTCCCTCATCACCGACCATCATGCAGCATAGACAGGACAAATCTGAAACAAGAGTAACGCCTCAAATTCTTGGGCACACTAACAACATCAGATGGATTGTCGTCCACGTACCTAACGACATAGATATCGCGGCCCTCATCACCGACCATCATGCAGCATAGACAGGACAAATCTGAAACAAGAGCAACGCCTCAAATTCTTGGGCACACTAACAACATCAGATGGATTGTCGTCCACGTACCTAACGACATAGATATCGCGGCTCCCTCATCACCGACCATCATGCAGCATAGACAGGACAAATCTGAAACAAGAGCAACGCCTCAAATTCTTGGGCACACTAACAACATCAGATGGATTGTCGTCCACGTACCTAACGACATAGATATCGCGGCTCCCTCATCACCGACCATCATGCAGCATAGACAGGACAAATCTGAAACAAGAGCAACGCCTCAAATTCTTGGGCACACTAACAACATCAGATGGATTGTCGTCCACGTACCTAACGACATAGATATCGCGGCTCCCTCATCACCGACCATCATGCAGCATAGACAGGACAAATCTGAAACAAGAGCAACGCCTCAAATTCTTGGGCACACTAACAACATCAGATGGATTGTCGTCCACGTACCTAACGACATAGATATCGCGGCTCCCTCATCACCGACCATCATGCAGCATAGACAGGACAAATCTGAAACAAGAGCAACGCCTCAAATTCTTGGGCACACTAACAACATCAGATGGATTGTCGTCCACGTACCTAACGACATAGATATCGCGGCTCCCTCATCACCGACCATCATGCAGCATAGACAGGACAAGTCTGAAACAAGAGCAACGCCTCAAATTCTTGGGCACACTAACAACATCAGATGGATTGTCGTCCACGTACCTAACGACATAGATATCGCGGCTCCCTCATCACCGACCATCATGCAGCATAGACAGGACAAATCTGAAACAAGAGTAACGCCTCAAATTCTTGGGCACACTAACAACATCAGATGGATTGTCGTCCACGTACCTAACGACATAGATATCGCGGCTCCCTCATCACCGACCATCATGCAGCATAGACAGGACAAATCTGAAACAAGAGTAACGCCTCAAATTCTTGGGCACACTAACAACATCAGATGGATTGTCGTCCACGTACCTAACGACATAGATATCGCGGCCCTCATCACCGACCATCATGCAGCATAGACAGGACAAATCTGAAACAAGAGCAACGCCTCAAATTCTTGGGCACACTAACAACATCAGATGGATTGTCGTCCACGTACCTAACGACATAGATATCGCGGCTCCCTCATCACCGACCATCATGCAGCATAGACAGGACAAATCTGAAACAAGAGCAACGCCTCAAATTCTTGGGCACACTAACAACATCAGATGGATTGTCGTCCACGTACCTAACGACATAGATATCGCGGCTCCCTCATCACCGACCATCATGCAGCATAGACAGGACAAATCTGAAACAAGAGCAACGCCTCAAATTCTTGGGCACACTAACAACATCAGATGGATTGTCGTCCACGTACCTAACGACATAGATATCGCGGCTACCTCATCACCGACCATCATGCAGCATAGACAGGACAAATCTGAAACAAGAGCAACGCCTCAAATTCTTGGGCACACTAACAACATCAGATGGATTGTCGTCCACGTACCTAACGACATAGATATCGCGGCTCCCTCATCACCGACCATCATGCAGCATAGACAGGACAAATCTGAAACAAGAGCAACGCCTCAAATTCTTGGGCACACTAACAACATCAGATGGATTGTCGTCCACGTACCTAACGACATAGATATCGCGGCTCCCTCATCACCGACCATCATGCAGCATAGACAGGACAAGTCTGAAACAAGAGCAACGCCTCACATTCTTGGGCACACTAACAACATCAGATGGATTGTCGTCCACGTACCTAACGACATAGATATCGCGGCTCCCTCATCACCGACCATCATGCAGCATAGACAGGACAAATCTGAAACAAGAGTAACGCCTCAAATTCTTGGGCACACTAACAACATCAGATGGATTGTCGTCCACGTACCTAACGACATAGATATCGCGGCTCCCTCATCACCGACCATCATGCAGCATAGACAGGACAAATCTGAAACAAGAGCAACGCCTCAAATTCTTGGGCACACTAACAACATCAGATGGATTGTCGTCCACGTACCTAACGACATAGATATCGCGGCTCCCTCATCACCGACCATCATGCAGCATAGACAGGACAAATCTGAAACAAGAGCAACGCCTCAAATTCTTGGGCACACTAACAACATCAGATGGAAGATGCACCACAGAAATAAAAAGCAGAATAGCTGAGGCCAAAATAACATTTCAGAGAAAGGAAAACGGCTTAAGCGAAAATCGATGTCAAAAGAAGTGAGAAAAAGAGTTCATAATTGCTACATAGAGCCAATTATGATCTATGAAAGCAAATTAAGAGAAATAAACTCATACTCCAGTCAGGAAAAAAAATTCAAATACGGCAATACTATATCTCTCCGGCCAGCCAGAAAATCAAATACGACAGAACTATCTCTCTCTCTGGCCAGCAAGAAAATCAAATACGACAAAATTATCTCCCTCTCCAGCAAGTAAGAAAAGCAAATACGACAGAATTATCTCTCTCTCCGGCCAGCAAGAAAAGCAAATACGACAGAATTATCTCTCTCTCCGGCCAGCAAGAAAAGCAAATACGACAGAATTATCTCTCTCTCCGGCCAGTAAGAAAAGCAAATACGACAGAATTATCTCTCTCTCCGGCCAGCAAGAAAAGCAAATACGACAGAATTATCTCTCTCTCCGGCCAGGAAGAAAAGCAAATACGACAGAATTATCTCTCTTTCCGGCCAGCAAGAAAAGCAAATACGACAGAATTATCTCTCTTTCTCTCCGGCCAGCAAGAAAAGCAAATACGACAGAATTATGTCTCTCTCCGGCCAGCAAGAAAAGCAAATGCGACAGAATTATCTCTCTCTCCGGCCAGCAAGAAAAGCAAATACGACAGAATTATCTCTCTCTCCGGCCAGCAAGAAAAGCAAATACGACAGAATTATCTCTCTTTCCGGCCAGCAAGAAAAGCAAATACGACAGAATTATCTCTCTTTCTCTCCGGCCAGCAAGAAAAGCAAATACGACAGAATTATGTCTCTCTCCGGCCAGCAAGAAAAGCAAATGCGACAGAATTATCTCTCTCTCCTGCCAGCAAGAAAATCAAATACGACATAATTATGTCGCTCTCCAGCAAGCAAGAAAATCAAATACGACAAAACTATCTCTCTCTCCGGCCAGCAAGAAAAGCAAATACAACAAAACTATCTCTCTCTCTGGCCAGCAAGAAAAGCAAATACGACCAAACTATCTCTCTCTCCGGCCAGCAAGAACAGCAAATACGGCAGAATTATCTCTCTCTCCAGCAAGCAAGCGTAGCAAATACGACATAATTATATCTCTCTCCGGCCAGCAAGAAAAGCAAATACGACAGAAGTATCTCTCTCTCCAGCAAGCAAGAACATCAAATACGACATAATTATATTGCTCTCCAGCAAGCAAGAAAATCAAATATGACAAAAATATCTATCTCTCTGGCCAGCAAGAAAAGCAAATACGACAAAACTATCTCTCTCTCTGGCCAGCAAGAAAAGCAAATACGACAAAACTATTTCTCTCTCCGGCCAGCAAGAAAAGCAAATACGACATAATTATCTCTCTCTCCAGCAAGCAAGCAAAGGAAATACGACATAATTATCTCTCTCTTCAGCAAACAAACAAAGCAAATACGACATATATATATATATATATATATATATATATATATATATATATATATATATATATACATATCTGGCCAGCCAGAAAATCAAATACGGCAATATTATATCTCTCCGGCCATCAGAAAATCAAATACGACAAAACTATAAGTCTCTCCGGTCAGCCAGATAATCAAATACGACAAAACTATAAGTCTCTCGGCCATCAGAAAATCAAATACGACAAAACTATAAGTCTCTCCGGTCAGCCAGATAATCAAATACGACAAAACTATAAGTCTCTCCGGTCAGCCAGATAATCAAATACGACAAAACTATAAGTCTCTCCGGTCAGCCAGATAATCAAATACGACAAAACTATAAGTCTCTCCGGTCAGCCAGATAATCAAATACGACAAAACTATAAGTCTCTCCGGTCAGCCAGATAATCAAATACGACAAAACTATAAGTCTCTCCGGTCAGCCAGATAATCAAATACGACAAAACTATAAGTCTCTCCGGTCAGCCAGATAATCAAATACGACAAAACTATAAGTCTCTCCGGTCAGCCAGATAATCAAATACGACAAACCAATCTCTCTCTCCGGCAAGCCAGAAAAAAAGCATATAGGACAAAATTATCTACCTCCGTCAGCCAAAAAAGAAAGAAATTATGACAACTTTTGTCTCGGTTAAGCAATAAAAAACACAATTCTACTTAATTCATAAACGATTGAGGTGTAAACACAATAAAAAAAACAATTTGAATTAATTTACAAATCTGAATTATTTCACAAATATTTCTATTACATTATTATAAACATCATCTCTGTGATTCTGTGCATTTTGCAGACATCGATCATCATGAAGGTCGATGCTATATCCGTTTTGTGCTTCATACTGGCCTTTGTGGCTGTGCACGGTAAGTGTAACCATGAGCGTATCTGTAAAGTATATGTTTGTGTAAACATATTTTAGTAATCTTTTAAAGTGTATAGTCTACTTTCTTAGCTGAATTATATATTTTACAAATAGTTTAATGTATCGGTATGCATTATTACTGCGGTGTTCTATTTTACCCTCTTAATCATAATGGTGATACATGTAAAGTAATCTCGTAATCTGAGATTCATGATAGTCATGTTCGTATCATGAGATACAACGTAAATTGTAAAATAGTTATGATGTTTGAAAATAGGTTACATAATTATATTTTCAACAATGGCTTTATTTAAAGATACAATTAAGATGTGATATTAATGTTTAATGGACATTAATTAGAAGAAATAAGTCACGTCTATACTTGGCCCGTGTACTGCCGGGGCCATGACAACGGTGAGGCGAGTAAGCAATAGAGCACCTACATCCTACCACGTAAGAGGCGATCGAGAAGGTTGTGGTCATAGTCTTTACCGATGTTATATCGTTCGTGGTATCTAAGTTGTTGCCATCTTCGGTGCATTCACTATTGTATGGGGGTGTGTCTTATGATGATGAATGTGCAGAGGAGTTCTAAGCACCAGAGAGTTGCCCGATATGAAATCTGTCCTTCTCTCTTTCTCTCTCTCTGCGATCAAGACTCAATTAGAGTAGGATTCCAGAATCTCTCACGAAGCCAGCTGTCTGTAAGTGACTGGGTACAAATAATAATACATAAATATTATTATATGGGGAACTTCCGAGGCGATAATAGGGAATAATAGAACAAAGAAGTATGTGTTAGCACTCGGAAAAATTGACAGACAAACAACAATAGAAAAAAACGAAGAACAATATATGGTCCGAAGTGGGATCGAACCCGTACTCAGTGGCACCGCGCCTTGCCACGAGAAGCCGAACGCTTGGTACACTGCCACGCAGCCAACTAAAAAATTGGCTATTGCAGTAGTGTCTTCCACGAAAGGCGATCTCAATGACTATAGCATAGGGTAACGATCACAGACCGGAAATAAATTGTATATTTGTACTTTCCTATTAATGCAAGTATCTCCCAGTAGGGCTGAATACTTGTGTTGTAGCCTATTATCGCCTCGGAAGTTCCCCATATAATAATATTTATGTATTATTATTTGTACCCAGTATATAACCACTGGACACTACTATTCGTGCTGTTTCGTCCAATAAATGTGTGTCTACAGCACAAGTATTCAGCCCTACTGGGAGATACTTGCATTAATAGGAAAGTACAAATATACAATTTATTTCCGGTCTGTGATCGTTACCCTATGCTATAGTCATTGAGATCGCCTTTCGTGGAAGACACTACTGCAATAGCCAATTTTTTAGTTGGCTGCGTGGCAGTGTACCAAGCGTTCGGCTTCTCGTGGCAAGGCGCGGTGCCACTGAGTACGGGTTCGATCCCACTTCGGACCATATATTGTTCTTCGTTTTTTTCTATTGTTGTTTGTCTGTCAATTTTTCCGAGTGCTAACACATACTTCTTTGTTCTATTATTCCCTATTGTCTGTAAGTGAATCGTTTGCCTCATATAGTGAAATGAAGATGATGTGTTGACTAAAATAAACTTAACTAGTTGTGTGTAAACGGTTACGGAAAATTGAATATAACTAACTAAATAAACGTAATAGGAAACACGTTATATAGAACTTCGACGCAGGTAGGAATCTGATCATCAGAAGCTATTCCGTCGAGCAAGTTTTTCTACCCTTTAACTCATTGACACTTTAAGGAATGTGCGTCCGGCCGGGTCTTAAATCGTCTACCTCCTGCTGCATTGAACTCTATCGAGTAAAAGACAGCTTTGATAATGCACATACTTGTTATATTCTAAAACTGGTAGCTCACTTATAATCATACAATGTATATATCATTTAAAGGTAAACATGCCATGCTTTAAATACACTTTTATCATTATTAAACTGGGTCATTTTTTTAAAAAATAGGCGACAATCCTGAAAGTATATAAACACACACAAGCATGTTTTTTTTTTAGCAAAATTCATTGTTAGTACAGGATATGATGGTAACTATTTCTATTGAACAATATGTCAATATTACATTATTCCATTTTCTCTTTATTATATTACCAAATGTGACACATTTTGTTGTGAATTAATCAGTTATTAATTTTTTTGGAAAATATGAATTAAGTTTTAGATATAACCGCTTGTAAGAAAAGTCAATGTAACACATTGTCTTATATACAATTTATATTCCTGGAATGAACAAATGAGCAAGAAAGGTATTAGACTGAGCCCAGTCTTTATGAGTTGTACGTACCGATAAAAATAACACACTTTGGCCATCCATGTTGTAATGACACCATTTGTGCAAACTTTGGTGCATTTGATTTTCTAATTGTGTTTTATTTTCTTTTTTGTTCCAGTCACATCTGCCCCGGCATCAAGTAAGACGATATGTTGTGAATTAACAAGATTAAACATGATTTTGTATACTGTTGTTTGTGATAATATATATACAATTCAGTTGAAACCTTTCATATCATCTTGCTAAACTGTGAAATAGTAATGTATCTTATTGTAATTATATATTTTTGCAGCCAATATGATGACATTAACCAGACGTTACTATATTTAGCACATTTTAATAATTGGTGTTGTTTGTAAGATGCTCCATTTGTGACACCGCTCAAAACTGCCAATTTTCCAGCTAAGACATTTCTCTACATTAAACTAACCAACCTTCATCTTCTCATTCAACTTCTCATTCAACTTCTTCTTCTGCAATTACGACTCATTCAGACCAGAACTCTGGACGCTCTTATGGAGGTTGCTATTTGTTTAATTAAATTGGGCGCCCCGTAGTGTTTATCTTCTGGGTAGGTGGCCGTGGACCACATTGTCATCCTCAACCCTGTGTACTGGGGACCATTCTGTAAATGTGTTTTGTTGTCATGTTATCTCGTGTACAGGGGCTAGACTGGTAGTTCCTATGTTGAGTTTGGTGAACGTGTGGTTTCTTATTCTGGTTTTGTCAGTGCCTAGGGTAAGTATAATTACTTGTGATCTCTCCCGGATAGTTGGAGGTAATCGTCTTCCTCGTTACACTTTTGGTGTTCATGCTTCCATTCTGCATAATACTGACCTTTGATGGTGGATTTAGCTTATTCGTAAATGACCAGATCATTCTCTTGTGGTGATGTCTGTCCTCCTTGGCTAGTGTGTTTGCCCATTCGTTTTCTTGTATATTATAGTGTTATGATATCCACCGTATGACCACTCTATGTGTGTTTTTGCACAACTGCTCTATTGTTGTCAGGTCATCTAGCTCGTTGTTCCTGGGGGTGTCACGTTTTGTGCTGCATAGCCAGATTTACATAATATTTGAAATCCTCATTTTCAGCTGTATTTGGTTATGGAAGGCCCCGATATAACTGCAAACGAATTAAAATCCATAATTGCTCAACCGCCGTGCCAGCGGAATCATCCGAATTAATATATCATTTCCCAAACAAAGAAAGGTTACTGTACTCCCCATCGTAGCAGTCTCAGCACACACCAAAAGACATAAGGCGAAACTACGAAGAAAGTGAACACAGCCAACTGTTCCCTGTCATACGATACCATCATTCATCGTAAACAATTGGAATATCGAAATATGATCAAAACGGATGAGACACACAGCTCATGGTTCATTAACATCAGAAGCACTGCAAGTACGTAAAACATGTATTTCCACTGCGGCAAAAATGCTAGCTTCATAGATCGTAACGGAAACACACAATTAGTTTTTTCCTTAATAACTTATCAATCGACTTTGTTTCATGAATAAATAACTGCTTTATGCAGGTCACCCAACGTTGGCATAGCAAAAGCTTATATGGGTAGTACCATGTCTTCTAAAATCTTAATTTCAGAAGACCGCACAACTAGGTATTCGGATGCTTATAGCAAAATCTTAATTTCTCTTATTGAAATGATCCGATTTGTGTGTGTTTACTACTTATTTTTTTCAAAATTCGACTTGCTAGCCGAAGCCGACTAGCTTCCCAATTAGCAATACTGGCTCGAAATATACGCTAAGACCATATACACCAGGTGCTGGGCTGATTATGTCAAAATCTTCATTTCTCTTATTGAAATCACTCATCTTATATATATATATATATATATATATATATATATATATATATATATATATATATATATAAGGATGACGTCATGGGACGCACCAAAATGGCAGCTTATTTATATTCGAGCTATGGACTAAGCAATGTTTACTTTGAATACCACGATATATGTTATTGCAGCGAGTTGGCAGATTTTTGAAAATGTATTCAAGGGTTTGAACATAAATGTTTGTTCACAGTTCGTTAACCTTCGCTGTAGATAAAGTCGTTAATTTGATCGCTTAGTTTGTGACATTTGTGGCTAACGACCTAACTTGTGCAAACGGATGGCATTGGCAAGGATCATTTTGAATCTATGCAGTGGGCTCATTTTGTGTTTAACTCAAAAGCATATGTGCATTTTAACGAAAGAACTTTTTTTGAGAACTCAATGAAGATATCCCCGATGGAAGAATAAATTGTACTATTAGTCCCATAAATAATTCACGTCCAGAGGTTTATGATGTAAACAAAGCAGTTTTGTCATTGCAAGTGAATAATGTCCGCACCTATAATTGGTCAGGATTGGGTAGCAGCAGCAGTTTTATAGCGAACACAGAAAACATCACAGGATTGTGCTGTTCTGAAATAGCTATGCCATGCTACCCTAGAATTGCCTTTAATGGGATTACTGTGACCACAAACCACTCTCCATGTATGTGCCACGTATTTACACCCCTGAAAGAAATTCTGAATATAACAACATCATGTGTCGTCTGTGATATTAATGACCACATACCAGGAGCCTCCACTATGATTGATACAACTGTTGCACCAAGCACTTCATCAGCAAAGCCATATCTATGGAATGTTCATCTGACATTGTTCTTGAATGATGTCCAAGTTAATGAGACATCAGAATCGTGTGGCGGCAGCTACAAGAAGGGAGCGGAGAACATCATCAATTGTGTTTTTACTAACTACAGGTCATGTGGCTTCTGTTGGATTGGAAATGATAACTTACCACCACTGTGTATCTATATGTTTGGAATTGGAGTCATCAATGATGGCCTAACATCATCAAGTGCTATGACGATCATCATTTTCGGGAGGACGTAAACTCCCATGGTATATGGTGGATAGGCGGCAGGAACCATTGAAGGCTATGTCTGAAAAGTGTTCCTTCTTGCAGTTTCCTCATATTCCAAGTCCGGCTTGTTGCAGGAGCTACTGAGTTAAGTGCTCTGTGCACACCGTGAGCTGTGTGTCTCATCCGTTTTTATCCTGCTTCGATATCCCGCTTGTTTACGATGAATGATGATATCGTATGACGGGAAACAGTTGGCTGTGTTCCCTTTCTGCGCGGTTTCGCCTTATGTCTTTTGGCGTGTGCTGAGACTGCTACGATGGGGACTACAGTTACCTTTCTTTGTTTGGGAGATGAGTTAGTAATTCGGATGATTCCATTGGCACAGGCGGTTGAGCAATTATGGATTTTAATTCGTTTGCTGTGAGACCGAGGCCTTCCATAGCCAATAACAATAACAATAACAATAACAATATATATATATGTATATATATATATATATATATATATATATATATATATATATATATATATATATATATATATATATATATTTCCAAGTTCAGAGCTGTCTTTTGAACTAGTCATTCCAGCTTCTCAGCCAGCCTAAATAGCCTGAGGGAGTATACTCCCTTGCATTGAGAACAACGAATATAATGAAAATGAATATGCACTTCATTTCTTCTCTGATTGTAATGCAGGTTTTCATCTGCATCACCATTTCATTTTATTTTAATAGATGTCATAATTGTAATTTCTATTTTGGCCCGTTTGAGGAAAGAGACCTGCTATGACAAGACATCATCCAAATTGATCGATACCAGAACAGTCTATGCATTTTCTTGTGCATGTGTTGATTTACCCTTTCCCGAATGTCTGACGAATGGCATTACGAACAATTGTCAATAGATAGTACGACAAATTCCCAAATAAAGTTAATTGGGATAATTTTGAAAAAGAGGCAATGGAGAAGAAATCGCTTGTGACTAGCAGAAAGATATTAACTTAGTGACAGCAACTGGCGTGGAATTCACACAGGAAAAGAAGTGACGACTTTTAAAATCAAAAGGAGATGACAACTTTAACTGAAAAGAGAAATCTTCAAGAACAAGGATGCATAAATAAAGATACCTTGTCTGTGGCCTTGACTGTCAGAATAAAATGCCTGGATGGCTGCTACTGTTTGATATGATGTATTGCGTAGATGTTCACTATCTGTTCTTACGTTACCTGGGCCTTTATTTTCAGACTGCGCTAGCTGAATTCTATTTTCTGAAAACCTCCCGCCGTTTTTCACAGAAATGTTCTTTTTAATCAACAGTGGTATGGTAACGGCTTTACGTTGTAATTAACAAAACAAAATTCGACGTAGGCCAAGTGGGCCTTAAGCTGGAACAACAAACAACAATACAAAAAATATATGTAATGATATATACACAAATCTAACTACATGGCGATAATATGCTAGATACACAAGAAAGGAAATATAAAAGGTCACTTCCCTGCGGTCCAGAGCGTGGTCAGCTTCTGAATGAACTATAATAAGTGGGTGGAATGACCAACTATATATTTCACTGAACAGGCAGTCACGTAAGAAAAATGACGGGTTCTAAAAATATGGGGAGGTTTGTACAAGATACGTATAAACTGTGTATATACTGTGTGTGCACAACGAATATATGTGTGAAAAATGCATGTGCACATAATCATAAATGCATACAACCATACATCTGTACATATTGCCACAAAGCACACAAAAACCAAACCCGAAGGTGTCCAAATGTGCCAATAAATTTGCAGACAAATATACATACAGGTATATGTTCGGTAGCGCATGGGGTAAGAAATGTGTGCTAAGTGTCCTATGTGTATGAAAGCGATATGTTCATGCCGTGGGGGAATAGCGAACCCATCTGGGCGATGAGACGATTCTCATAAACGAAGAGGCTGCGATTGCTGGAGTGACACGAGACAATGACAGTAACTTGCATGTCAGGTTTATCACTGTGTCCAGGTGAGTTGAAATGGGCCGACACCGGATCGCCTGTCTTTTGCACAACATCACTAAGATGCTTATAAAATCTTTTACTCAGGCGTCGTCCATACTCACCCATATGCGTCATCTGGCAATGCTTACATATTATGGCGTAAATTATATTCCGTGATACACAAGTAAACCCCTCCTTGATGTCGAATCACCAATTAGGGAACAAGACAGAATCGGTGCAAAGCACATGGTCACAATTCCTGCAAACTCGACGTCGACAACGAACAGTACCAAGGTGTGTTTGGTGTGAGCGATACATGTGTAAGTGATTTACCTGAAAGAAATATCACAATGCAATAAAAGTACACCACATGGAACTTTGAAATCTGAACTCATAGAAATATCGTTATGTTTTATTCTTGTTAGTTTCCTATCTGTCTATTTGTATGATTTTTAAACTCAAAATTGTATTACGTTTTTAATCTATGATCTCATTTAACATTTATTTTTCAGGTCAGTCTTGTCCAAACGATTATACCGCTAATCTGTACGTCTGCACCGATACCTCAAGTAGTGTCGGTATTCAAAACAAACCAGACATCATCAGCCTATTGTTGAAGATATTTGAATATTTGAAGATCGGCACCAGTAATATAATTGTAGCTCTATCCTCCTATGGAACACACAATTACCCCCAGTTTACTTGGAGCACAGATTCTGCATTCGTTGAAGAAGTAAATCAGTTTTCTAATTATTTCATTTATGGATGTTGAAAATATAATTGTGATAACAACGAAGCTTTAAACTCGTTACTGTCGATTTCGTATGTAATCTTACTTCGCATTGCTGAATTATCTGCAACAGTGTTCTCCCATAGACTGATACTACTGTGTTTTAGCGACCTTCTTTTATTTGCACTTGCATAATGCGTTTTATCTACCATGAGATCATCTGCTCAATTACAATTCACCATTAAAAAAAAAGTTTCTTGACGTGGATCTACCATGCAAACAACATGTCAGATCTACGTTAGCTGCACGTGAAGCAAAAACGTAAAAGTAGAGTGTGTCAATAATTTGTGTCTGGTACCATCTACTGCTAATCTTATCTTCTGTTTTTAAAGCCTATAATAAAAAAAAAGACTCCACAAACCTTCATTAACATTTCAAGGTAGATTATCTTCAAATATTCAATGTTTATACCAGGTGTCCTCAGTTCAATTACTTACCTTGGCACAACTTAATTCACATGGCGTTGATCTGTTTATCAGTTGTTTATATAGTTTTAGCTTTAGATATTTAAAGTTTAATAAATATGACCTTACTGTAACCTTCTATTTTGGATACTCAGTTCTGTGTTGTAGATTCTGACGCTGAAATTCGTGCAGGTGCAAATTTGTCGTGCATTTTTTGCATCCTTTCTGTATGTATTTGCACTTAAAACACAAACAACCACGAATTGGGTATTATACACTGTCACCTTTACTATATTTTATTTGGCCAGTAGTATTTTAAACATGTAATATCATTAGTGCGGCTTGTGAGTCTATAATTGTGACGTAGTCAATGTAACCGTCCTGTGCGTGGTAGACAAAACCAAACTGAAAGTGTTGGGGTAAGCACACATTTCTTTTCAGACCATTTGTCGAAGTAATGGGCACGGAATAGTTTATGTTATCCAAAAGTCGAGTCTCATTGCCAAAAGAATCGTCAATCCATTCGTATTAAGTCCTCTCTATCTGAGTATCCAGTATTGGTCACATTTTTACAAAAGCTATCACGACAACGTCAAGTTTCCAATTCCAGAGAATGATATAATGTGATCTCAAATATCATTAAGCAGGATAGACATATACAATTGTGTACTAGAGTCACTAGGAGGGATAACACTAGAAGAGGCCAACAGAAGAGCAAAGAACCGCAGATTGTATCTGCCCTCGACGCCAACGGCAATAGAGGAATGATAGAAGAAGAAGAGGTATCACGATAACTATTTTGACGCGTTACTGTCCCTTGATTTAGTCATTGTCATTGCTTTTAAATTACATTGTTTATGCTAAGTGTAGAAATCACTTACCTTGTAAAAGAAAACCGATAATTTGTGGATTATCATGCTTTATTTTCACTTCTTTTAACAGAAAACAAATAAGTTAGACTTTAGGAACAGCAGTTCTGGAGCAAACTTGTGTATAGATGACGCGAAATCTGCCTTTCAGAAACAGCAGCCAGGGATACCACAAATTTTACTAATGCTTTCTGATGGAAGTTCCAATAAACAAGTTCTAAGTAAGTATAACCAATTTATTCAATTACCACAATACGTTGTGTAAATCTAAGACGTAAAAATTGAGTATTAGCTGCAGAAAATAACATTTGATTACAGTCGTTTATCAAATGAACCAAAGTTGAGCAACACCAGTCCTTCAACTCATGTTGTACTTGAATAAATAAGATCTTGATTTTTACAACACAGAAGTAATTTAAAGAGAACAGACAAACTAAACGCACTCATTGTCACTTCTAAAACAAAAACAGAAAATAAAAATGATGTGTGGCGTCTAAATGTACAACTGGTTATTACTCGCTGAAATAAAAACGACGGATCACAATGTTTTATTTCCCAGAGCAAAAACATAATAAGAATTGTAAAAAAAACCTGCTATTTATCTAGATGATACATGACATAATCCACTGAAAAAAATAGAACTAAAACTCACATAATAAGTTCACTTTTATTGTATTTATACTTATATTTTTGTCCATTTTAAAAATGTTTGTTTTGCAAAATTTGATAATAACAAGTGTGAGAATCTCAGCGATTCCATCAAACAGAAATGATGATTCAATGATCACAAATTATGTGTTTTCTTCAACAAGTATAATGTTAACTTAGAAGATTATTTTTTTTTATCTTAATTGTTATTAGAAGTATAACCACATCACTCTTCCAAACGCAGTCACTGTTGTAAAGTGTTATTGTTTTTGAAAGGCATAAGTTGCTCGCCACTTATAAGCACATCTTCCTCCTCAGTGTGTGCTTCTAATTGGTTTGACGTTGTAGACCGAGTCTCACAATTGTATCCTGATCAATGGTAAAACATTTAGATATACATAAAATAGCGTCAAGTTTAGCGAAGTTTACAATTAAATAATAAGTCGCAGAATGGAATAGCAGCATAAAATAACGTATTTCATCTTGTGCGAGAATAATAGCAATCGAGATAATCAAGGCAGCGAATATTGTGTGCGTACTCTACTACATGTAGAAGTTAAATGAATCCTGGGCATTTGTTAAGATTTTACCTATTTATCTACGAATCAATTGCTTCCGTTTTAACAATTTTGCGTATTTTGCTAATGACACTATGGAGATGAGAATTACCTTTTCTTCAATCAATTTTAACTGATGGCGGTACTTTCAATGGTGACTCCGTACTCTACCCCCCCCCCCCTCCTTCCCCCATCTGGCTAGCTGCCATCTAAGTGTTATATACAGATTAAAACCCATAAGGGCTATACGACTCTTATAAATCAATCTCGATTAGTGAGCAGCAAATAAGCTTTGGGAGAATTTGTAATGCAGATATTACTTGTTAAAGGGATGTATATGAAGCGGGTCAACAATAGTTCTTTTGTTAGGATCTTATCACTTGTAGAGGTCACACGTTTGATACTAAAATAACGTGAAATCATTATTCTATCGTTGTGCTGGACTGTCTGTCTATCTTTAGCTCGCCTGAAGTATTGTCTATATCGACAATGTCGTTACTGTATAAATAATACTGTCTTTTGTAATTTTTGCAGAGGCCCATATAGTTTTGTATGTAGTGTTGTATCTATGGGCCAATGGATTCTTCGTCTACTATATTCAGTGCAGTCTTGAAGTATGTGTTCAGCATTCTGGGACGCCTCTCCACATGTACAAGTAGCTGAGGTGCCGGTCTTAAAGTGTGTATACATGTGACTAGGGAGTCGATTGTGTCTTGTTCTGAGGCGTATAATGATAACTTGTTCACATCTATTCATATTATGAATGGCATCCTGATTTGGGGCTTGTGGTCTTCTGATTTATTTGATTATCTGTTTCTTATGATGTGATTTCTCGTGTCATGGTATTCCACAGTGAGATGGGATCCACTGCAGGGCAACCCTGTGGTGCTTGCAGAGTTCATTCAATAAGGTCTGCAGATGTGGCACATTTCTGGATTGTAGTGCCTGGAGTACTGATCTTGCATCTGTCAAAAACACTACAGGCTGTGGGCTAAAATTAATGTTCAGTAGTTTTACTATTGCCAACTTTATTGCTTGCATTTCTGCATTGCAATTGTTACACTATTTCCCTGTTGCTATTTTATTCATATCCCCGGTGTTGTTGATCTGAACCGAGAAAACAAACGAAGAATAACACCCACCGAAAAATATACTTAAAAAACACATCAATGGTTTGACCACGTGATAAGGCAGAAATATCGAAACACAAAACAGGTATCCTTCAATAAACGTTGCGAAAACAACCAGACCCAAGGGTCGACCACGAAAAAGATAGGTTGACAGTTTATTAGAAACACTAAGAAACATAACAGTAGCAGAGGAAAGCAGAGAGCAAACGATAGCAAATGATATCTCCCATTGAAAGGGAAAGCCAAATGAGGAAGGAACGAAGAAGAGAAAAAATCTGAGTGTTACCAATCTGTGTCTGCGCGTTACACTCAAGAACAATTAGATCAATAATCACTACAGAGACAAAATGTATTAGACACATGGGAGAAAGCAGAATGAATGATACAATCAAAAGTGAGTAACTGGAAAAAGGACCCATCAGTGAATACATTAACAAATCAACAGGAAAAACAAATAGAATTGTAAAAATGAAAATATTTTTTATGCAACATATTTACTAAAAATAATCATACTGGTTGCCACATGCGATCATGTCCCACCAAAACCTTCTATCCATTTTGCATCGTATCAATTATGTTGACTGTTTGTCATGCCATGAAACCAACCTACAAAGTATTTTCTCTCTTTGTCGTCCGCGACCTCTCTTTTCTTGTAATTCGCCAGTTTGAACCAAGTATTCCAACTTTCCTCTTCTCACGATGTGCCTGAAAAATGTTGATTGTTTGATTCTGATGTTACCTATGAGCTCGCTTATTGTATTGGCCTCTTTGAGAACGTCCTCGTTAGTCGTTGTAGCTGTCCAGGGAACTTTCTTCTTAGAAATCTCATCTCTGTGGCCTCTAATCGTCCATTATCTCTTTTTCCTTTGGTAAGAATTGGTCTAAATAGCACCGATGAATGCTCTTTCTCAATTCTATTGACATAGATCTGTTGTATACGATTTATTTTTCATTTTCTGAAGTTATTTTGGTCTGCGCTATTCTGCCTTTCATTTCTGTGGTGCATCTTCCGTCTGATCCTGTTATTGTACCCACGTATTTGACGCATTGCACTTGTTTTAGATTTGCCCTGTTTATTATTATTTGGACAAAAGAAGCCATGAGAACAGTAATCGACACGTACACAGAAGTAAACAAGCCTTTATGTGCATGGTTCATAGACTACACCAAAACGGTTGATAGAATACACCACAAACAACTTATACGTGTCACGATAACTGTTCACATGGGAATCTATGGACACGACTGCTCCGGGTCTTGTCTCAGTGCCTGTCCTTTATGTGAGGAAAAATCCTGAAAATGCCTACAATGTAAACGTCCTGGCTATACCTGTAATGACACTTGTCCCGATGGTAATTTTGGGCTACAGTGCAAACAGATGTGTTCTGATGGTTGTGTCATCATATGTGACCCGGACAGTGCAGACTGTACGTGCAGGGAAACGTACTACGGGTCAGACTGCACTCCCAAATGTCCGGACAACTGTTTCAACGACACCTGTGAACAGTCAACCGGGAACGGGAATGTTCTATGGGTCAGACTGCACACTCAAATCTCCGGACAGCTGTTTGAACGAAATCTGTGAACAGTTAATAGGGGCCTGCGACTCGTATGTCGATGATCCCCACGTTATGAAGAGTCTGCCGACTACAACAAACTCAAGCATATGGATACCTTAATGTGATTCTGTGCTAGACATGGTTCATTTCTTGGTATTTTTCCATGAAGCCATGGCTCATATTTTGATGTGTTTCTGTGCTAGCCATGGTTCATATTTTAGATTGTGTGCTGGCCATGGCTCATATCTTGGTCTGTATCATGTTTGGTGTGTCCGTGTTAATCATGTCTCATATCTTTATGTGTGTCTATGTTTAGTCATATCTCATATCTTAGTGTGTATCTGTGTTAGTCATGTGTCATATCTTTGTGTGTGCATGTCTGGGATAGTGATATTTCATATCGTTGTGTGCATGTTTATGTTAGTCATATCTCATATTTTTGTGTGTGCATGTCTGTGTTTGTCACATCTCATATCCTTGTGTGTGCATGCCTATGTTAATCACATCTCATATATTTGTGTGTGCATGACTATGTTAGTCATATCTCATATCTTTGTGTGCATGTCTATGTTAGGCGTGTGTCATATCTTTGTGTGTGCATGTCTATGTCAGTCATATCTCATATCTTTATGTGCATGGTTATGTTAGTCATGAGTCATATATCTTGATGTATGTCAGTGTTAGTCATGCCTCGTTTCGCTGTGTGCATGTCTGTGTTAGTCATATCTTATATCTTTATGTGTGCATGTCTGTGTTAGTCACCTCTAGTGACTCGGGCAGATGGTGCTCGTAACCCTGGGATGGCCGACCATCTAAGGGCAAAATCCCCCAACAGAAAAGACAACCTGCAGCCTTGCAGGAAGATTGGGAACTATCAAAGGCTAAGGAAAGCAAACCTGAATAAAATGCTGGCTGAAATCGGATGCACTGGGCCACTGGCGCATAACACAGTGCAACGTATTAACGGTTTTCAATCAGAGTGGATCTGACAGACTCTAATTGTGATGTTCTGTCTGTGTGGGCGATCAACACACTTAACCTGACAGCTGACTTCATGTGAGAGTCTGGAATCCTACACTGATAGAGTCCAGAATGCAGACAGAGAGAGAGAGCAACAACTTATAGAATGCCTAAAAGAGATATAGCTCGATGACATGGACATACGACTAATCTGTAATTCATTCTAAGAGCAAATAGCAATGATAAAATATAATAAAGAGAACTCAACACCCATTGATATAAAAAGAGGAGTAAGACAGGTATGCATCCTATCACCAAGCGTGTTCAATATATGCACTGAACACATCTTTAAAAACATCACAGAGAAGCCAGGCCTAAACATTAATGGAATGATAATCAATAACCTAAAATATGATGATGCTACAGTACTACCAGCAGAAAATCCACAGCATATTACTTGTGAAAGAAACATGACAAGCAAAAAATATGGATTAGATATAAATATCAAAAAGACTAAAACTATGATCATAAAGAAAGAAAATACTCAAAACCTACAACTAGATATCAAAATTGAAGGAATAGACCTGGAGACAGTTAAGAAATACAACTACCTTGGCCATACTATAACCAGTGATATAAAATGTAAAACTGAAATAAGCAAAAGAATAGAAATGGCAAAAAAATAATTTTAATATCACATCAAAACTAACATCAAAACAAAAATAACAACAGGGTTAAAACTAGAATAGCAAAATGTTATATTTGCTCAACATTCCTATATGGTGCAGAAACATGGCGATTAGACAAGTAAAGAAAACAAATTTTGAAGACTTTGAGATGTAGATATATAGAAGAATAGGTAGAATTAGATGGAAAGAAAAGAAAAACACATGATGACGTTTAAAAACAACTAAAACTTAAAAGATAACTACTAAACACAATTCAAACAAGACAAATGCGATTTTTGGACCATGTTAAAAGACACAACAGCCTACTAAAAGTAATCCTGGAGGGGAAAATACAATATAAAAGAGGCACATGCACAGCTGGACTAACATGGATGAGTAACATCAAAAGCTGGATAAGTCAACCTATGCCAGCTTACACCATCAAAGCAAGAGACAGAGCAGAATGGCGATCTACGGTAACCAACCGTCGTTGTGGAGATGACACTCGATGACGATGATTATTATGCCTCGTGATGGTGATGATTGCTGCTTCGATACCGCCCTTACTTCTGTTTTCTTAATATTCAGACTTAGACCTTTCTTGTCGCTTTCCTTTGCTATTATGTCTTTCATTTCTTGTAGTCCATTCTCTGTCTCTGCTATTAAGACTGTGTTATCCGAATATCGGAAATGTTTTATGTAGTGACAGTTCACTTCAATTCCTTCTATATCTACTATTGATTTCATATTTACGCTGTAAAGTAAAACAAATTCGTCAACAGAACACAGCCTTGTCTGACTCCTTGTTTTATACATTTGAATTGTCCTGTTTGGTTGCTAATTCTTAGTGCTGCTTTTTTGTTGCCAGTACATATTTTCTTATGATTCGCAGATCCTTGCCATCAATGTTTAATTTCTACAACATGTTGATTACTTCTACATGCCGTACTTTGCCAAATGCTTTTGTGTAGTCTATACAACGCAAAAATATTACTGTATACAAACAAAAATTAAAATATTGTGGGTATATCAAGAGAACAAAAAGGCGATAAAGAAGGATACACGGTCACTCAAACTCATAATCTGTTTGTTTTTATGCCACAATGAGGGATATCCAATAACTCTATTCTGCCAATATCTCACGATTGAATGCCCTTTAGTTTGATGACACTATTTTTGGAAATTACAAATAAGAAATGGTTATATCTTTTCTGATAACTCTCCATCTTAAGCAAAGTATTCACTCATGTTCGATCCGATAGATGTTTTATATCTTGTCCCTCCATAACTCTCGAGATTTTGCGATGGGCAACTGTTACACCGTTCAACAGTTGCCTTGTCGCCAAACCATGCATCTTTTTTGTCTTTAATAACCTTTATCTTTTCTAATTTTCTTCTAATTTTCTGCCTTCTAATTTCCTCGATGGATGATATCCCTAACATATTAAATATTCTAACCGCCTATTTTTCAAATATTTCACGCAAATATGAACCGCCTTAAAGTGAGCAAAAGAGTCAGTAATTGCATTACTTTTTTTTGTATAACAGGTAAATGGAAAAATCAATAAAAGACTATTGTTGTAGAATGTCAGTTTTATGATGACACTCTCTATTATAGTTAGGCAAGCTATCGATGTGGAATGTGAATACTGATACCGTTTTAATAATCTTATTCTAAATGATACATTTCGATTATCTGATATTGCATGAGGTATCTTCAACATTGGACTATGTATTCATTTTTCAGCTAACAGTTCAGCCGAATCGTTGCGTCAAACTGGAGCTACAATCATGGCGATTGCAGTTGGTGAACGTGTGAGTTTACCTGGGCTTAGCGGAATGGCGTCTAGCCCTAACTTGGTGTTTACATCTCCTACATTCAAAGATGCTCTAACTAAAGTTGAATCAATGGTGCAGGCTATCTGTGATGGTAAAGACATTTTTTTTTTAAATTTCTTTGCGGATCATTGAGATGCAAGTTATCATTCCCAGATGTGAGGCGAGGTAGTTATTTTTAATTTGAAGAGGATTTTGAGAGAATATATTTTCGCATGGCCTCCACACATTTGTTGAGTGATCTAGCAGGCCTCACGTCAGGCAGCCATTGCTTCAAAGAGAATGCATGGCCTTCTTTGTTACAGGATGAGTCAGTAGCACTACATCACCAAACCTCTAGCACATTGTTATCCATTGCTATATAGGGATCCATTGCTATATAGGGATCCATTGCTATATAGGGATCCATTGCTATATAGGGATCCATTGCTAGTGATTTGAAAAGAAAGACGAGAATGACATTTATAAGAAAATAAAATTACATTTTCAAAGTTGATCAGAACAGATCGCTTTTAGATCGAGACTTTAATATAGCGGGATAAATTGTTTTCTTTATGTTGCTGTTTCTGCTGGAGAGGTTTGACTTTTTCATCCTAGAGTTACTCCAAGAATAGATCAACTTTTTCAACGCAATCTACGTAAGCGAACTAGTTAGTCGTATATTACCAGGACAATCAGCATGGAACTAACGTGAGATCTTGATCAGCTTAAGGTTGTTAGCACGGCTGGTAGCTCATGTTTCCCACTTAGTGTATATTTGATGTGTGTTCTATCTCCAATTGGTTATGGTAACGTGTGTATTGTAGCTGGTCGCACATATCTTGTAATCTTGCTCGACTCTAATCAGTCTGCAAACATACACTGTTTGTAATTCGTTGAGAAATACAATGGTTCTCTGATTCTAGATGACAGTAGCAGTTTGTTTTATTGTATCGGTGTAATAAATAAAACATGTCTACAGACATCAGGATAATTGACTTACCAGTTACTTTATAATTTACTTTTATGTCTCTAACCTAAGGGACAATTGGTGGAAAGAGATAATCAAAGATAGCCAGGTCTTGGCTGAGGAACCTTAAAATACATTCTTACGATTATCTTCTGTCGATCGTTGTTGTTACATTTCATAACCTGGATTCAGACCTGCAAAATAATTCCGTAGAATCGCATATATGAACATAAAAAATACCATAACAACGAAGCAAATAGGACTATACGGAGCTAGATCATTGACCATAAATAAATAAATAACTGTGTGTGTTTAAATGTGTTGTTATAGTAAATTTGTTTTGATATAAAGCAGTATAAGTAACACTGAATTAATTTTAATGCCATGAAGAATATACTAACATCAAAGCAAATAACACCAGGGCAAAAACATAGGAATAGCAAAAACATAGGAATAGCAAAATGCTCTATCCTTTCAATATTCCTGTATGGTGCAGAAGCATGGACATTACAGAACAAAGCAAAAAAAGCATTTGAAATGATAATTTATAGAATAGGTATGAATTAAATGGAAAAAAAAAATAAAACAAATCATGACGTCTTAAGATAACTAAGTATGAAAAGAGAACTACTAAACACAATTCGAAAAAAGCCAATGAGATTATTGGGACATATTAAAAGCCACAACAACCAACTAAAAGTAATCTCGGAGGGAAAATACAAGGTAAAAAAGCCAGTGGCAGACCAGGGCTAACATGGGTAAGAACCATCAAAAGGTGAACGAGACAGCCTGTGCTGTGAACATTAACAAAAATAACAAAACAAGTAACTGACTTTGTTTCAATTTGAGTTATTAGTTTCAAAAAAAAGATTTGAATCCTCTAGGAGTTTACATATATATAATAATAATGTATGTAAATAGGATCGATAATTGTTGTTAAAGTAAATTGATGATAGACATTTTTTACTACACACGTATACCATTATCTTCCATTGATAGTTCATTGACATGAAAATATTATCTTTGATCAAACATTCCAAATGCTTCTTTAACTTTTTTTTCTGTACTTTCAGCTGCGGACAACGTTGGTAAGCAACTGTATTTTAAAGAAATTATCGAACAAAAATATTAGTTCAGGAGTTATTATCTTACTTCCTCTTCATCGTTTGATCATTATATGCATCGTTTCTAGAGTCAACGTGCATGTGCATTTATAATAATATGTTTCAAGCAAGACTAAGTATGTATATGACTTTATGATAGAAGCACGTGATGTATCACAACGATTTAAATTTTTGAAACTATACTCAGATAGAACAGGCTACACTTTTAATGAGTTACAACAAGGCGAGCAATTAAGGTTGTCTATCGATTCTGACAAAAATGGAAAATAGCAAAATAGTTACTCTGGTATGATAATTTGTGTATTTAAAGCTGACCACAAAATTCATGCAATTATTAGTTTTAGGAAGTTTTTTTTATTTTTACCTCTAGTCACTTACGTACATGTATGTCATCATCATCATCATCATCATCGTGTGCCCTCTCCGCAACGAAGGTTAGCTACCATGGATCGCCATTCTACTCTGTTTCTTGCTTTGATGGTGCAGGCTGTCATAGATTGACTTGTCCATCTTTTGATGTTACTCGTCCATGTTAGTCTTGGTCTGCCTCTGCCTCTTTTACCTTGTATTTTTCCTTCCAATATTACTTTTAGTAGGCTGTTGTGTCTTTTAACGTGCCCCAAAAATTTAATTTGTCTTGTCTTTATTGTGTTCAGCAGTTCTCTTTTTATTTTCAGTTGTTTTAAAACTTCATCGTTTGTTATCTTTTGTTTCCATCCAATTCTACCTATTCTTCTATAAATCCACTATCAAAGGCTTCAATTTTCTGTTCTGTTTTCTTGTCTAATGTCCATGTTTCTGCACCATACAGGTATATTGAGAAGATGTAACATTTTGCCATTCTTAGTTTCAGCCCTGCTGATATTTGTTTTGTTGTTAGTATATTTTTCATGGCATTAAAATTACTTTTTGCCATACCTATTCTTTTGTTTATTTCAGTTGTGCATTTTCCATCATTGGTTATAGTATGTCCTAGGTAGTTGTAACTCTGGACTGTCTCCAGATGTAGGCCTATTCCCTCAACTGCGATATTTAATTGTAGGTCTTGATAATTTTCTTTGTTTATGATCATAGTTTTAGTCTTTTTGATATTCATTTCTAGTCCATATTTTTATCGTGTTGTGTTTATCACATTAAGTAAGTGTTGTAGGTCTTTAGGATTTTCTGCTAGTAGAACAGTATCATCAGCATATCTTAGGTTATTGATTATCTTTCCGTTAATATTTAGGCCTGGTATCTCTGAGATGTTTTTAAAGATTATTCAGTGTATAGATTGAACAAGCTTGGTGATAGGATGCATCCTTGTCTTACTCCTCTTTTTATGTCCATGGGTGTAGAGTTCTCTTTGTTACATCTTATTATTGCTGTTTGCTCCCAGTACAAATTACATGTGTCTGTCATATATATATATATATATATATATATATATATATATATATATATATATATATATATATATATATATAACTATTGCTAATTTTTGTAAAAGTTAATCCATCATAGTCTTGTATTTTTGTTCACACGGATATCATATTGTCATATTGTCATTTCGTTATCCATCGGCAGTATACTAATATACTGTTTAAGGGTTATCATTTAATTGTTATTAAATATCTTTTTTAAATTTCAGCTGCTGATAAAGCAGGTAAGTTAATTAAATTATAACGGAACCATATAAACCAATCAAGTTTGAGTTATTGATTTATTATAGGGGTCAGCATCATTGCACTCCGAACATGTCCATCGCAATCAAGTAAACATATAAATCATAGAAATCAAATAATCAAGTTTATGAGCAGCTATCTGATTTCATGTGTCTCGTTTATTAATGTTGTGGTGAATTTATACAAGATAATATAGTCTAAAGTTGTAATTGTTGCCCACAAAAGGCAAAACTAAATTGTATCCACCAAATCGTACATAATTTCGGAGTAAATATTTTGTTACGATAATATTAGTAATGGAGCATTCAAAACAGGTATATGAATTTAAATATATGGGAACTTTGTTAACCTCAGATGGAAGATGTACAAAAGAGGTGAGATGCAGAATGGCTTTCCAAAAAAATGAGGAAAATACTATGCAATCCATTTTTGACAATAGAAACAAGAAAGAGAGTTCTTAAATGTTACGTAGAGCCAGTCTTAACATATGGATGCGAGTCAAGGCCAATAGGACAACAGACAAGAAAATCACTGGAGTCTGTAGAAATGTGGTTTTACAGAAGAATGTTGAGAATACCGTGGACAGCTAAGAAGAGTAATGAAGAGGTTCTGAGAGAGGTAAAAGAAAAAGAGAGCTAATTTCCAATGTTAGGAAGAGACAATCATCATTTTTTGGTCACGTAATGAGAAGAAAACAACTTTGATATATTGTAACAACTGGAAAAATTGAGGGACGAAGAGATAGAGGGAAGCAAAGAGAAAAAATAACAGACAGCTTAAAAGAATGGCTTGGCAGAAGGTCAACAACAGAAATAGCTAACGAGATCGAAAGTTGTGGAGAGACATGATCACCTACGCCACTAGGACCGGTACTTGATGATGAGTAATAGAGCTGACCAAACCTAATCATGCAATCATGTTGACTATAGTCAGTCTTCGTCAATACATTGTTTGATTAGAAACAAAATGTTATGACAGATTTTTGTTTACATGGGCAGTTTGGTTTATTTCCTCGGAGTAAATACATTTTTGCCTATACAGGCCACAATAAACGACTTACCATTTACTGATTAATTTATTTAAATGTTTACCGCTTGGGGTATAATAGCTGGGCATAATTACACGCAGTGAGCCCACGCAGTGATCTTGGCAGTTCTATTTGGATATAATGTATTATGAGTAACTTCTGCCAATCTTCACAAGTTTGATCCTGGACTGAACCCTGGAAAAAAATCCTGTAGAAATCAAATATCGGAAAATCACTTATGTTAATAGTATGTTCTTTATTTATTTTTTTTAATCAGAGCTCATAATACAAATAATCTAAGTTACGCTGTTGATACAGTCTTAATCGCTAAGTTTAAAATTGAGTTAAAAGAAATGTTAGACATTATAGTAAAAAAAAGCAAAAATAAAGGACTCAGCCTTAATAGCAAAAAGACAAGTAATGGTATTCGGTGTCACTGCAAACGAAATAAAATCCATAATTTTCTCAATGGGCTCAACCGCCCGTGCCAGAGGAATCATCCGAATTACTAACTCATCTCCCAAACAAAGAAGTGTAACTGTAGTCCCCATCATAGTAGTCTCAGCACACGCCAAAAGACATACGGCGAAACCGCGCTGAAAGTGAGCACAGCCAACTGTCATACCATATCATCATTCATCGTAAACAATTGGAAAATCGAAACATGACCAAAACGGATGAGGCACACAGCTCATGGTGTGCACATAGCTCTTAACTCAGTAGGTCCTGCAACAAGCCGGACTTGGAATATGAGGAAACTGCAACAAGTAAGACTTTTCAGACTAACTCTTTAAAAACATACTAAACTTCGAAAAGCGTTCTCAGATAGATACTATTTTGTAAAGTTGGAATTGCTGACTTAGAAAAGGGAAAATAATTGGTTATAAACCTATTCAGACACAAACTTATTAGAGCAAAATAGTTATTTTGTTATGAGCAATTTTGTAATGACCACCATAATGCAGTTGGTCTCTTCAAAAAAATTTTGTAATAGGGTTTTGCTCTATCTACTTTTAATGCACATACTATCTGTGTTTTGTGGAAAAATAAATCATGTTTCATTGTTTTTAGAGCTCGTAAGCGTAATTGTTCACTTTCAAAGTGTAAAACTAATCAATAGTGTAAAGATGACAAACATTGACTTACATGAATGTTCGTTTTAAATATATATATATATATATTTTCAATTTAAACTACATTTCCTTGTAACGTTACAATAAGCTGTAAATTAAAACCTGTTAATGTTTTTCCCTCAATTTTAGCCGCTGACCAAGCTGGTAAGTAATTTAATTTTACCCATTAATGTAAGATATGTTTATGAGATCGTATCTAAATTCCTCTATATCGTTTTTTTTTTAAATCATTAGCATTAGGTAACACGAACTGCAATAACTTTCAAAATAATATAATCAATTGATAGCTATTTATCTTCCTACCCAAAACAGAGGCACTCGATTCAATTTCAACGATATAACATTTCGAATCGATGCTAAACACTGTCCAAAGATTTACTTGCTGAGCACAAAATTGAAAATTATAGTTTTTTTCAAAGTTTTTCCCCCATCAAAATGAAGTTACGTTTCTTTGTGCAAAAATAATGATTTTAATATAGCAAGACCTACAGCCAGTCTTAGAAATATGACCTGTCTATGATTTGTTCAGACACAAAATATGATTTTTCATCACATCGAGATTATTTGCTTCTTGTTTACTTTAACAAAACTAAGTTCACGCAACTTGAATTACCATCTTCTTTGGAAAAAAAATTATGTTATTTTCTTATGATCTATCAAAAAACTTGTGAAGATCAAATTAACAAAGTAAAACCAGTCTTTGCAAAATTGTCTAAAAAAAAAATATGATTTTTATGATTTTCTCTTGATCTTTAATTTTCCATAACACTTCATTAATGCTGAAAGGGATACATCTTCAAAAACCGAAAAGAGGAAACACCTCTTGAATTAATTATAATGAAAGGAAGCGATATGGCCTTTAAACAACTGATCATTAATGAAGAAACCAAACAATATTTGCTAGAGAATTAAAAGGAAGTATTAGTTTTATAAAAGATATACCTACTTGAAATGTAATTATAATTCTGTCATTAAAGCAAACCAGCTAATAACTGTAGCAAAAGAAAAGAAATCTATTTATTTTTAACAAACAATTTTAACATTAAAAGCATTACATACTTCCCAAATTGTTAGTATTATCTTCGTTATAGCTTCAGAATTGTAATTGTACAGTAATGTATGTGATGTTCTCTTATTATCAATTTTAGCTGCGGATAAAGCTGGTAAGTAAATTTGATTTTAAAAATTGTTTAAAACGAGTCCGGCTAATATGTTGTTAAAATGATTTTCACTTTCTCATTCAATCATTATATAACATTGTATCATTGACTAGAGTGGCCTTTTTAAAATATTCTATTTCGATATTAACATTACGTCTACTTAACTTCATAACTGAAGCAATCGCTGCATAACAACACACTAATACTTCGCAAGCAAACTACAGTTTTTATAACTTTACAATAACATATAATTTTAACTGCTGTTTACTTTTTCTTCCCTAAATTGTAGCCGCTGACCAAGCTGGTAAGTAATTTATTTTTAAACTTTAAAGAAAAAGATCTTATCTAAATTCCTCTATATCATTTCATCAACTTATGTAGCATATGAAGACACGAACTGCAATAAGGAAATAATATAATTAATTAAAACACGTGTATTTGTTAAGCTTATAAAAAGAGCACCCTAGTTTATCTCAACACAATAACATTTCGGATTTATGCTAAAAACTGCCTAACGAATCACAACCGTTCAAAATATTCCATAGCGGCCTTTTAAATTACTCTATTCTGATCTTAGCAATATGTACATTTGACTTTATAAATGATGAACTAGCTCTTTAAAAACATACTAAACTTCGAAAAGCGTTTTCCGATAGATAATATTTTGTAAAGTTGGAATTGCTGACTTAGAAAAGGGAAAATAATGGGTTATAACCCTATTCAGACACAAACTTATTAGATCAAAATAGTTATTTTGTTATGAGCAATTTTGTAATGACCACCATAATGCAGTTGGACTCTTCAAAAGAAATTATGTAATAGGGTTTTGCTCTATCTACTTTTAATGCACATACAATCTGTGTTTTGTGGAAAAACAAATCATGTTTCATTGTTTTTAGAGCTCGTAAGCGTAATTGTTCACTTTCAAAGTGTAAAACTAAACAATAGTGTAAAGATGACAAACATTGACGTACATGAATGTTCGTTTAAAAAAAAAATATATATTTTCAATTTAAACTACATTTCCTTGTAACGTTACAATACGCTGTACATTTAAACCCTGTTAATGTTTTTCCCTCAATTTTAGCCGCTGACCAAGCTGATAAGCAATTTAATTTTACCCATTAATGTAAGATATGTTTATGAGATCTTATCTAAATTCCTCTATATCGTTTTTTTTTAAAATCATTAGCATTAGGTAACACGAACTGCAATAACATTAAAAATAATATAATCAATTAATAGCTATTTATCTTCCTACACAAAACAGAGGCGCTCGATTCATTTTCAACGATATAACATTTCGAATTGATGCTAAACACTGTTCAAAGATTTACTTGCTGAGCACAAAATTGAAAATTATAGTTTTTTTCAAAGTATTTCCCCCCATCAAAATGAAGTTACATTTCTTTGTGCAAAAATAATGATTTTATAATAGCAAGACCTACAGCCAGTCTTAGAAATATGACCTGTCTATGATTTATTCAGACACAAAATATGATTCTTCATCACATCAAGATTATTTGCTTCTTGTTTACTTTAACAAAACTAAGTTTCACGCAACTTGAATTACCATGTTCTTTGGAAAAAAATTATGTCATTTTCTTATGATCTATCAAACAACTTGTGAAGATCAAATTTACAAAGTAAAACCAGACTTTGCAAAATTGTCTAAAAATAAATGATTTTTATGATTTTCTCGTGATCTTTATTTTTCCATTACACTTCATTAATGCTGAAAGGGATACATCTTCAAAAACCGAAAAGAGGAAAAACCTCTTGAATTAATTATAATGAAAGGAAGCGATATGGCCTTTAAACAACTGATCATTAATGAAGAAACCAAACAATATTTGCTAGAGAATTAAAAGGAAGTATTAGTTTTATGAAAGATATACCTACTTGAAATGTAATTATAATTCTGTCATTAAAGCAATCCAGCTAATAACTGTTGCAAAACAAAAGAAATCTAATTATTTTTAACAAACAATTATAACATTAAAAGCGTTACATACTTCCCAAAGTGTTAGTATTATCTTCGTTATAGCGTCAGAATTGTAATTGTACAGTAATGTATGTGATGTTCTCTTATTATCAATTTTAGCTGCGGATAAAGCTGGTAAGTAAATTTGATTTTAAAAATTGTTTAAAACGAGTCCGGCTAATATGTTGTTAAAATGATTTTCACTTTCTCATTCAATCATTATATAACATTGTATCATTGACTAGAGTGGCCTTTTTAAAATATTCTATTTCGATATTAACATTACGTCTACTTAACTTCATAACTGAAGCAATCGCTGCATAACAACACACTAATACTTCGCAAGCAAACTACAGTTTTTATAACTTTACAATAACATATAATTTTAACTGCTGTTTACTTTTTCTTCCCTAAATTGTAGCCGCTGACCAAGCTGGTAAGTAATTTATTTTTAAACTTTAAAAAAAAAAGATCTTATCTAAATTCCTCTATATCATTTCATCAACTTATGTAGCATATGAAGACACGAACTGCAATAAGGAAATAATATAATTAATTAAAACACGTGTATTTGTTAAGCTTATAAAAAGAGCACCCTAGTTTATCTCAACACAATAACATTTCGGATTTATGCTAAAAACTGCCTAACGAATCACAACCGTTCAAAATATTCCATAGCGGCCTTTTAAATTACTCTATTCTGATCTTAGCAATATGTACATTTGACTTTATAAATGATGAACTAGCTCTTTAAAAACATACTAAACTTCGAAAAGCGTTTTCCGATAGATAATATTTTGTAAAGTTGGAATTGCTGACTTAGAAAAGGGAAAATAATGGGTTATAACCCTATTCAGAAACAAACTTATTAGATCAAAATAGTTACTTTGTTATGAGCAATTTTGTAATGACCACCATAATGCAGTTGGACTCTTCAAAAGAAATTATGTAATAGGGTTTTGCTCTATCTACTTTTAATGCACATACAATCTGTGTTTTGTGGAAAAACAAATCATGTTTCATTGTTTTTAGAGCTCGTAAGCGTAATTGTTCACTTTCAAAGTGTAAAACTAAACAATAGTGTAAAGATGACAAACATTGACGTACATGAATGTTCGTTTAAAAAAAAAATATATATTTTCAATTTAAACTACATTTCCTTGTAACGTTACAATACGCTGTACATTTAAACCCTGTTAATATTTTTCCCTCAATTTTAGCCGCTGACCAAGCTGATAAGCAATTTAATTTTACCCATTAATGTAAGATATGTTTATGAGATCTTATCTAAATTCCTCTATATCGTTTTTTTTAAATCATTAGCATTAGGTAACACGAACTGCAATAACATTTAAAATAATATAATCAATTAATAGCTATTTATCTTCCTACCCAAAACAGAGGCGCTCGATTCATTTTCAACGATATAACATTTCGAACTGATGCTAAACACTGTTCAAAGATTTACTTGCTGAGCACAAAATTGAAAATTATAGTTTTTTTCAAAGTTTTTCCCCCATCAAATTAAAGTTTCGTTTTTTTGTGCAAAAATAATGATTTTAATATAGCAAGACCTACAGCCAGTCTTAGAAATATGACCTGTCTATGATTTGTTCAGACACAAAATATGATTTTTCATCACATCGAAATTATTTGCTTCTTGTTTACTTTAACAAAACTAAGTTCACGCAACTTGAATTACCATCTTCTTTGGAAAAAAAATTATGTTATTTTCTTATGATCTATCAAAAAACTTGTGAAGATCAAATTAACAAAGTAAAACCAGTCTTTGCAAAATTGTCTAAAAAAAATATGATTTTTATGATTTTCTCTTGATCTTTAATTTTCCATAACACTTCATTAATGATGAAAGGGATACATCTTCAAAAACCGAAAAGAGGAAAAACCTCTTGAATTAATTATAATGAAAGGAAGCGATATGGCCTTTAAACAACTGATCATTAATGAAGAAACCAAACAATATTTGCTAGAGAATTAAAAGGAAGTATTAGTTTTATGAAAGATATACCTACTTGAAATGTAATTATAATTCTTCATTACAGCAAACCAGCTAATAACTGTTGCAAAACAAAAGAAATCTAATTATTTTTAACAAACAATTATAACATTAATAGCATTACATACTTCCCAAAGTGTTAGTATTATCTTCGTTATAGCTTCAGAATTGTAATTGTACAGTAATGTATGTGATGTTCTCTTATTATCAATTTTAGCTGCAGATAAAGCTGGTAAGTAAATTAGATTTCTTTAAATTGTTTAAAATGAGTTCGGCTAATATGTTGTTAAAATGATTTTCACTTTCTCATTCAATCATTATATAACATTGTATCATTGACTAGAGTGGCCTTTTTAAAATATTCTATTTCGATATTAACATTACGTCTACTTAACTTCAAAACTGAAGCAATCGTTGCATAACAACACACTAATACTTCGCAAGCAAACTACAGTTTTTATAACTTTACAATAACATATAATTTTAACTGCTGTTTACTTTTTCTTCCCTAAATTGTAGCCGCTGACCAAGCTGGTAAGTAATTTATTTTTAAACTTTAAAGAAAAAGATCTTATCTAAATTCCTCTATATCATTTCATCAACTTATGTAGCATATGAAGACACGAACTGCAATAAGGAAATAATATAATTAATTAAAACACGTGTATTTGTTAAGCTTATAAAAAGAGCACCCTAGTTTATCTCAACACAATAACATTTCGGATTTATGCTAAAAACTGCCTATCGAATCACAACCGTTCAAAATATTCCATAGCGGCCTTTTAAATTACTCTATTCTGATCTTAGCAATATGTACATTAGACTTTATAAATGATGAACTAGCTCTTTAAAAACATACTAAACTTCGAAAAGCGTTTTCCGATAGATAATATTTTGTAAAGTTGGAATTGCTGACATAGAAAAGGGAAAATAATGGGTTATAACCCAATTCAGACACAAACTTATTAGAGCAAAATAGTTATTTTGTTATGAGCAATTTTGTAATGACCACCACATTGCAGTTGGACTCTTCAAAAGAAATTATGTAATAGGGTTTTGCTCTATCTACTTTTAATGCACTTACAATCTGTGTTTTGTGGAAAAACAAATCATGTTTCATTGTTTTTAGAGCTCGTAAGCGTAATTGTTCACTTTCAAAGTGTAAAACTAATCAGCAGTGTAAAGATGACAAACATTGACTTACATGAATGTTCGTTTAAAAAAAATAAATATATATTTTCAATTTAAACTACATTTCCTTTTAACGTTACAATACGCTGTACATTAAAACCTGTTAATGTTTTTTCCCTCAATTTTAGCCGCTGACCAAGCTGGTAAGTAATTTAATTTGACACATTAATGAAAAATATGTTTATGAGATCTTATCTAAATTCCTCTATATCGTTTTTTTTATAAATCATTAGCATTAGGTAACACGAACTGCAATAACTTTCAAAATAATACATGTATAATCAATTGATAGCTATTTATCTTCCTATACAAAACAGAGGCGCTCGATTCATTTTCAACGATATAACATTTCGAACTGATGCTAAACACTGTTCAAAGATTTACTTGCTGAGCACAAAATTGAAAATTATAGTTTTTTTCAAAGTATTTTCCCCCATCAATATAAAGTTTCGTTTTTTTGTGCAAAAATAATGATTTTAATATAGCAAGACCTACAGCCAGTCTTAGAAATATGACCTGTCTATGATTTATTCAGACACAAAATATGATTCTTCATTACATCAGATTTTTTGCTTCTTGTTTACTTTAACAAAACTAAGTTTCACGCAACTTGAATTACCATCTTCTTTGGAAAAAAATTATGTTATTTTCTTATGATCTATCAAACAACTTGTGAAGATCAAATTAATAAAGTAAAACCAGACTTTGCAAAATTGTCTAAAAAAAATGATTTTTATGATTTTCTCGTGATCTTTATTTTTCCATTACACTTCATTAATGCTGAAAGGGATACATCTTCAAAACCGAAAAGAGGAAAAACGTCTTGAATTAATTATAATGAAAGGAAGCGATATATCCTTTAAACAACTGATCATTAATGAAGAAACCAAACAATATTTGCTAGAGAATTAAAAGGAAGTATTAGTTTTATGAAAGATATACCTACTTGAAATGTAATTATAATTCTGTCATTACAGCAAACCAGCTAATAACTGTTGCAAAACAAAAGAAATCTAATTATTTTTAACAAACAATTATAACATTAATAGCATTACATACTTCCCAAAGTGTTAGTATTATCTTCGTTATAGCTTCAGAATTGTAATTGTACAGTAATGTATGCGATGTTCTCTTATTATCAATTTTAGCTGCAGATAAAGCTGGTAAGTAAATTTGATTTTTTAAAAATTGTTTAAAACGAGTCCGGCTAATATGTTGTTAAAATGATGTTCACTTTCTCATTCAATCATTATATAACATTGTATGCATTGACTAGAGTGACCTTTTTAAAATATTCTATTTCGATATTAACATTATGTCTACTTAACTTCATAACTGAAGCAATCGCTGCATAACAACACACTAATACTTCGCAAGCAAACTACCTTTTTATAACTTTACAATAACATATAATTGTAACTGCTGTTTACTTTTTCTTCCCTAAATTGTAGCCGCTGACCAAGCTGGTAAGTAATTTATTTTTAAACTTTAAAGAAAAAGATCTTATCTAAATTCCTCTATATCATTTCATCAACTTATGTAGCATATGAAGACACGAACTGCAATAAGGAAATAATATAATTAATTAAAACACGTGTATTTGTTAAGCTTATAAAAAGAGCACCCTAGTTTATCTCAACATAATAACATTTCGGATTTATGCTAAAAACTGCCTAACGAATCACAACCGTTCAAAATATTCCATAGCGGCCTTTTAAATTACTCTATTCTGATCTTAGCAATATGTACATTTGACTTTATAAATGATGAACTAGCGCTTTAAAAACATACTAAACTTCGAAAAGCGTTTTCCGATAGATAATATTTTGTAAAGTTGGAATTGCTGACTTAGAAAAGGGAAAATAATGGGTTATAACCCTATTCAGACACAAACTTATTAGAGCAAATTAGTTATTTTGTTATGAGCAATTTTGTAATGACCACCATAATGCAGTTGGACTCTTCAAAAGAAATTATGTAATAGGGTTTTGCTCTATCTACTTTTAATGCACATACAATCTGTGTTTTGTGGAAAAACAAATCATGTTTCATTGTTTTTAGAGCTCGTAAGCGTATTTGTTCACTTTCAAAGTGTAAAACTAAACAATAGTGTAAAGATGACAAACATTGACGTACATGAATGTTCGTTTAAAAAAAAAATATATATTTTCAATTTAAACTACATTTCCTTGTAACGTTACAATACGCTGTACATTTAAACCCTGTTAATGTTTTTCCCTCAATTTTAGCCGCTGACCAAGCTGATAAGCAATTTAATTTTACCCATTAATGTAAGATATGTTTATGAGATCTTATCTAAATTCCTCTATATCGTTTTTTTTTAATCATTAGCATTAGGTAACACGAACTGCAATAACATTTAAAATAATATAATCAATTAATAGCTATTTATCTTCCTACCCAAAACAGAGGCGCTCGATACATTTTCAACGATATAACATTTCGAACTGATGCTAAACACTGTTCAAAGATTTACTTGCTGAGCACAAAATTGAAAATTATAGTTTTTTTCAAAGTATTTTCCCCCATCAAAATGAAGTTACATTTCTTTGTGCAAAAATAATGATTTTATAATAGCAAGACCTACAGCCAGTCTTAGAAATATGACCTGTCTATGATTTATTCAGACACAAAATATGATTCTTCATCATATTGAGATTATTTGCTTCTTGTTTACTTTAACAAAACTAAGTTCACGCAACTTGAATTACCATCTTCTTTGGAAAAAAATTATGTTATTTTCTTATGATCTATCAAAAAACTTGTGAAGATCAAATTAACAAAGTAAAACCAGTCTTTGCAAAATTGTCTAAAAAAAAATGATTTTTATGATTTTCTCTTGATCTTTATTTTTCCATAACACTTCATTAATGATGAAAGGGATACATCTTCAAAAACCGAAAAGAGGAAAAACCTCTTGAATTAATTATAATGAAAGGAAGCGATATGGCCTTTAAACAACTGATCATTAATGAAGAAATAACAATATTTGCTAGAGAATTAAAAGGAAGTATTAGTTTTATGAAAGATATACCTACTTGAAATGTAATTATAATTCTGTCATTACAGCAAACCAGCTAATAACTGTTGCAAAACAAAAGAAATCTAATTATTTTTAACAAACAATTATAACATTAATAGCATTACATACTTCCCAAAGTGTTAGTATTATCTTCGTTATAGCTTCAGAATTGTAATTGTACAGTAATGTATGTGATGTTCTCTTATTATCAATTTTAGCTGCGGATAAAGCTGGTAAGTAAATTTGATTTTAAAAAAATGTTTAAAACGAGTCCGGCTAATATGTTGTTAAAATGATTTTCACTTTCTCATTCAATCATTATATAACATTGTATCATTGACTAGAGTGACCTTTTTAAAATATTCTATTTCGATATTAACATTATGTCTACTTAACTTCGTAACTGAAGCAATCGCTGCATAACAACACACTAATACTTCGCAAGCAAACTACCTTTTTATAACTTTACAATAACATATAATTGTAACCGCTGTTTACTTTTTCTTCCCTAAATTGTAGCCGCTGACCAAGCTGGTAAGTAATTTATTTTTAAACTTTAAAGAAAAAGATCTTATCTAAATTCCTCTATATCATTTCATCAACTTATGTAGCATATGAAGACACGAACTGCAATAAGGAAATAATATAATTAATTAAAACACGTGTATTTGTTAAGCTTATAAAAAGAGCACCCTAGTTTATCTCAACAGAATAACATTTCGGATTTATGCTAAAAACTGCCTAACGAATCACAACCGTTCAAAATATTCCATAGCGGCCTTTTAAATTACTCTATTCTGATCTTAGCAATATGTACATTTGACTTTATAAATGATGAACTAGCGCTTTAAAAACATACTAAACTTCGAAAAGCGTTTTCCGATAGATAATATTTTGTAAAGTTGGAATTGCTGACTTAGAAAAGGGAAAATAATGGGTTATAAACCTATTCAGACACAAACTTATTAGAGCAAAATAGTTATTTTGTTATGAGCAATTTTCTAATGACCACCATAATGCAGTTAGACTCTTCAAAAGAAATTATGTAATAGGGTTTTGCTCTATCTACATTTAATGCACATACAATCTGTGTTTTGTGGAAAAACAAATCATGTTTCATTGTTTTTAGAGCTCGTAAGCGTAATTGTTCACTTTCAAAGTGTAAAACTAATCAGCAGTGTAAAGATGACAAACATTGACTTACATGAATGTTCGTTTAAAAAAATAAATATATATTTTCAATTTAAACTACATTTCCTTTTAACGTTACAATAAGCTGTAAATTAAAACCTGTTAATGTTTTTTCCCTCAATTTTAGCCGCTGACCAAGCTGGTAAGTAATTTAATTTGACACATTAATGAAAAATATGTTTATGAGATCTTATCTAAATTTCTCTATATCGTTTTTTTATAAATCATTAGCATTAGGTAACACGAACTGCAATAACTTTCAAAATAATATAATCAATTGATAGCTATTTATCTTCCTATACAAAACAGAGACACTCGATTCAATTTCAACGATATAACATTTCGAATTGATGCTAAACACTGTTCAAAGATTTACTTGCTGAGCACAAAATTGAAAATTATAGTTTTTTTTCAAAGTATTTTCCCCCATCAAAATGAAGTTACATTTCTTCGTGCAAAAATAATGATTTTAATATAGCAAGACCTACAGCCAGTCTTAGAAATATGACCTGTCTATGATTTATTCAGACACAAAATATTATTCTTCATCACATCAAGATTTTTTGCTTCTTGTTTACTTTAACAAAACTAAGTTTCACGCAACTTGAATTACCATCTTCTTTGGAAAAAAATTATGTCATTTTCTTATGATATATCAAACAACTTGTAAAGATCAAATTAATAAAGTAAAACCAGACTTTGCAAAATTGTCTAAAAAAAAATGATTTTTATGATTTTCTCGTGATCTTTATTTTTCCATTACACTTCATTAATGCTGAAAGGAAGGGATACATCTTCAAAAACCGAAAAGAGGAAAAACATCTTGAATTAATTATAATGAAAGGAAGCGATATGGCCTTTAAACAACTGATCATTAATGAAGAAACCAAACAATATTTGCTAGAGAATTAAAAGGAAGTATTAGTTTTATGAAAGATATACCTACTTGAAATGTAATTATAATTCTGTCATTACAGCAAACCAGCTAATAACTGTTGCAAAACAAAAAAAATCTAATTATTTTTAACAAACAATTATAACATTAATAGCATTACATACTTCCCAAAGTGTTAGTATTATCTTCGTTATAGCTTCAGAATTGTAATTGTACAGTAATGTATGTGATGTTCTCTTATTATCAATTTTAGCTGCGGATAAAGCTGGTAAGTAAATTTGATTTTAAAAAATTGTTTAAAACGAGTCCGGCTAATATGTTGTTAAAATGATTTTCACTTTCTCATTCAATCATTATATAACATTGTATCATTGACTAGAGTGACCTTTTTAAAATATTCTATTTCGATATTAACATTATGTCTACTTAACTTCATAACTGAAGCAATCGCTGCATAACAACACACTAATACTTCGCAAGCAAACTACCTTTTTATAACTTTACAATAACATATAATTGTAACCGCTGTTTACTTTTTCTTCCCTAAATTGTAGCCGCTGACCAAGCTGGTAAGTAATTTATTTTTAAACTTTAAAGAAAAAGATCTTATCTAAATTCCTCTATATCATTTCATCAACTTATGTAGCATATGAAGACACGAACTGCAATAAGGAAATAATATAATTAATTAAAACACGTGTATTTGTTAAGCTTATAAAAAGAGCACCCTAGTTTATCTCAACACAATAACATTTCGGATTTATGCTAAAAACTGCCTAACGAATCACAACCGTTCAAAATATTCCATAGCGGCCTTTTAAATTACTCTATTCTGATCTTAGCAATATGTACATTTAACTTTATAAATGATGAACTAGCGCTTTAAAAACATACTAAACTTCGAAAAGCGTTTTCCGATAGATAATATTTTGTAAAGTTGGAATTGCTGACTTAGAAAAGGGAAAATAATGGGTTATAACCCTATTCAGACACAAACTTATTAGAGCAAATTAGTTATTTTGTTATGAGCAATTTTGTAATGACCACCATAATGCAGTTGGACTCTTCAAAAGAAATTATGTAATAGGGTTTTGCTCTATCTACTTTTAATGCTCATACAATCTGTGTTTTGTGGAAAAACAAATCATGTTTCATTGTTTTTAGAGCTCGTAAGCGTAATTGTTCACTTTCAAAGTGTAAAACTAAACAATAGTGTAAAGATGACAAACATTGACGTACATGAATGTTCGTTTAAAAAAAAAATATATATATTTTCAATTTAAACTACATTTCCTTGTAACGTTACAATAAACTGTACATTTAAACCCTTTAATGTTTTTCCCTCAATTTAAGCCGCTGACCAAGCGGATAAGCAATTTAATTTTACCCATTAATGTAAGATATGTTGATGAGATCTTATCTAAATTCCTCTATATCGTTTTTTATAAATCATTAGCATTAGGTAACACGAACTGCAATAACTTTCAAAATAATATAATCAATTGATAGCTATTTATCTTCCTATACAAAACAGAGACACTCGATTCAATTTCAACGATATAACATTTCGAATTGATGCTAAACACTGTTCAAAGATTTACTTGCTGAGCACAAAATTGAAAATTATTATTTTTTTCAAAGTATTTTCCCCCATCAAAATGAAGTTACATTTCTTTGTGCAAAAATAATGATTTTAATATAGCAAGACCTACAGCCAGTCTTAGAAATATGACCTGTCTATGATTTATTCAGACACAAAATATTATTCTTCATCACATCAAGATTTTTTGCTTCTTGTTTACTTTAACAAAACTAAGTTTCACGCAACTTGAATTACCATCTTCTTTGGAAAAAAATTATGTCATTTTCTTATGATCTATCAAACAACTTGTGAAGATCAAATTAATAAAGTAAAACCAGACTTTGCAAAATTGTCTAAAAAAAATGATTTTTATGATTTTCTCGTGATCTTTATTTTTCCATTACACTTCATTAATGCTGAAAGGGATACATCTTCAAAAACCGAAAAGAGGAAAAACATCTTGAATTAATTATAATGAAAGGAAGCGATATGGCCTTTAAACAACTGATCATTAATGAAGAAACCAAACAATATTTGCTAGAGAATTAAAAGGAAGTATTAGTTTTATGAAAGATATACCTACTTGAAATGTAATTATAATTCTGTCATTACAGCAAACCAGCTAATAACTGTTGCAAAACAAAAGAAATCTAATTATTTTTAACAAAAAAATTATAACATTAATAGCATTACATACTTCCCAAAGTGTTAGTATTATCTTCGTTATAGCTTCAGAATTGTCATTGTACAGTAATGTATGTGATGTTCTCTTATTATCAATTTTAGCTGCGGATAAAGCTGGTAAGTAAATTTGATTAAAAAAAATTGTTTAAAACGAGTCCGTCTAATATGTTGTTAAAATGATTTTCACTTTCTCATTCAATCATTATATAACATTGTATCATTGACTAGAGTGACCTTTTTAAAATATTCTATTTCGATATTAACATTATGTCTACTTAACTTCATAACTGAAGCAATCGCTGCATAACAACACACTAATACTTCGCAAGCAAACTACCTTTTTATAACTTTACAATAACATATAATTGTAACTGCTGTTTACTTTTTCTTCCCTAAATTGTAGCCGCTGACCAAGCTGGTAAGTAATTTATTTTTAAACTTTAAAGAAAAAGATCTTATCTAAATTCCTCTATATCATTTCATCAACTTATGTAGCATATGAAGACACGAACTGCAATAAGGAAATAATATAATTAATTAAAACACGTGTATTTGTTAAGCTTATAAAAAGAGCACCCTAGTTTATCTCAACAGAATAACATTTCGGATTTATGCTAAAAACTGCCTAACGAATCACAACCGTTCAAAATATTCCATAGCGGCCTTTTAAATTACTCTATTCTGATCTTAGCAATATGTACATTTGACTTTATAAATGATGAACTAGCGCTTTAAAAACATACTAAACTTCGAAAAGCGTTTTCCGATAGATAATATTTTGTAAAGTTGGAATTGCTGACTTAGAAAAGGGAAAATAATGGGTTATAAACCTATTCAGACACAAACTTATTAGAGCAAAATAGTTATTTTGTTATGAGCAATTTTCTAATGACCACCATAATGCAGTTAGACTCTTCAAAAGAAATTATGTAATAGGGTTTTGCTCTATCTACATTTAATGCACATACAATCTGTGTTTTGTGGAAAAACAAATCATGTTTCATTGTTTTTAGAGCTCGTAAGCGTAATTGTTCACTTTCAAAGTGTAAAACTAATCAGCAGTGTAAAGATGACAAACATTGACTTACATGAATGTTCGTTTAAAAAAAATAAATATATATTTTCAATTTAAACTACATTTCCTTTTAACGTTACAATAAGCTGTAAATTAAAACCTGTTAATGTTTTTTCCCTCAATTTTAGCCGCTGACCAAGCTGGTAAGTAATTTAATTTGACACATTAATGAAAAATATGTTTATGAGATCTTATCTAAATTTCTCTATATCGTTTTTTTATAAATCATTAGCATTAGGTAACACGAACTGCAATAACTTTCAAAATAATATAATCAATTGATAGCTATTTATCTTCCTATACAAAACAGAGACACTCGATTCAATTTCAACGATATAACATTTCGAATTGATGCTAAACACTGTTCAAAGATTTACTTGCTGAGCACAAAATTGAAAATTATTATTTTTTTCAAAGTATTTTCCCCCATCAAAATGAAGTTACATTTCTTTGTGCAAAAATAATGATTTTAATATAGCAAGACCTACAGCCAGTCTTAGAAATATGACCTGTCTATGATTTATTCAGACACAAAATATTATTCTTCATCACATCAAGATTTTTTGCTTCTTGTTTACTTTAACAAAACTAAGTTTCACGCAACTTGAATTACCATCTTCTTTGGAAAAAAATTATGTCATTTTCTTATGATCTATCAAACCACTTGTGATGATAAAATTAATAAAGTAAAACCAGACTTTACAAAATTGTCTAAAAAAAATGATTTTTATGATTTTCTCGTGATCTTTATTTTTCCACTACACTTCATTAATGCTGAAAGGGATACATCTTCAAAAACCGAAAAGAGGAAAAACATCTTGAATTAATTATAATGAAAGGAAGCGCTATGGCCTTTAAACAACTGATCATTAATGAAGAAACCAAACAATATTTGCTAGAGAATTAAAATAAGTATTAGTTTTATGAAAGATATACCTACTTGAAATGTAATTATATTCTGTCATTACAGCAAACCAGCTAATAACTGTTGCAAAACAAAAGAAATCTAATTATTTTTAACAAACAATTATAACATTAATAGCATTACATACTTCCCAAAGTTTTAGTATTATCTTCGTTATAGCTTCAGAATTGTAATTGTACAGTAATGAATGTGATGTTCTCTTATTATCAATTTTAGCTGCGGATAAAGCTGGTAAGTAAATTTGATTAAAAAAAATTGTTTAAAACGAGTCCGTCTAATATGTTGTTAAAATGATTTTCACTTTCTCATTCAATCATTATATAACATTGTATCATTGACTAGAGTGACCTTTTTAAAATATTCTATTTCGATATTAACATTATGTCTACTTAACTTCATAACTGAAGCAATCGCTGCATAACAACACACTAATACTTCGCAAGCAAACTACCTTTTTATAACTTTACAATAACATATAATTTTCACTGTTGTTTACTTTTTCTTCCCTAAATTGTAGCCGCTGACCAAGCTGGTATGTAATTTATTTTTAAACTTTAAAGAAAAAGATCTTATCTAAATTCCTCTATATCAGTTCATCAACTTATGTAGCATATGAAGACACGAACTGCAATAAGGAAATAATATAATTAATTAAAACACGTGTATTTGTTAAGCTTATAAAAAGAGCACCCTAGTTTATCTCAACACAATAACATTTCGGATTTATGCTAAACACTGCCTAACGAATCACAACCGTTCAAAATATTCCATAGCGGCCTTTAAATTACTCTATTCTGATCTTAGCAATATGTACATTTGACTTTATAAATGATGAACTAGCTCTTTAAAAACATACTAAACTTCGAAAAGCGTTTTCCGATAGATAATATTTTGTAAAGTTGGAATTGCTGACTTAGAAAAGGGAAAATAATGGGTTATAAACCTATTCAGACACAAACTTATTAGAGCAAAATAGTTATTTTGTTATGAGCAATTTTGTAATGACCACCATAATGCAGTTGGACTCTTCAAAAGAAATTATGTAATAGGGTTTTGCTCTATCTACATTTAATGCACATACAATCTGTGTTTTGTGGAAAAACAAATCATGTTTCATTGTTTTTAGAGCTCGTAAGCGTAATTGTTCACTTTCAAAGTGTAAAACTAATCAGCAGTGTAAAGATGACAAACATTGACTTACATGAATGTTCGTTTAAAAAATAAATATATATTTTCAATTTAAACTACATTTCCTTTTAACGTTACAATAAGCTGTAAATTAAAACCTGTTAATGTTTTTTCCCTCAATTTTAGCCGCTGACCAAGCTGGTAAGTAATTTAATTTGACACATTAATGAAAAATATGTTTATGAGATCTTATCTAAATTCCTCTATATCGTTTTTTATAAATCATTAGCATTAGGTAACACGAACTGCAATAACTTTCAAAATAATATAATCAATTAATAGCTATTTATCTTCCTATACAAAACAGAGACACTCGATTCAATTTCAACGATATAACATTTCGAATTGATGCTAAACACTGTTCAAAGATTTACTTGCTGAGCACAAAATTGAAAAATTATTATTTTTTTCAAAGTATTTTCCCCCATCAAAATGAAGTTACATTTCTTTGTGCAAAAATAATGATTTTAATATAGCAAGACCTACAGCCAGTCTTAGAAATATGACCTGTCTATGATTTATTCAGACACAAAATATTATTCTTCATCACATCAAGATTTTTTGCTTCTTGTTTACTTTAACAAAACTAAGTTTCACGCAACTTGAATTACCATCTTCTTTGGAAAAAAATTATGTCATTTTCTTATGATCTATCAAACCACTTGTGATGATAAAATTAATAAAGTAAAACCAGACTTTACAAAATTGTCTAAAAAAAATGATTTTTATGATTTTCTCGTGATCTTTATTTTTCCACTACACTTCATTAATGCTGAAAGGGATACATCTTCAAAAACCGAAAAGAGGAAAAACATCTTGAATTAATTATAATGAAAGGAAGCGATATGGCCTTTAAACAACTGATCATTAATGAAGAAACCAAACAATATTTGCTAGAGAATTAAAAGGAAGTATTAGTTTTATGAAAGATATACCTACTTGAAATGTAATTATAATTCTGTCATTACAGCAAACCAGCTAATAACTGTTGCAAAACAAAAGAAATCTAATTATTTTTAACAAACAATTATAACATTAATAGCATTACATACTTCCCAAAGTGTTAGTATTATTTCGTTATAGCTTCAGAATTGTAATTGTACAGTAATGTATGTGATGTTCTCTTATTATCAATTTTAGCTGCGGATAAAGCTGGTAAGTAAATTTGATTTTAAAAAATTGTTTAAAACGAGTCCGGCTAATATGTTGTTAAAATGATTTTCACTTTCTCATTCAATCATTATATAACATTGTATGCATTGACTAGAGTGACCTTTTTAAAATATTTTATTTCGATATTAACATTATGTCTACTTAACTTCATAACTGAAGCAATCGCTGCATAACAACACACTAATACTTCGCAAGCAAACTACCTTTTTATAACTTTACAATAACATATAATTTTCACTGCTGTTTACTTTTTCTTCCCTAAATTGTAGCCGCTGACCAAGCTGGTATGTAATTTATTTTTAAACTTTAAAGAAAAAGATCTTATCTAAATTCCTCTATATCAGTTCATCAACTTATGTAGCATATGAAGACACGAACTGCAATAAGGAAATAATATAATTAATTAAAACACGTGTATTTGTTAAGCTTATAAAAAGAGCACCCTAGTTTATCTCAACACAATAACATTTCGGATTTATGCTAAACACTGCCTAACGAATCACAACCGTTCAAAATATTCCATAGCGGCCTTTAAATTACTCTATTCTGATCTTAGCAATATGTACATTTGACTTTATAAATGATGAACTAGCTCTTTAAAAACATACTAAACTTCGAAAAGCGTTTTCCGATAGATAATATTTTGTAAAGTTGGAATTGCTGACTTATAAAAGGGAAAATAATGGGTTATAAACCTATTCAAACACAAACTTATTAGAGCAAAATAGTTATTTTGTTATGAGCAATTTTGTAATGACCACCATAATGCATTTAGACTCTTCAAAAGAAATTATGTAATAGGGTTTTGCTCTATCTACATTTAATGCACATACAATCTGTGTTTTGTGGAAAAACAAATCATGTTTCATTGTTTTTAGAGCTCGTAAGCGTAATTGTTCACTTTCAAAGTGTAAAACTAATCAGCAGTGTAAAGATGACAAACATTGACTTACATGAATGTTCGTTTAAAAAAAATAAATATATATTTTCAATTTAAACTACATTTCCTTTTAACGTTACAATAAGCTGTAAATTAAAACCTGTTAATGTTTTTTCCCTCAATTTTAGCCGCTGACCAAGCTGGTAAGTAATTTAATTTGACACATTAATGAAAAATATGTTTATGAGATCTTATCTAAATTCCTCTATATCGTTTTTTATAAATCATTAGCATTAGGTAACACGAACTGCAATAACTTTCAAAATAATATAATCAATTAATAGCTATTTATCTTCCAACCCAAAACAGAGGCGCCCGATTCATTTTCAATGATATAACATTTCGAATTGATGCTAAACACTGTTCAAAGATTTACTTGCTGAGCACAAAATTGAAAATTATTGTTTTTTTTTTCAAAGTTTTTCCCCCATCAAAATGAAGTTACATTTCTTTGTGCAAAAATAATGATTTTAATATAGCAAGACCTACAGCCAGTCTTAGAAATATGACCTGTCTATGATTTGTTCAGACACAAAATATGATTCTTCATCACATCAAGATTATTTGCTTCTTGTTTACTTTAACAAAACTAAGTTCACGCAACTTGAATTACCATCTTCTTTGGAAAAAAATATGTTTTTTTTATGATCTATCAAACAACTTGTGAAGATCAAATTAACAAAGTAAAACCAGACTTGGCAAAATTGTCTAAAAAAAAAAAATGATTTTTATGATTTTCTCGTGATCTTTATTTTTCCATAACACTTCATTAATGATGAAAGGGATACATCTTCAAAAACCGAAAAGAGGAAAAACCTCTTGAATTAATTATAATGAAAGGAAGCGATATGGCCTTTAAACAACTGATCATTAATGAAGAAACCAAACAATATTTGCTAGAGAATTAAAAGGAAGTATTAGTTTTATGAAAGATATACCTACTTGAAATGTAATTATAATTCCTTCATTACAGCAAACCAGCTAATAACTGTTGCAAAACAAAAGAAATCTAATTATTTTTAACAAACAATTATAACATTAATAGCATTACATACTTCCCAAAGTGTTAGTATTATCTTCGTTATAGCTTCAGAATTGTAATTGTACAGTAATGTATGCGATGTTCTCTTATTATCAATTTTAGCTGCAGATAAAGCTGGTAAGTAAATTTGATTTTAAAAAACTGTTTAAAACGAGTCCGGCTAATATGTTGTTAAAATGATGTTCACTTTCTCATTCAATCATTATATAACATTGTATGCATTGACTAGAGTGACCTTTTTAAAATATTCTATTTCGATATTAACATTATGTCTACTTAACTTCATAACTGAAGCAATCGCTGCATAACAACACACTAATACTTCGCAAGCAAACTACCTTTTTATAACTTTACAATAACATATAATTTTAACTGCTGTTTACTTTTTCTTCCCTAAATTGTAGCCGCTGACCAAGCTGGTAAGTAATTTATTTTTACCAATTAATGTAAGATATGTTTATGAGATCTTATCTAAATTCCTCTATATCGTTTTTTTTAAATCATTAGCATTAGGTAACACGAACTGCAATAGCTTTTAAAATAATATAATCAATTAATAGCTATTTATCTTCCTACCCACTCAGAGGCGCTCGATTCATTTTCAACGATATAACATTTCGAACTGATGCTAAACACTGTTCAAAGATTTACTTGCTGAGCACAAAATTGAAAATTATAGTTTTTTTCAAAGTTTTTCCCCCATCAATATAAAGTTTCGTTTTTTTTGTGCAAAAATAATGATTTTAATATAGCAAGACCTACAGACAGTGTTAGAAATATGACCTGTCTATGATTTATTCAGACACAAAATATGATTCTTCATTACATCAAGATTTTTTGCTTCTTGTTTACTTTAACAAAACTAAGTTTCACGCAACTTGAATTACCATCTTCTTTGGAAAAAAATATGTTTTTTTCTTATGATCTATCAAACAACTTGTGAAGATCAAATTAACAAAGTAAAACCAGTCTTTGCAAAATTGTCTAAAAAAAAAAAAATGATTTTTATGATTTTCTCGTGATCTTTATTTTTCCATATCACTTCATTAATGATGAAAGGGATACATCTTCAAAAATCGAAAAGAGGAAAAACCTCTAGAATTAATTATAATGAAAGGAAGCGATATGGCCTTTGAACAAGTGATCATTAATGAAGACCCCAAACAATAGTTGCTAGAGAATTAAAAGGAAGTATTAGTTTTATGAAAGATATACCTACTTGAAATGTAATTATAATTCCTTCATTACAGCAAACCAGCTAATAACTGTTGCAAAACAAAAGAAATCTAATTATTTTTAACAAACAATTATAACATTAATAGCATTACATACTTCCCAAAGTGTTAGTATTATCTTCGTTATAGCTTCAGAATTGTAATTGTACAGTAATGTATGCGATGTTCTCTTATTATCAATTTTAGCTGCAGATAAAGCTGGTAAGTAAATTTGATTTTTTAAAAATTGTTTAAAACGAGTCCGGCTAATATGTTGTTAAAATGATGTTCACTTTCTCATTCAATCATTATATAACATTGTATGCATTGACTAGAGTGACCTTTTTAAAATATTCTATTTCGATATTAACATTATGTCTACTTAACTTCATAACTGAAGCAATCGCTGCATAACAACACACTAATACTTCGCAAGCAAACTACCTTTTTATAACTTTACAATAACATATAATTTTAACTGCTGTTTACTTTTTCTTCCCTAAATTGTAGCCGCTGACCAAGCTGGTAAGTAATTTATTTTTAAACTTTAAAGAAAAAGATCTTATCTAAATTCCTCTATATCATTTCATCAACATATGTAGCATATGAAGACACGAACTGCAATAAGGAAATAATATAATTAATTAAAACACTTGTATTTGTTAAGCTTATAAAAAGAGCTCTAGTTTATCTCAACACAATAACATTTCGGATTTATGCTAAACACTGCCTAACGAATCACAACCGTTCAAAATATTCCATAGCGGCCTTTTAAATTACTATATTCTGATCTTGGCAAAATATGTACATTTGACTTTATAAATGATGAACTAGCGCTTTAAAAACATACTAAACTTCGAAAAGCGTTTTCCGATAGATAATATTTTGTAAAGTTGGAATTGCTGACTTAGAAAAGGGAAAATAATGGGTTATAACCCTATTCAGACACAAACTTATTAGAGCAAATTAGTTATTTTGTTATGAGCAATTTTGTAATGACCACCATAATGCAGTTGGACTCTTCAAAAGAAATTATGTAATAGGGTTTTGCTCTATCTACTTTTAATGCACATACAATCTGTGTTTTGTGGAAAAACAAATCATGTTTCATTGTTTTTAGAGCTCGTAAGCGTAATTGTTCACTTTCAAAGTGTAAAACTAAACAATAGTGTAAAGATGACAAACATTGACGTACATGAATGTTCGTTTAAAAAAATATATATATATTTTCAATTTAAAGTACATTTCCTTGTAACGTTACAATAAACTGTACATTTAAACCCTTTTAATGTTTTTCCCTCAATTTAAGCCGCTGACCAAGCGGATAAGCAATTTAATTTTACCCATTAATGTAAGATATGTTGATGAGATCTTATCTAAATTCCTCTAGATCGTTTTTTATAAATCATTAGCATTAGGTAACACGAACTGCAATAACTTTCAAAATAATATAATCAATTGATAGCTATTTATCTTCCTATACAAAACAGAGACACTCGATTCAATTTCAACGATATAACATTTCGAATTGATGCTAAACACTGTTCAAAGATTTACTTGCTGAGCACAAAATTGAAAATTATTATTTTTTTCAAAGTATTTTCCCCCATCAAAATGAAGTTACATTTCTTTGTGCAAAAATAATGATTTTAATATAGCAAGACCTACAGCCAGTCTTAGAAATATGACCTGTCTATGATTTATTCAGACACAAAATATTATTCTTCATCACATCAAGATTTTTTGCTTCTTGTTTACTTTAACAAACTAAGTTTCACGCAACTTGAATTACCATCTTCTTTGGAAAAAAATTATGTCATTTTCTTATGATCTATCAAACAACTTGTGAAGATCAAATTAATAAAGTAAAACCAGACTTTGCAAAATTGTCTAAAAAAATGATTTTTATGATTTTCTCGTGATCTTTATTTTTCCATTACACTTCATTAATGCTGAAAGGGATACATCTTCAAAAACCGAAAAGAGGAAAAACATCTTGAATTAATTATAATGAAAGGAAGCGATATGGCCTTTAAACAACTGATCATTAATGAAGAAACCAAACAATATTTGCTAGAGAATTAAAAGGAAGTATTAGTTTTATGAAAGATATACCTACTTGAAATGTAATCATAATTCTGTCATTACAGCAAACCAGCTAATAACTGTTGCAAAACAAAAGAAATATAATTATTTTTAACAAACAATTATAACATTAATAGCATTACATACTTCCCAAAGTGTTAGTATTATCTTCGTTCGTTCGTTCGTTCGCTTTCGTCAGCTTTGACCTCTGACGAAGTCCCACCCACTCAATTTGTGGGACTGAATTTTGCGTGTAAAGTCTGTTTTTATCCATTACAGGATGCCCCTCGCCATGCAGGCAGATTTACTCCGACTTCAGAGGTACTAATTTTTAGGGAATTAGTAAAACCCAGGTGTCCTCGCCAGGGTACGAACCCCGGCTGTTGCCGTGGTAAGCCAACCGCCTATCGATTGCGCTAACCGGACACCCAGTATTATCTTCGTTATAGCTTCAGAATTGTAATTGTACAGTAATGTATGTGATGTTCTCTTATTATCAATTTTAGCTGCGGATAAAGCTGGTAAGTAAATTTGATTTAAAAAATTGTTTAAAACGAGTCCGGCTAATATGTTGTTAAAATGATTTTCACTTTCTCATTCAATCATTATATAACATTGTATCATTGACTAGAGTGACCTTTTTAAAATATTCTATTTCGATATTAACATTATGTCTACTTAACTTCATAACTGAAGCAATCGCTGCATAACAACACACTAATACTTCGCAAGCAAACTACCTTTTTATAACTTTACAATAACATATAATTGTAACTGCTGTTTACTTTTTCTTCCCTAAATTGTAGCCGCTGACCAAGCTGGTAAGTAATTTATTTTTAAACTTTAAAGAAAACGATCTTATCTAAATTCCTCTATATCATTTCATCACTTATGTAGCATATGAAGACACGAACTGCAATAAGGAAATAATATAATTAATTAAAACACGTGTATTTGTTAAGCTTATACAAAGAGCACCCTAGTTTATCTCAACACAATAACATTTCGGATTTATGCTAAACACTGCCTAACGAATCACAACCGTTCAAAATATTCCATAGCGGCCTTTTAAATTACTCTATTCTGATCTTAGCAATATGTACATTTGACTTTATAAATGATGAACTAGCTCTTTAAAAACATACTAAACTTCAAAAAACGTTTTCCGATAGATAATATTTTGTAAAGTTGGAATTGCTGACTTAGAAAAGGGAAAATAATGGGTTATAACCCTATTCAGACACAAACTTATTAGAGAAAATTAGTTATTTTGTTATGAGTAATTTTGTAATGACCACCATAATGCAGTTGGACTCTTCAAAAGAAATTATGTAATAGGGTTTTGCTCTATCTACTTTTAATGCACATACAATCTGTGTTTTGTGGAAAAACAAATCATGTTTCATTGTTTTTAGAGCTCGTAAGCGTAATTGTTCACTTTCAAAGTGTAAAACTAAACAATAGTGTAAAGATGACAAACATTGACGTACATGAATGTTCGTTTAAAAAAAAATATATATATATTTTCAATTTAAACTACATTTTCTTGTAACGTTACAATAAACTGTACATTTAAACCCTTTTAATGTTTTTCCCTCAATTTAAGCCGCTGACCAAGCGGATAAGCAATTTAATTTTACCCATTAATGTAAGATATGTTGATGAGATCTTATCTAAATTCCTCTATATCGTTTTTTTATAAATCATTAGCATTAGGTAACACGAACTGCAATAACTTTCAAAATAATATAATCAATTGATAGCTATTTATCTTCCTATACAAAACAGAGACACTCGATTCAATTTCAACGATATAACATTTCGAATTGATGCTAAACACTGTTCAAAGATTTACTTGCTGAGCACAAAATTGAAAATTATTATTTTTTTCAAAGTATTTTCCCCCATCAAAATGAAGTTACATTTCTTTGTGCAAAAATAATGATTTTAATATAGCAAGACCTACAGCCAGTCTTAGAAATATGACCTGTCTATGATTTATTCAGACACAAAATATTATTCTTCATCACATCAAGATTTTTTGCTTCTTGTTTACTTTAACAAAACTGAGTTTCACGCAACTTGAATTACCATCTTCTTTGGAAAAAAATTATGTCATTTTCTTATGATCTATCAAACAACTTGTGAAGATCAAATTAATAAAGTAAAACCAGACTTTGCAAAATTGTCTAAAAAAAATGATTTTTATGATTTTCTCGTGATCTTTATTTTTCCATTACACTTCATTAATGCTGAAAGGGATACATCTTCAAAAACCGAAAAGAGGAAAAACCTCTTGAATTAATTATAATGAAAGGAAGCGATATGGCCTTTAAACAACTGATCATTAATGAAGAAACCAAACAATATTTGCTAGAGAATTAAAAGGTAGTATTAGTTTTATGAAAGATATACCTACTTGAAATGTAATTATAATTCTGTCATTACAGCAAACCAGCTAATAACTGTTGCAAAACAAAAGAAATCTAATTATTTTTAACAAACAATTATAACATTAATAGCATTACATACTTCCCAAAGTGTTAGTATTATCTTCGTTATAGCTTCAGAATTGTAATTGTACAGTAATGTATGTGATGTTCTCTTATTATCAATTTTAGCTGCGGATAAAGCTGGTAAGTAAATTTGATTTTAAAAAATTTTTTAAAACGAGTCCGGCTAATATGTTGTTAAAATGATTTTCACTTTCTCATTCAATCATTATATAACATTGTATCATTGACTAGAGTGACCTTTTTAAAATATTCTATTTCGATATTAACATTATGTCTACTTAACTTCATAACTGAAGCAATCGCTGCATAACAACACACTAATACTTCGCAAGCAAACTACCTTTTTATAACTTTACAATAACATATAATTGTAACTGCTGTTTACTTTTTCTTCCCTAAATTGTAGCCGCTGACCAAGCTGGTAAGTAATTTATTTTTAAACTTTAAAGAAAAAGATCTTATCTAAATTCCTCTATATCATTTCATCAACTTATGTAGCATATGAAGACACGAACTGCAATAAGGAAATAATATAATTAATTAAAACACGTGTATTTGTTAAGCTTATGAAAAGAGCACCCTAGTTTATCTCAACACAATAACATTTCGGATTTATGCTAAACACTGCCTAACGAATCACAACCGTTCAAAATATTCCATAGCGGCCTTTTAAATTACTCTATTCTGATCTTAGCAATATGTACATTTGACTTTATAAATGATGAACTAGCGCTTTAAAAACATACTAAACTTCGAAAAGCGTTTTCCGATAGATAATATTTTGTAAAGTTGGAATTGCTGACTTAGAAAAGGGAAAATAATGGGTTATAACCCTATTCAGACACAAACTTATTAGAGCAAATTAGTTATTTTGTTATGAGCAATTTTGTAATGACCACCATAATGCAGTTGGACTCTTCAAAAGAAATTATGTAATAGGGTTTTGCTCTATCTACTTTTAATGCACATACAATCTGTGTTTTGTGGAAAAACAAATCATGTTTCATTGTTTTTAGAGCTCGTAAGCGTAATTGTTCACTTTCAAAGTGTAAAACTAAACAATAGTGTAAAGATGACAAACATTGACGTACATGAATGTTCGTTTAAAAAAAATATATATATATTTTCAATTTAAACTACATTTCCTTGTAACGTTACAATAAACTGTACATTTAAACCCTTTTAATGTTTTTCCCTCAATTTAAGCCGCTGACCAAGCGGATAAGCAATTTAATTTTACCCATTAATGTAAGATATGTTGATGAGATCTTATCTAAATTCCTCTAGATCGTTTTTTATAAATCATTAGCATTAGGTAACACGAACTGAAATAACTTTCAAAATAATATAATCAATTGATAGCTATTTATCTTCCTATACAAAACAGAGACACTCGATTCAATTTCAACGATATAACATTTCGAATTGATGCTAAACACTGTTCAAAGATTTACTTGCTGAGCACAAAATTGAAAATTATTATTTTTTTCAAAGTATTTTCCCCCATCAAAATGAAGTTACATTTCTTTGTGCAAAAATAATGATTTTAATATAGCAAGACCTACAGCCAGTCTTAGAAATATGACCTGTCTATGATTTATTCAGACACAAAATATTATTCTTCATCACATCAAGATTTTTTGCTTCTTGTTTACTTTAACAAAACTAAGTTTCACGCAACTTGAATTACCATCTTCTTTGGAAAAAAATTATGTCATTTTCTTATGATCTATCAAACAACTTGTGAAGATCAAATTAATAAAGTAAAACCAGACTTTGCAAAATTGTCTAAAAAATATGATTTTTATGATTTTCTCGTGATCTTTATTTTTCCATTACACTTCATTAATGCTGAAAGGGATACATCTTCAAAAACCGAAAAGAGGAAAAACATCTTGAATTAATTATAATGAAAGGAAGCGATATGGCCTTTAAACAACTGATCATTAATGAAGAAACCAAACAATATTTGCTAGAGAATTAAAAGGAAGTATTAGTTTTATGAAAGATATACCTACTTGAGATGTAATTATAATTCTGTCATTACAGCAAACCAGCTAATAACTGTTGCAAAACAAAAGAAATCTAATTATTTTTAACAAACAATTATAACATTAATAGCATTACATACTTCCCAAAGTGTTAGTATTATCTTCGTTATAGCTTCAGAATTGTCATTGTACAGTAATGTATGTGATGTTCTCTTATTATCAATTTTAGCTGCGGATAAAGCTGGTAAGTAAATTTGATTAAAAAAAATTGTTTAAAACGAGTCCGTCTAATATGTTGTTAAAATGATTTTCACTTTCTCATTCAATCATTATATAACATTGTATCATTGACTAGAGTGACCTTTTTAAAATATTCTATTTCGATATTAACATTATGTCTACTTAACTTCATAACTGAAGCAATCGCTGCATAACAACACACTAATACTTCGCAAGCAAACTACCTTTTTATAACTTTACAATAACATATAATTTTAACTGCTGTTTACTTTTTCTTCCCTAAATTGTAGCCGCTGACCAAGCTGGTAAGTAATTTATTTTTAAACTTTAAAGAAAAAGATCTTATCTAAATTCCTCTATATCATTTCATCAACTTATGTAGCATATGAAGACACGAACTGCAATAAGGAAATAATATAATTAATTAAAACACGTGTATTTGTTAAGCTTATAAAAAGAGCACCCTAGTTTATCTCAACAGAATAACATTTCGGATTTATGCTAAACACTGCCTAACGAATCACAACCGTTCAAAATATTCCATAGCGGCCTTTTAAATTACTCTATTCTGATCTTAGCAATATGTACATTTGACTTTATAAATGATGAACTAGCTCTTTAAAAACATACTAAACTTCGAAAAGCGTTAGATAATATTTTGTAAAGTTGGAATTGCTGACTTAGAAAAGGGAAAATAATGGGTTATAACCCTATTCAGACACAAACTTATTAGAGCAAAATAGTTATTTTGTTATGAGCAATTTTGTAATGACCACCATAATGCAGTTAGACTCTTCAAAAGAAATTATGTAATAGGGTTTTGCTCTATCTACATTTAATGCACATACAATCTGTGTTTTGTGGAAAAACAAATCATGTTTCATTGTTTTTAGAGCTCGTAAGCGTAATTGTTCACTTTCAAAGTGTAAAACTAATCAGCAGTGTAAAGATGACAAACATTGACTTACATGAATGTTCGTTTAAAAAAAAATAAATATATTAACTTCAATTTAAACTACATTTCCTTTTAACGTTACAATAAGCTGTAAATTAAAACCTGTTAATGTTTTTTCCCTCAATTTTAGCCGCTGACCATGCTGGTAAGTAATTTAATTTGACACATTAATGAAAAATATGTTTATGAGATCTTATCTAAATTCCTATTTATCGTTTTATCAAAATGTATAGCATTAGGTAACACAAACTGCAATAACTTTCAAAATAATATAATTAATTAAAACACGTGTATTTTTTTACCTTATAAAGTAGCACGCTATTTTATCATCATCATGTGTCATGCCAGTTGAGGTAGGCGATCATGTATTTCCACAATCTTCTATCTACAGTGCATCGTATCAGTTCTGTTGTTGACTGTTTTCCATGCCATGACACCAAGCTATATTTTCTCTCTTTGTCTTCCGTGATCTCTCTGTCCTTGTATTTTGCCAGTTGAAACCAAGTATTCCAGCTTTCCTCTTCTTATGGTGTGCCCGAAAAATGTTGAATGCTTTTTCTGATGTTTTTTAAGAGCTCTCTTTTTGTTTCGTCTTTTTGAGAACTTCGTTATTGATCTTTTTAGCTGCCCATGGATCTTTCAAAATTCTTCAGAGAAATCCCATCTCTGTGGCCTCTAATCGTCTTTTCATTTGTTTGTCTACTGTCCATGATTCGCTTCCATAGGTCAGAATTGGTTCTATATAGCACCGATGAACTATCCTTCTCATTTCTATTGACATAGATTTATTGTATAAGCTATTTTTCATTTTCTGAATTGGATTTTGGCATAAGCTATTCTGCTTTTTATTTATGTGGTGCATCTTGCATCTGATGTTATTATTGTGCCCAAGTATTTCAAACGTTGCACTTGTTTAAGATTTTTCCTGTTTATTTTAATGCTGCATGATGTTGATTTTTTCTTAGATATGACCATTGCTTCAGTTTTCTTACTATTCAGACTAAGACCTTTCTTGCTGCTTTCTTTTACTATTATATATATATATCAGAGTTTGTAGTTCATTCTCTGTCTCTGCTATTAAGACTGTGTCATCCACATATTGCAAATTGTTTATGTTGTGACCGTTGACTTCAATTCGTTTTTTGTCTACTATTGATCTCATAATATGTTTGCTGTAAAGTGGAAACAAATATGACGACATAACACAGCCTTGTCTGACTCATTGTTTTCTAAATTGAAATTATCCTGTTTGGTTGTTAATTAGTATAGGTCATTTTTGTTGCCAGTACATGCTATTGTTTCCAACGCAATAACATTTTGAATTAATGCTAAAGACTGTATAAAGATTTAAACGTTTTCAAATATTCTATATTGGCCTTTTTAATTGTTCTATTCTGATCTTAGCATTATGTATATTTGACTTTATAATTGATGAACTTGCTGCATTAAAACTTTCTAAACTTCACGAAGCGTTCTCAGATAGATAATAATTTGTAAAGTTGGATTTGCTGACTTAGAAATGGAAAATAATGGGTTATCACCCGATTCAGACACAAACTTAGTAGTGCAATATAATTATTTTATTTTGAGAAATTTTGTATTGACCACTATATTGCAGTTAGACTCGTCAAAAAAAAATATGTAATAATGATTTTGCTACATTTAATGCAAATACAATCTGTGTTTTGTTGAAAAAGAAATCGTGTTTCATGGATTTTAGAGCACATCAGCAGTTTTCTTCACTTTCCTCTAAGTGTAAAACTAATCATGACTGTAAAGGTGGCTGACTTAAAATTAATTGACATTTATGTTCGATAAAGAAAGTACATTTCTGGTAAAACTATCTTTCCTTGTAATTGTATGATAATATGTCACTTTAAATGCTGTTAATTTTTAACCGAATTGTAGCTGCTGATCAAGCCTGTAAGTAATTTATTTTTACACATTAATGGAAAACAAGTTTATGAGATCTTATCTGAATTACTCTATATCGTTTTTTTTTTTATAATTAGCATTTGAAGACACGAACAGCAATAACTTTCAAAATAATATAATAAATGTAAAGCTTTTTGACCATATATCAGGAGAACGCAATTGTATCTTTTCTTCATTATCATCATCCTTTCAAGTACCAACCCTGCTGGCGCAGGTGATGATGCCTCTCCACAACATTCGATCTCTACAGCTATTAATCATTTCTGTTGATGACCTTCTGCCAGGCCATTCTCTTAAGCTGTCTGGCGTCTTTTATATCTGCCTCTCTCTATCTCTTCGTTCCTCAATTCGCCCAGTTGTCACAATATATTCCAGCTATTCGCTTCTCATGACAATGACCATAAATGATGATTGTTTCTTCCAAATATAGGAAATGAGCTCATGTTTTCCTTTGGTTTCTTTCAGTATGTTTTATTTGCTTTTCTTAGCTCCGCATGCCATTCTCAATGTTCTTTTTTTTTTAAACCACATATCTACAGTATCCAATTATTGTATTTCTGTTGTCCTATTGTTCATGATTCACATCCATATGTTACAACTGGATCTACACATCATTAAGATCTCTTTTTCTGTTTTCTAATGTCAAAAATGGATTGATTTTTTTTCATTTTTGGAACATTGATTTCTGCTGTCGGCATCTCACCTGTTTTATACATCTACCATTGAGGTTAACATTAATCCCATACCTTCAAATTCATTTTACCTGTTTTTATTGTGTTCCAATTGTCTTTGCGGTGTCTTTTTCTTTTGCTGTTACCATGTATTTTTGCTCTTAATGAATAGTAATTTATTTTTTATTTCGTTCTCTATAATGTATAACACTTCCTATAACTCATTTTCTGATAATAATTTCAAGTTCTGTAATTTCTTCTTCAAACATATTTATAACATAATTACATTCAAATCACTTAAATGATACGACAATAAATATTACTAAAATATGTTTTAATTATAATTGTCAGTTAAAGAGGGGTATGTTGTAGTATGTAATAAATATATTAGTTAGTAGAAATGTATTCTTTCACAATATAACTATTTCAAACAGCCCTGTCAGTCCTGGCAAAGTGCTGAAGTTACAAATAAAGGCACTTTACTTTTAATGCACACTTGTCGCGTCTCATATTTTAATATTCTTTATTTTCTATAATAGTGGCTGACCCATATGATTGCCCTCCTGGAAGTGCCAAAGTTCAATGTTTGATTGCGTCATGCTCATTCAAAAAATGTGCTAAACATCCCGAAGCCAAGTGCTTGTAAGTTGTTACTGTTAAAATTGACTTGAGGGTGCCGATTAATATAAAATTACTGTAATTGTTGTCTTCATACCATTATCATCGAAAATGCATACGCTATGTGTAGCACTTGTAGGAGCTCGTTTAAAAGAATCTCTGCCAGATGTCCTTCTTGTGTGTAATTCTTCTTGTGTCATGTTCTAGTTCTCTTTGATGCCTTAAAATCACCTTCTACTTTGTCTTATTATACAATATACATTTCTTTGCACTTCAATATTGTCTGCAAATTATAAATTTGAAATGAGCACGTTGTAAGCAATAGAAAGAAACGAAGACCAAAATAATGATATAAAAGACACGGATAACTTGATGCATCCGTATTTCTTTATTTACAGAGATAATTATTGTGGCGGCTGTAATGCTAGATTCTTTTTGCATGACAAAGAGGTGACCAGTGATTGTGATGGTAAGTATGAATGTACCGTAGACCACAGTCTGGCAATAATTACATAATTATGTTGCAGCAATGACTACAAAATGTGTTCTCTCCCTTTGCTATCATTTTGCTAGTACAACATATTTTTTAACAAATAAATAAAATCATCAATATTCTGCATTTTACTGCTCATTAATTTGTATTATTTAGGATGAGACCAATCTCCGCTTATTCACCAGTCTACAATACGTAAGATGGCAGGGAACAGTTGGATGTGTTCACTTTCTGTGTGGTTTTTCCTTATGTCTTTTGGCGTGTGCTGGGACTGCTGCTATGATGGTATCTGCAGCTACCTTTCTTTGTTTGGGAGATGAGATAGTAATTCGGATCATTCCACTGGCACGGGCGATTGTGCAATTATGGATTTTAATTCGTTTGCAGTGAAGCCGGGGCCTTCTTTAACCATAACATAAGATGAGACCAATATGTCCTCTTTCGTCAGGCTATGCAGGATGGGATAAATCTCGTCTATTCACCAATCTCATCATCATCCTGTCGCAGGTCCTTTTCAAAAAGTCGCATTCACCACAGTTCGCCTGAATTGTGATTGAAAGATTGTGCCTGAATTGAAATAATTTCTCTCTCTAGCCAGATCCCCTCGCTCCTGTTGCTGTCATGTTCATGGTCCCCTTGAGGTCTTGAAATCACTTTCTTTTCGGTCTACCTCTGATGAGTCATCCTAGAACCATGCATCCCATTATTATTGTTTCCATCCCACCATGTCTTTTGAAGTGACCACATATTATTTAAATATTCGGCGAAGAATTGTGTTTATAAACTAATTCTTTTAAATAAGCAAATGTGTTAATATGTCTTCTTTACTAGTTTTTAATATAAAACATATCGATCATTTCATCTTATATAACGTCAGACCACATACACTTTTCTATCAATTTATCTAATGTAGGACCAGACAGCTATCTCTACCGTTCAAATAAGATTAATAACCTCTTTCCTTCAGCCTATATTACGTATGGTAAGAACTCTCACCTCTTTCTTTCAGAACACCGTGTCTAGGATGATGCTGATCTCGTCTTTACATTAGTTGTTATTAAAAAATATTTACACGATTATGTTATACCATACAATAATGTACAACATTAATGTTATTACCTTATATAATTTTCTATTTCCAGCACCAACAGAAAGTAAGATTAATTTTTTTTTTAATTAAAAACATTGTCTAATTAACATACAAATTAAAATGTGCATTTGCCACTTCCATGCAGTGTTATGACTATTATTGCAAATAACGACACGATTAAGTAACAATACTTGGTTATCCATTGCAATTCAACATTAATCTGCAGGTGCTATATTAAGAATTATAATTTTTATTTTAAAAGCAAAACAGAAGTTTTTTCACTTGTCTTATGTTTTACAAAAACAGGAACATCAATGATTGAAATAAAATTGATAAACATTTTATCACGTTCAATAGTAACATGTGTTAATAAAATGATTATTGCAGCCTGTCTTTTCATTTACATATAATCGTTACTATTTTGTTGCAAAACTCATTGGCATGGACATTGTATTACTTTTTATTTGTCTGCAAACGTATTTATCAATTAATTTAGTATTATCAAAAGAAGTAACGAAATAGATTCCTTGCGAAACGATCTATTCAAATTCATGTGTATTTATATTTTAAAATAATTAAAACACAGCACGTTCGACATATCATTTATATTTATTTTTTTTACATTATATGTTGTCCATTTGTTTCTTATGCGTTTTCCTTTCACTGAATAAGCGAAAAATACAGATTTTGATAAAAATGTTGTAAAACGCGATCAATAATTACCGTTTTGCCATTTTATCAAACGTAATAAAATAGTTTAACGGAGAAATCATGTTACAATGAAAAATAGTTGTATTAGTTACTAATAAGAACTAACACACTTTTAAGCGTATGTGTTATATCATTATACCCGAAACATATTCAATAGTCGAAGGCAATTTGAGTTTTTCTGTAACCTTGAATTAATATGTTGATTCACAATCATTACTAGTTCATTCTCCTTTTATTTAAACATGCTTATATAAAATATGAGCAGTTCTCTGTCGAATGAGAGAGGTATTTGATATTTTTTTACTGTGAAAAGAATATTTTTTCTTGAATCTAAAAACTGTTTCATTGATAATTGGAACAATTGGTTGCCAGAAATAAGTACATTGACCAAGCTTTAGCTGCGAAAATGTGAACAAAACATGTCGATTACTCCCCTTGTAATTGCATTATAATTTATTGTTCATAGTTTCTATTCTTATCAGAAAAAGACAATTCTTCCACCTCAACACAGTATATAAAATCCGTAATAAATAACAATGAACTAATGGGCATAGGTCTATTATTAGTTATAGTGAGAAAGAACCAATCATTGCTTTAAAAGTTGTAACTTTTGATATTATAACCAGATGGCGGTAACTGCAGACAGGAAATTCCACATTTCCCAACTCCAGCAACCATCGCAGTATCTATCCTGATCGCTCATACTATTCTGGCCAACTTGTCGCGTTCTGAAGACGAGGTGTGCAGCACATAATTTATACTTCCGGGTTGCTGTAAAAGTCGTCGCGGTTAGACGACCTTCGTGTGCCTGGCGTCAAATCCGTGTAGACTTCATGATCTGGGAGACGTGCCTTCAGAATCACAGTTGCATACAATTAATGTAGGCATCCACTTTAGTGGACCACTCGTTCAGACTGCAGTCCAGCCAGTGGAGAATATGATTTTTGAAAGAGTAGATTACACATGCGGCACCTGGCTGAGCCGACACTTGGTACTATTTCACTTCAATCAAAAGCCACTCGCCTGCAACACGTATGCCCCCCTCCCCCCGAAGCACCACGATATTGTTGACTTGTGTCACCTGCAACCTCACTATCGTTGTCTTCGGGTACATAAATGCAGACCAGCGAGAATCACGTGAAAACACACTGCAGCAGAAATATAACCAGTCTCAAATCTGATATAATTAGGGTGCCATCACACCTCTCGTACAAACCTAACCGAAAGTCGCATTTTGTGAAAATTGATGTGTTTGAATATAGCATATCAAAGTATATCTAATGTCAATTTGGCTCTCTATCAAAAATCGTTTCACTTTAAAAAAAAAAAAAACAATCATTCTTGTCTTCATACACTTTTTTGTAGACAAAATCATGTCTCAAAAATAAAATAATGAAATATACGCATACACATGATAGAAGGATTTTACCACCTCTTCTTTTCATGTACATATAATCGTTACTCTTTAGTTGCAATATGTATTAGCATAGACAATGAAACATTGAACTAGATTTAACATTACCATTGTTATATAATTATTGTATTCTTTCATTTAATTGCTGCTACAGTTGAAACAACTATAGGTACGTACTTTAGTTGCAATAATATAACTGCACATTGTTTCTGTTTATGTTGTTAATAAAAGTATTGATATTATGTCATCTACACATTCAACTGTTTTTACTTGTTGTCGGCCTACGATTTTTTTATTTCATTTTGTATCACTTTTAAAAAAGTGCGGATATGATGTATTTCTTTAAAAATGATCTATTCCAGTCATGTGTGTGTGTCTAGTTAACATTATTAAACTACATATTGTTGGATATATCATATCGGATATTGTTGCTATATGTTCCGTCTTAAAGCCTAGAACATCAGTTTCTATTCCGTTATCATTTCGTCGATTAAATAAAAAATAAAGCTTTTGATAACAATGATGTAATTCGCCATCACTGACTACCTGCATGGTCATCTAATGAAACGAAATAAATTAGTAGAACGAAGGAATCTTGTTCCAATGGAAAATAATTGCACTAGTTAATATATGACAAGAACTAACAATGTTCTAATCGTGTTTTATGTGTTATATTACACTTAACATAATTTAATATCCGTGAAAATGTGTACATAATTTCCATATTTTTGAATATACACGTGATTACACATTAGCAAACTTATTTTTTTCTTGTTTGCTCAAACTTATAGTTGCAGATACATAACGAAAGAGACGTAGTTGCCTCTTTTACTGATTAATGTAATATCTTCTTCTTCAGAATCGAAGAAATGTATCAATGTTGATTAGAACAATTGATGACAAGATATGCGTTCAGTGACCGTGCTTTGCCTGCATACATTTGAACAAAGCAAAGAGAATACTTCTTCTCATGAAGTTACATAGCTTCTATCCTGTGTCAATACAAAAATAAACCTATCCCCAATTTAAATATTATATAATAAATAACATTAAACTTATTGGCAGAGGAGTTTATCGGCAGTTACAGTGATAACATAACAACTCTTACATTGCATTATGACAATGAGAGGAAACTGTTGTGCTTGAATATAGCATACAACAATGTTTTCTATACTATTTATTAGTCTCATTAAATAGCAAACGCCATAGATCTTACATTACAGCACAACGTTTGTCGCAAGATACTCTTTGTAGATAAAAATAATTCTCAAATTTACAATTAACAAATATACACTGTATTTATAAGTTTAAACGGTGCACTTATTTTCGAATAAAACTCACAGCAAACCAAAAAAATGGCTTATAAAAGTTGTTAAATGAGTAACATTAATTAATATTTTTTAAAGTACGTAAAGTGTTGTCATAAAAAACGCATTGCCTAAAATAATTTTTTTTGCAAACTTATGTTAATGTAACGAAATGATACAATGCACATAATCTTACACATTCACATACCTATACGTATGTAGTAATTGGACGATTCAACTAACTTGCTTTGACCTAGCTGGCCTTTATTTCTCTGGTGCTGTCTTGAGTCTCCCCCCTCCCCACAAAGATACACCAGCAATGGTAAAATGTGCGGTAACGATACACAACAACTAACTTGGTAGAATGTCAGATGCTTTCTCCACTGATATGTGTTATTTATTTAACAACTAACTTGGAAGAATGTCAGATGTTTTCTCAACTGATATGTCTTATTCATTTAACAACTAACTTGGTAGAATGCCATATGTTTTCTCAACTGATATGTGTTATTTATTTAACAACTGACTTGGTAGAATGTCAGATGTTTTCTCAACTGATATGTGTTATTTATTTAAAAACAAACTGGGTAGTATGTCAGATGATTTATCAACTGATATGTGTTATTTATTTAACAACAAACATGGTAGTATGTCAGATGATTTATCAACTGATATGTGTTATTTATTTAATAACAAACATGGTAGTATGTCAGATGATTTATCAACTGATATGTGTTATTTATTTAACAAAAAACCTTGGTAGTATGTGAGATGATTTATCAACTGATATGTGTTATTTATTTAACAACTGACTTGGTAGAATGTCAGATGATTTATCAACTGATATGTATTTATTTATTTTCAATTCAGCCCCGACTCAGCCACCCACAGGTACGTAGGCATTCTTCTTCTACCTTTTAGCTCCCAGTGGAGCATAGTTCTTCAACAAACACTTTCCAAGTCGTTCTGTTTTTTGCCATTCTTTTAAGATAATTCCATGTCTTCCCCATCATCTTCATCTCTGCTTCGATCTGTCTTCTCCAAGAATTCCTTGGTCTTCCTCTTTGTCTTTTCCCCTGGGGATTCCAAAAAAGGGCCTGTTGTGTAATACTCTCAGTTGGCTTCCGTAGTGTGTGTCCTATCCATCGCCATCGTCTTCGCTGTATCTCTTTATCCGCCGGTATTTGACCGGTACATTTCCATAATTCCACGTTAGTGACTTTGTCCTGCCATTTCCATCCCTTTATTCTGCGCAAGCATCCATTTATGAAAGTCTGTACCTTCGTGATTGTTAATTTTGTTATTCTCCATGTTTCACAGACATATAATAGGATCGACTTAACATTTGAGTTGAAAATTTTTATTTTTTGTATTTTCCTAATTTCTTTGGATTTCCATATGTTTCCATGTGCAATGAAAGCTCCTCTTGCTTTTGATATCCTTATTTTGGTATCATTTTCTGTTCCTCCCTCTTTATCTATATTACTGCCCAGATATATGTAAGATTGTACGTCTAGTAGAGGTATTTCTCCTAGTTTTATTTGGTTATTGCAAACTGCATTAATTCTCATATTGTTGGTCTTATCTCTATTAATCTTTAGTCCTAGCTGTTGTGATCTCTCATCTAATATACTCATTTATCCTCCATCTGTTGATGGCTGTGTGATAGGAGAGCTATGTCATCAGCAAAGTCGCGTAGACATTACTTTACAATTATTTTATGTCCTTCTTATGATAAGTCTGATGCAAATATTTCAATATTTCTTAAAGGAATATTAGTCTCGTTTGCTATTTGTCATTCTTCTCATATTATGATCAGAAGGTATGTATTCAATTCCAAAATGTGTTTTTTTTCGGCACAACAGAGCCAATGTGTCCACTAATCCTCTTAATAATTGTGCCAAGAAATATTATAGGAAGTAAAGACAACCATACATGATACCGACAACACCACTAATATATATTTGTCGTTAATTAAGGATAAGAAATAAATAAGACACAACAACCATATTTAGTTTATATATGGGCATGAGGGTAACCTTTGTATTTTGTTCACAATAGGTAGCGATATGTATGTTGTGGTTTTGTGACGGGATGGTGGACAACTCTCGCTGTTTTGGAAATTCTTCTGAAAACACGAATACAGACATGGACAACGAAATAAAGATAAACGAAACAAACTACAGATCTAGAGTAACCACAACTAGTAGATCTGAAAACACGAACACAGACACGGACAACGAAATAAAGATAAACGAAACAAACTACAGATCTAGAGTAACCACAGCTAGTAGATCTGAAAACACGAATACAGACAATGACAACGAAATAAAGATAAACGAAACAAACTACAGATCTAGAGTAACCACAACTAGTAGATCTGAAAACACGAACACAGACACGTACAACGAAATAAAGATAAACGAAACTAATCACATATTCTAGAGTAACCACAACTAGTAGATCTGGAAACACGAACACATACACGAATAACGAAATAGAGATACACGAAGCTACATATTCTAGAGTAATCACAGATAGTAAATCTGAAAAAAAGGAAATGAAATAAACATAGAAAACAAATCAATATCGCAAAGTACAATAACATATACATATTATTAATTGAAACGGAAATAAATAAAATGTAAAAGCACTTAGCAAAAATCTAAGCTGAGGCACCGATCTGATAACGACTGGGAATCAAATGTAGATGTCTCTCATTTTATTGACAAGACTTGTTGCACAAACTGTTTTTCATTTTCTGAAAACCTATTTTGGTCTTAGCTTTCCAGATTTTATTTTATTTCTGTGGTGCATCTTTCATACGATGTTATTTTTGTGCTCAAGCTTTGGACGAGTAGCACTTGTTTCAGATTGTTCCAGTTTATTTATATGTTGCGCGATGGTGATGATTGTTTCTTCTATATGAACATTAGTTCTGTTAAGAGCTTGCCTTGCGCATATAGAAAATGGTTTATGTTGTGACCGTTGACTTCAATTCATTGTGTGTCTACTATTGATCTCGTAATTTATTCGTTGTAATGGGAGAGCAAATCTGGCGACAGAGCACAGCGTTGTCTGACTCATTGTTTTATATATTTGAACTGCCTTGTTTTGTTGCTAGTTCCTTTGGCAGGTGGTTGTTGCCAATGCATACTTGTATATGATACTCAGATCCTTGCATTAAACTTTAAGTTCACCTACATAAGGCTATTTTGACATGCTTTACTGTGTCAAATGCTCGTGTGTATGCTATCGAACACATGTACCGATCTTACTTTTTCTCCTGAGCTCTTTCTGACAATGGTCTCGAGATGTATACTGCAGTATTGGTGCATTTTCCTTCCACAAATCAACATTGTTCCTCATTTTTTTCTAGTTGTATTTTGTTCATTACATGTCGCATATATTTCTTAGTAATATTTATTCATATGGCTCATGCAAATAATGGTCTTCTAAATAAGTGGTGCCTTTTTTAACATTGGGAGACTACAAAGATATATTATAGTATACGCTTGGGTATTTGTCTACTGTTATATCTGTTGTGTAGTTGTGTTAAGACTTGCTCTTCAAGTTCTAATAATGGATATGTATCTCTTCCAGTTAAAAATGTTAAGAGCCCCTTTTATATAGAAAATATGGTGTTGGTGAATATAATCATTACATACCTTGAATACATACCTTACATAACATGGTTGCTGGGGTAATGTGGTCGATATTATGACCGCACCTTTTACGTTCTCAGAAAACATTCGGTACCCATTTATGGGTGGGTGAACCCGGAAGCCGTCGATCAAGATTGAACCACTTGTCCTTTGAAGCAAGTGCACTCACTAACCACTGAACTATATTGGCTCTCATATCTATCTCTTCGGCTGTTATATTAGCATGATTTGGGGCGTTGTTCTTTACTTGTCTTCAATTGCCCCCTCTACATCCACCTGCATTTTTGGTGGTACTTTGCCCTTTTTTTGAAGTTTTCAGCTCTGGTCTTTAATTATCATTGACTTGGATTCTCTGTCCATCTTTCCATTATTATCTTTTCTCCATTTATTTTATTTATTTTCTTGATTTCACACATTCTGAAGCTTTGACTTCATTTACTCATATTCATTAAGTATGCATAAATTGTATATCTTCCTTTTGTTCTGTTTTTTTCAACATATACACATTTCTGCTTTAACCATTCTTCCGTTGATTTTCTGCATTTGTTTCATGTATTTTATTTACTGAAAAATTAAGCGAGCTATATCGATTGTCACATCGTTTAAAGTAATCAATGCCAAGGTTGATTAAGGAAAACACAAATGTCCACTTTTTATCGAATTAAAGTCAAACGACATGAAGCTAATAACATCTACATTTTTAAAAAAATCATATTTAGTAGATCTAAAAGTAGTTATCTTTTTACATGTTGATTATATAAAAAATCCCTTCTCTAAAGGGACATTAACTATAAATGGAAAATTATTAGTAAGACTGCATCATTAGCATAATTTAGATTAGTTATATTATGACCTACTATTGGTATTCCGGGCACGACATTTATGTATTTTAAAATACTCTCATCGATTATCTCAACGCACTGAAATTTCGAATGTATACTCAACACTGTCAAAAGAGTTACTTGCAGAGCACAAAATTGACAATTGTAGTTGTTTTCAAAGTATTATTCCCCACCAAATTGAGGATACATTTCTTTGTAGAAAATTAATGATTTGTTTATAACAAGACCACTTAAAACATTATATGAATTGTTACTGCCGCCAGTCTTAAAATATGACCTGTCTGTGATTTGTTCAGAAACAAAATGTAAATCTGCATCACAGCGGAAATATTTGCTTCATTTTCCTGTGTAAGCCCATTCATGTTTACATAGATCACGCTATGCGAATTATAACATTTTTTTTATTGTATTTTTTTTTATTATCAAGCGATAACTGGTTTGGAAGAAATTGAGGCAATAAGTAAAGCAGTGTTTTCTCTCTGTAGAAGCATTCAGGTCTACACAGACTTGAGCGTTATCTAGCAAACTGAAGAATTCATTACTGTCATTGAAAAAACAAATGTTAGTTTAAAAAGCAGGACACGTATGATTATACTACATTTCTTGTAATTTTAGAATTGCATGTTACTTTAGCTTTTGTTTAATTGTGTTGTTCAATTTTAACCGCTGATCTATCTGGGCAGCAGAGATAGAATCAAGCTGCAGTAAAGCTTGTTAAATAATCGGACAGTTATCACCACTATTTCAGCAAGGAAATATCTGTAGAGGAAAAACTGGCAAGTTACATTACAGTCTTCATCCCAAAGTTGTGCTACCATTGCCAGTCCTAGACCCTAGATGCACTACCAGTCAGAAAAATATCCTTGACTGAGATGTGAAACTGAAATGTGTCAGACGAATGACAGGAAACAGTCTGAGATATAAGATCATGCTAAGAATAGCCACCGTTATAGAATATATAAAGAAACAACAGATAAATCGTTTGGCAACGTGGCAAGGCAGAGTAATCAAAACACAACGCAACGGGCCCTCAATAAACGGTGCGATAATACCAGACCCAAGAGTCCACCAAGGAAAAAAAATGATGGATCGATGGAATATTAGAAGCACTAGGAAAAAAAAAAACACTAGGAGAGGCAAAAAGAAGAGCAAACGACCGAAAAGTATATGTCCCTCTTCGGTGAAAGGCACGTGATCGTGGTGACAGCAGTCTTAAACGGTATGAATTTGGGACGACCCTTTTATGGGTAATACGTGCATGCTGCCTCTAGCCATTGCGTATCTTGGTAAGCTGGACTGGATCGGGTAAATGATACTATGAGATACATATCGGACGGGCTAGGAACTTTGTTAATTTCAACTGGGCGATAGTGCAAACTTCAGGTGCGGTTCACCCACGGTAGATGATGCAATTTTGTAATGTTTATCGTCCGAGTTTCGGATATTCAAGGAATGAACCGTAACTCTGCTGTTGACTTACGTTGGAGTAAGGAGTGGTCGAAGTGTACATCAGTTTCCTTAATCATCTGAGTATCAAATTAGTTTGGGATTATTGTATGTATCATGCACAAGTTCAAAGGTATTAATCGTTACAGAAATTAGAACACGTGTAACTTTAAATATGTACTCATACAATAAAACGTCAAATGTATTCATGTTTGCTTTCTGTTTGTTTATTTTTTCTTGGTTGTTTTAACATTTCAAAATAGTATGATTTCGATTTATGACGTCATTTGACATTTACTTTTCAGGGGACTACTGTCCAACAGATTATAAAGTTGACGTATGCTTTTGCGTTGATACCTCATCTAGTACTGGTATTGAAAACTTACCAGCCATCAAAAAGCTCTTATGGAAGATGATTGAACTCTTGAAAGTCGGCACCAGTGACGTAGAAGCGTGTATCATCATATTCGGAACACACGGTTACATTCAGTTTGAACTGAGCTCCGAAATAACATTCATAAATGACGTAAATATGTTTTCTTATTACATCTATGTGGATCTTGGAAGTGTGATTGTGATAAAACGACGAGTTTAACTTATTCCTGAAGTTTATTTCTTGAGATGTTTGCATGTGATAACATTCTAGTCAACACAACACATCAATGTTCTCATTAAAAAAAAAACACATATCGTTTGTTATTGAGTTATTTGCGGGTCATCATCATTGCACTCATGTCCATAGGTGATCAGATCCCCTCCTCAGCAATTCCCGCAATGTCCAGCGACTGACGACTCCAGTTCTGTGTTGGTTTATAAGTCTTCTTACACGGCCACTAAGTTTCTCATTTCTGGCTGTGCTCATCTTAACTCCCATTTCCATTATCCGAAGAAGTGACGTGGATCTGTGTTTGTCGAAGTCCTGTGCTCTTCCCACATCTCTGAGGGCATTGATGATGTCCGCCCGATCCATCGGTTGCCCATTCTCAACGACAGCGAAGCTAGCAACCTGTCCGCTCTTTCAATTCCACATAGTCCCGCATGTCCAGGGACATAGACAACGGTGACCTTACGTATTTTGGATTTCTGCAACGACTCTACCCATTGCATGCGTACAAAGCCCGTCTCCACTTTTTTCATTCTCATCGAATCACTCAGTATACATGCGTGGGTGTAGTCTTGTAACCATTTGAATGCCTTGGTCACTGCCATCACCTCCATTGTCATGCTACTCGTGGTCCTGACGTATGCACCACTGTCTTTATAGGCTATTCTGCCTGCCACGCGTGCTGTAAATGCCCATGCACTTCTTTGGTGTCGTCTTTCAGATCCATCGTGTGTACATGTGATTGATCGCATTATTTGTATACTATTTAATATATTTCTTTATCTTGATTATTGAAACATATACTTTTTTGTTGAAAGTAAAAAAAAATAATGTATCTATTTGATTTTTAAAAAAAATAATAACTCAATGTATCTTATGTAGTACTATTTTCATTAATCAAAAGTAATGTCTTATACATAAATGTTTTCATGAATCATAAAACATGCGTGTTACGTTTAACTGTTTTCAAGAAACCTAAAACATGTGTGTTACGTATAACTGTTTGTGTTCTCCATAAATAATGTATCTTCTTCATGCCTATTTTCATGATTCTTAAGTTCTGGGTATTCATTATAATGTGTTTAATTGTTCTAAAGTAATGCCTTTTTTCTGTATAACTGTTTCTAATTTTTGCAGGTCGTATGTCAGTGGTGAAAGACTTTTTCTCTTATTCTTCATTATTATATTTCCTCTACTTTATAAGTGAATGAATGCGTCACTACAGTTATTGAATAATTATTGTACATACACATTTTGGTGGTGTAACTGTAAGGTGTGGTACTGACAAGTATATGACGTCATTTAGAGGAAATGTCTAGTGTGTATTTATAACTAAAGGGAGATAACCATCAATAACCGTGTTTGTTGCGGATGTTTAATTTTGAGCTAATGCTTGTTCCAAGTGTTAAGAATTCGTATCTACGTTTTGATTATTAATGGATCCATGTAAATGCTATAGATGCAATAGCTCAGAGGTCAGTGAACTAGACTGCAACGGAGAAGAAGTCAGGTTAGGTCCTATTCGGTATCTTCGTGTTCACCTAGCCTTAAATTGGTATCTGATTTTTTTTTAGGAAAGTATGGAGACACCGGCCTAATACCGATCACATTCCCCCAAAAATCATATGCTGGAGATCTGTAAAAATTATGGCAAACACCATATTCCCTATACGTCACATGGCGTGACGGGGCTCATTACTTTAACTTTTAATGTCAGTGACAGAGTCAACTATCTTCACTCAGACCACATGTCATGAGTATTTCAATCCTGATGTTCATCTGAGCATATATTTTGGATGGCTTCCGATTCTGATGTGAACAATGTGAAAGACGATCTATTAAGCAATTACTGTGATTTGTGCACCGCGCAGTGAAATATACATTATGTTGGGATCCTTATTGATGTCTGAAAAAAAAAACGAAAGAATGTTGAAACATAATTATAAAATGTCACTTAATTTAGCTCTTGATGAAAGCTGATGAAGTGCTTCTACAACCGAGATACATGTGCTGAACCAGGAGGGCGCATCGTAATAGGTCCGAAGTGTGACAGCAGATGCAAGATGAAAGAAACTCTTTGTTTGTTAAGCAGAACAACTAATTCCACTCATATAATTAGGTTTAGATTAAAGCCTAGAGTCCTACTCTGATTGAGTCCTGTTCGCAGAGAGAGATATAGATTGAAGCTAATTAATATGTCCGTAGAATAATAATTTAATGCTTTCTGAACGGAGTGTTGAGACCGAAGGAATATCTAATGAGTTAGAGTGAATGAAATAAAATAGAATAATGTGTTACTGCATTATTACAATCATATTTATAGTACCAAAATATTAATTCACATTTGTTTATAAAAATAACACTGCCGTAGTTGTTAGTGTGTTTAACGATCGAGTATGCCGTGATTAGGCATCTGCAATAAATTGTTATTTATAATAAACGTGTTTATGTTTAAAGTCATGCATGTCAATCTTATTTTGTAATGTCTATAAATAGCCGACAATGGTTTTATTTTTCTCACTGGTTGATAATACTGTATTATAGCTTCTTTACTTAATGAGCAGTTGGATAATATCGTCTAATAACAGAACCAGACAGGTGAAACTTTTGGGGCATGCTAAAAGACACAACAGCCTAATAAATTATATTGGAAGGGAAAATGCAAGTTAAAATAGGCAGAGGCAGACCAAGACTAACATGGACGAGTAACATCAAAAGATGGACATGTCAGCTTATGACAATCTGCACTATCAAAGCAAGAGACAAAGTGTAATGGCACTCCATGGTAGCCAACCTTCGATGCGGAGACGACACTCTAAGATGACTAATGGAACCTCTAGAAAACATCCGCCAAGAAATGAAGAGAGTTGAACATCGTGGGACAATGTGAAATACGATGAAAGGAGCAGGATAATTACAACGAGACAACGGAAATGTAATTTACTCTGTGGGAACCACAGATGAAAGAGGTGTAGGCATCATGTTAAAAAGAAGCAAACAGTGAAACGATTTTGGCCACTATCAGATAGAATTATGATAGTAAAATTGAGTGGTAGAACAATGGATATCAACATAATTCAAGCTTATACACCAACAAGTAATAGTGAAGAAGACATTGACAAATTTTACGAGGTAGAGATGCCCACGGAACAGTGTAATTCCATGTAATCACTATTATATTAGGGAATTTCAATGCACAAGTAGGAACATCTAAAGTGCAACATGTTTCTGGGGGACATGGCCTTGGAGAGATTAATGCAGAGGGGATAGATTGATATAATGGACAAACACACAGGAAATGATTATAAGTAACACCTGTTTCAAACAACACCCTAGGCGACTATGGACATGTCGAAACCCAGATAAAAAAATACACAATCAAACTGATTTATACTGGTGCATACAAGATTCAGGAATGGACTAACATTTGTTAAAACAAGGTCAGGAGCAGATTGCCATAGTGACCACGTACTAGTAGATGTAAAGATAAGAATACAACTGCGGAAGACACAGAAATCCCCAAGAAAAAGAAAATTCGAACAAGATATGCTTAGAGTAGATAGACAGACGAGTGATACGTACAATACGATAGTACACAATAGATATAATGCAGTTGAGAAAATATAGAACATGGAGAACAGTGGGAAATGCCCAAAAATCGATTCAACAAACATCAAAGAAGTAATAAAGAAGAACTAAAAGAACCAACAAAAGGAAATAGATGACAGAAGAAAAATTAGAACTAATGGACTAAAAATGTATGCACAATCAATTAAATGAATTATCAGAAAGAAAATAAGTCAAAGTTTCAGGATGTGTGATATTAGAAGAATGAAATGTAATAATGGGACAGGAGAAGGCAATGGTAAGATGGACGTAATATATCAGTAAACTCTATGATGATGAAATACCAGAGCTAAACAATTCCAACAAAAACACAGGATCACCAATAATGCAGAGTGAAGTGGAGGACGCAATTCAACACATGAAAAGAAGCAAAGCTCCAGGTCCTGCCAATATAACAATGAAAGCGATAAATGCATAAGGAGAGATGGGAGTACAAGTCATAACAAAACTACTCAATGGCGTATATAACACTGGACACATACCCGAAGATCTACTAAATCTATCTTGGTAGCCATACCGAAGAAGTCAGGGGCCACTGATTATGAAGACCATCGCACTATTAGTCTCATGAGCCATATGACTAAAATATTACTAAGAATCATCATGAGATGTGTAAGGAACAAAATAAAACCAGAAATAAGTGAGGAATAATGTGGATTTGTTGGAGGAAATGACACCAATAATGCAATTTACATCATAAGAACATCGATAGAAAGATCTATAGATATAACGAAAGATCAAGATATGTGCTTTATAGACTACACAAAAGTAGTTGACAAATTAAAGCACGTGGAAATAATAAATATGATGGAGAAATTAAAATTCATCGAAAGGATCAGCGAATAATAAAAAAAAAACACGTACAGGCAACAAACAGCAGCTATACGAATTAGCAAGCAAACAGGACAATTCCAATATATAAAACAAGGAGTCAGAAAAGACTGCGTTCTGTCGCCGGATTTCTTTTCACTTTATAACGAAAATATTATGAGATCAATAGTAGACAAAAAAGGAATTGAAGTCAAGTGTGACAAAAACAATAATTTACGATATGCAGATGACACAGTCTTAATAACAGAGAATGACCTACACGAAATGATAGACATTATAGTAACAGAAAGTTAAAAAAAAAGTCTCAGCAATAAGAAAACAGAAGTAAGTAATGGTCATATCGAAGAAACAATCATCACCATCATGCAGCATAAAAATAAACAGGAAACATCTGAAACAGGTGCAACCCTTCAACTACTTGGGCACAATAATAACATCAGATGAAAGATGCACCACAGAAATAAAAAAAAAGACAGACTAGCTCAGGCCAAAATAGCATTTCAGAAAATGAAAAATTATTATGCAACAAATATATGTCATTAGAAGTGAGAAAGAGAGTTCATCGGTGCTAAATAGAATCAATTCTGACCTATGGAAGTGAATCATAGACAGTAGACAAACAAATGAAATAACGATTCGAGGCCAAAGAGATGGGATTTCTCAGGAGAATATTGAAAGTTCCCTGGACAACTAAAAAAACCAATGAGGGAATTCTAAAAGAGGCCAAAACTAAAAGGGAAATCCTAAAAACATCAGCTAGAAGCAATCAACATTTTTCGGGCACATCATGAGAAGAGAAAAGTTGGAATATTTGGTTACAACTGGCAAAATAAAAGTAAAGATAAATCGCGGACGACAAAGATAGAAATTACGGGATAGTTTGGTGTCATGACATGGAAAACAGTCAACAACAGAACTGATACGATGCACTGTAGATAGAAGATTGTGCAAGGACATGATCGGCTACACCAAACGGTATGACACATGATGATAATGATCAATAGAAAACCTTTTTTTCTGATGACGTCTGCACACCATGTAAAACACTTTACGTCATAACTATCGTACCTGTGATATACACTGCACGTGCAGCAAAATTACATGCTAGGTTGTGTCAGTGATCTGTATTCTGGTACTGTGTCCTGCACATCTTCAGTTTAATAATTGTAGGTTATCAATAACGTCTCCATTTTCAACCTTTATTAAATATGTGAATGTAGATGATCCTTCACTATATATTTGTTGTTCAATGTGACCTACATTAAAGTAATTGCCGTGGCAATATTTACATTCCCATACTCTTTTTTTCCGAGTATATCAGCTAATTGTAGAGTTTACGCTTTAAATATGTAACGATTTACTGAAAATTCATTATTTTGAAACTGACATTTGTGGTTTGAGTTCTTCGCGCTGTACATTACAACACTAATGTCTCTGAAGGTTATAGAAAAAATGATTTTTCATTTTTTGGTTTCAATCTGTGAGGGTTGTGCCTCAGTCGAAGACAATATAAACTGTCCCTGCATAACAGCGAAAACCAGGCTACGTCCCTGCCCGAGTCAGGACACTTCCCTGTTCACAATAGAGGTTGAATGGATACCCTCAAACTTAGGTTTAAGACCTCTTTATGAGCATCAACACATGATAACAGTTTCACAAACTTGTGACAATTAATAATAGTGATGTAGTTTACAATCAATGATTTAACACCTGCAATTAATGTTAATGTAAATGTTACAAAAGTACAGAAATCACTGACTTTGTAAAAACGATAACGATTTGTGGATTTTTTGTTTTATTTCTCTTCATCTCACAGAAAATAAATAACCTTGGCTTTAGGAACAGCAGTTCAGCAGTTAACATGTGTTTAGATAAAGGTAAATCCATCTTGGAGAAAGGGCGACCAGGGTCACACAGAGTTTTAATTTCAACGACTGATGGACGTTTCGATAATGAAACTCTAGGTGGGTATAACGCATTAGTGTACTTACCACAATAATTTGTGTACATGTAAGACTTACGAAATAAGCAATAGTGGTAGAAATTAACATTTTAATACTGGCCTTTGTAAAACGAACCAACGTTGATCAAAACCCTGCTTCACTCTGCAGCATATATATATATATATATATATATATATATATATATATATATATATGTCGAAACGAAGAAGGATAAGTGATTTTTAAATGCACATGCAGTAGAAGAGATCAAAATGTATTTCATGGTTAAGGAAAAAAAGAGAAAATAAAAAGTAGATGAAATTGATATTAAACCCTTCATCTTCGTTTCTTTCAAGTTTGTCTGTCATTTTATGGAGATATAATTTGCGGTCCTTAACTTTTCTGCTTGCCTCTGCTGCTGTTATGTTTCCTAGTGTTTCTAATATTCGATCAATGTGTATTTTCGAGGTCGGACCTTGGGTCTAGTGTTCTCGGAACGTTTATTGAAGGCTCAGTGTGTTGTCTTTTCATATATCTGCCTTAACATCTAGTCAAACCATTGTATACGTTTTTTCTGTATATGTTTGGCGGGGATTATTCCTAGCCATTTGTCAGTTCATCATTTTTTATCTGATCTGTCAGGCTGTTTTCAGCCATTTAGTTTAAACATTTCATCCTGTTTATCTGCTGGCTATTGTATGATGATGTTCTGTTTCTCTTTTACTATATTCATGTCTTATTTTTGTTGATGTTGATTTTTATATTATATCGCATGTTTAACAGTTTGTTGCATAATACAATCCATTTAAACAACATAGAGAGACATCTCTCACACATGTGGTGACTTTTATTGCATTTTCATTTGTGTAATTTAAAAATGTGTGATTTAAAATAGCTGGCACTATAAAAAAGAAAATCTCAGGAATTCAAGCGGCTAGAAACAATGATTGATGAATCATAAATAATGTTTTTTTTTGTTTTTTTTTTCAACAAACAACATATTTAACATAACACACCTTCTATGCGGCCACAGTTGCATGTACACATTAAGCTGACTTGTTTAACTGGACTTTGCGATTTAATTTTATTTTGCCCATTTATCTACGGATTCTAATAATTATATTGTCACACTTACTGTACATAGAAACAAGTTTCAGCATCTCTCCAATTTTAGGGTATGTTGGCAAGTGGTAATGCTGAAGAGTTAAAGATTTATGTACCATGCATTTGCTATATAATGGTGATCAGAACTCGAATATATACATATATACATATATATGTGTACATATATACAAAAAACTATTATTTTTGAAGATTATATTTGATTATATCTTTGGGTCACAGTATGGACGATCCATTGCAATCAAATGAACAAGACATGTTTGTTTTTTTTTTCTAGGCACTAATAGACGTATAAATCACTCTGATTTATTTTTTATTGATTCAAATGAGAAAGATATCGGTGCAATCAAGAGCCGCTGCGTAAATTTGGTACACTGAAAAAAGACATACATAAATGATGGAAGGGTCACACAATGATGTTGATTAATGAGGAATAGGAAGCACAGTGTTTTCTTGGAGTAAACGAAAATTGCCCACGACTCAAGTAATTTGGTGCCGCACTATGAGCGTAGCACTTGATAGTGTGAACGTTAATAAGAAAAAAACTGAGATTCGAATACTTCGAAAAAACATACGTAGACTATAAAAATCGTTGTTGGTCTAGTCAATTAGGACACCAACCTAACCTGTTGCTGGTATTCATGTCAGCACAATGACCAGAAGCTGATGTGTGCCGCTGCTAATGAAGCTATGAAGACGAGTATTACATTTTCTATAATGTTTGGAAACCTATGTTTAATGCATGGCGGGACATTAAATGGCGACCCCGTACTTTTACAGTCTTATCCATTGATACTTTATACTTATATAAACCCATTAAGGCCATACTACTCTCATTTAACCAATATTAAATTATTCTTTGCAGACTATATAATGCAAATATTACTTATTAACTGGATAAAATTTGTGTAAAGGGGCTCAGCAATCTCTCTGTTGTTAGGAGCACATCGAGAGGCCACAATTTTGATACCGCAAATAAATCTTTATTCCAGCGCTGTGTTACCAATGGCAGGCTAAAGTTTAATATGATAAATAGTTACTATATAATTATAATATGTTTGGCTTGACAGGAACATGGGGAACTGAGTAAAATGTAACAATAATTCCCAACAAGTGTAGGAATTAATATTAAAATGTAACAATAATTCCCAACAAGTGTAGGAATTAATATTAAAATGTAACAATAATTCCCAACAAGTGTAGGAATTAATATTAAAATGTAACAATAATTCCCAACAAGTGTAGGAATTAATATTAAAATGTAACAATAATTCCCAACAAGTGTAGGAATTAATATTAAAATGTAACAATAATTCCCAACAAGTGTAGGAATTAATATTAAAATGTAACAATAATTCCCAACAAGTGTAGGAATTAATATTAAAATGTAACAATAATTCCAACAAGTGTAGGAATTAATATTAAAATGTAACAATAATTCCCAACAAGTGTAGGGATTAATATTAAAATGGACAATGCCTTAGAATCAACTGTCGGATCGTTCGGCTGGAACCTGCTACTCTCGCAACATTGTCGCTCAAAAAAAGAGCAAACTTTCTCGCATGGTCTATGTCGACATTAGTTCAGTTTTGATACCTTCCAATACCTTCGTCCACTACCTTTTGTCCAATACCTTCTTAAAATACATTTTGTCCATTACTTTCGTCGAATACCTTCGTACCAAAGCGCTGACATTCCACCGTTGATTTGTTAAAGATGACCCGTTGTTAAACCATGCAACTTGTTTTCCTGTTTTTTAGCTTCACATCTACCATATTCTAGTTTCTTCCATGTCTGCTACCCCCGAACATATTAACTGTTCCAGTCCACTCCTTCTCCTAACATGCTACGTTAATCTAATTGCCTTAATGTGAAAGAAGTTCTAATAAATGCGTTGACAGCTTTGTTTCCTAGTGGTACAAGACAAATCATCACATGATCATACCACTTGTAGAATGTGTTTTCGTTTAACGTTCACTTCTGTATATTCAAAAAAATGTTCGAAGTGTTTGCTGATATATTTTTTTTTTTAGAATACAACAACAACAATATATTTTGATTCTGATGGTTCATGTATCTTCAACCCTGATAAATGCATTGTCTTTACAGCTAACAAGTCGGCGGAAGCATTGCGTGAGGCTGATATCACAAGTATAGTGCTTGGATGTGGCAAACGTTTGGAATTTTCTGGGCTTAACGGAATAGTGTCAGACTCTAGTTTGTTGTTTACATCACCTTCATACGAAGATGCTCAAAATATAGCTGGACCGCTTGTGCAAGCTATCTGTGCTGGTAAGGGCATTTTTGTTTTAAATACCCCCCCGTATAGTTGAGGCTCTAGGATATAACATCCAGATGTGAGGCGAGTTGGTGAATTAGAAGTTGAAGAGAATTTGTCAGGGAAGTAGGAATATTATATTTCTCAATAACCACGACACATATTATGGATGCAATCACGCCACAGCTCTTTTAATTCAAATAATATTATCTGGTACTCATTTTAGAGGCTCGTTCGGTAACACCATATTTCTAATACACCAACAAGTTGTGGAGAGAAACTTTACATTTTATGAATAGTGAAGCACTAGGAAAAGTTTATTGGGAAAATATACGAACATAGTTTTGGGAGTTCGATAAAAGCAGGCAGATTCTATATCTTTGATTTTATATTACGGGATGAAATGACTTTCTTGATGTCTCGGGTTCAGCTGCAGATGGTCTGCGTTGTTCACCCTAGAGTTACTGTTTTAATGTGTCTCTTTTTCAACATAATCCTCTAGGATTATTAGATTAGAATCCCCTCTAGGATGGGGAGAACGGTAATCAGCATCTAGTTTGTCCGCTACTAGGTAAATAAGTTTGTTGCTGAAGGGATGTCTTGATCAGCTTTAGCTTGTCTACATGGCATGAACTTCAACAATATCATTATATTAATATACGTTGAGGTGTTAGAATATCATAGTTATTTATACTACAATGAAATGAGCAGGTTTAGTAAATGTAGATATAACCAATATAAAGGAGTTGGATCTTAATAACGAAAGATAAATTTGAAGTAGGGTGAGACAGTATGACGATGTAATGAATTACATTTAATTAGAAGGCAACATGAAATCAACTATTTAAATAATGTCTGTTTCGTTTATTGATTTGCAATTCGATAATTTTAATCTCACTTAACATTAATATAATTTCATTTAAAATCGAACATTCGCTGCAGTCTGTGAAGTCACTCTTCGCCAATGTTGTGTCTTTTTATTTACTATCATCATCATCATCATGTGCTATACCGGTTGAGGTAGGCGATAATGTCCTTCCACAATCTTCTATATAACGTGTATCATATCAGTTCTGTTGTTGACTGTTTCCCATGCTATGAAATCAAGCTGTCCAGTATTTTGTCTCTTTGTCGTCCGTGATCTTTCTGTCCCTGTATTTTACCTGTTGAAAACAAGTACTCCAACTTTCCTCTTCTCAAGATGTGCCCGGAAAATGTTGATTATTTCTTTCTGATATTTTTTTAGGAACTCCCTTTTGAGTTGGCCTTTTTGAGAATTTCCTGGTTGGTCTTTTTAACTGTCCAGGGAACTTTCAACATTCTTCTGAGAAATTCCATCTCTGGTCTCTAATTGTCTTCCATTTATTTGTTTACTGTCCATGATTCGCTTCCATATGACAGAACTGGTTCTACATAGCACCGATGAACCTTCTCACTTCTATTGATATATATTTGTTACATACGATCTTTTTTCATTTTCTGAAATGCTATTTTGGCCTGAGATATTCAGCTTTGATTTCTATGGTGCATCTTCCATCTGATTTTTTTATTGTGCCCAATTATTTGAAACGCTACACTTGTTTCAGGTTTGTCCTGTTTATTTTTATGGTGTTGATTGTTTCTTTGATATGACAATTACTTCTGTTTTCTTACTATTCAGACTGAGACGTTAAGTCATAGAAGAAATACTGGGAAATGTGAGAATCGGACTCTTGAATGTTCGAGATTTTGTAATTACAATGTGACACCGCGGTTATTCTTTCCAGAGGCTAAACCCATAACCTAATATAAATATGTGCACGTATCAATTACACATAATCAGTTTATAACATAGAAAAAGAAAGATATGATCCTAACATATTGCAGACATGTCCAACAGTACATTTTTATTAGATTACTTTGACCAAGTTAGTCACGGGAAGTTTGTATAGTTACTCTCATTTAAAAAGTATGTATATGCCTTTTTATTTTCGTTATGTTCACTTACATATATTGTGAGGGATGGTTTAGGCCTGCCCCATTATTTCACAAGCCACACGATGTATTTTATTGTCGTTTATTAATTATATCACCCAGTTAATTAATTAATTTATACACGCAATATGAATATTACTGACACAGAAATTCAATTTCACTAACATAAACACTGCAAATGTATAGACAAAAATAATTTCCATTCCGACAACAATAATTTTTATTCCGACAACAATAACTTTCATTCCGGCAACAATAACTTTTATTCCGACAACAACAACAATAACTTTTATTCGACAACAATAACTTTCATTCTGACAACAATATCTTTCATTCCAACAAAAATAACTTTCATTCCGGCAACAATAACTTTTATTCCGTCAACAATAACTTTTATTCCGACAACAATAACTTTCATTCCGACAACAATATCTTTCATTCCGACAACAATAACATTAATTCCGGCAACAATAACTTTCATTCCAACAAAAATAACTTTCATTCCGACAACAATAACTTTCATTCCGACAACAATAACTTTCATTCCGACAAAAGTAACTTTCATTCCGATAACAATAACTTTCATTCCAACAAAAATTACTTTCATTCCGACAACAATAACTTTCATTCCGGCAATAATAACTTTCATTCCAACAAAAATAACTTTCATTCCGAAAACAATAACTTTCATTCCAACAAAAATAACTTTCATTCCAACAGAAATAACTTTCATTCCAACAACAATAAATTTCATTCCGACAACAATAACTTTCATTCCGACAGCAATAACTTTCATTCCGACAACAATAACTTTCATTCCAACAACAATAACTTTCATTCCGACAACAATAACTTTCATTCCGACAACAATAACTTTTATTCCGACAACAATAACTTTCATTCCGGCAATAATAACTTTTATTCCGACAACAACAACAATAACTTTTATTCCGACAACAATAACTTTCATTCTAACAACAATATCTTTCATTCCGACAACAATAACTTTCATTCCGGCAACAATAACTTTTATTCCGTCAACAATAACTTTTATTCCGACAACAATAACTTTCATTCCGACAACAATATCTTTCATTCCGACAACAATAACTTAAATTCCGGCAACAATAACTTTCATTCCAACAAAAATAACTTTCATTCCGACAACAATAAGTTTCATTCCGACAACAATAACTTTCATTCCGACAAAAATAACTTTCATTCCGATAACAATAACTTTCATTCCAACAAAAATAACTTTCATTCCAAAACAATAACTTTCATTCCAACAAAAATAAATTTCATTCCGACAACAATAACTTTAATTCCGACAACAATAACTTTAATTCCAACAAAATAACTTTCATTCCATCAAAAATAAATTTCATTCCGACAACAATAACTTTAATTCCGACAACAATAACTTTAATTCCAACAACAATAACTTTCATTCCAACAACAATAGCTTTCATTCCAACAACAATAACTTTCATTCCGACAACAATAACTTTCATTCCGACAACAATAACTTTCATTCCAACAAAAATAACTTTCATTCCGAGAACAATAACTTTCATTCCGGCAATAATAACTTTCATTCCAACAACAATAACTTTCATTCCGACAACAATAACTTTAATTCCAACAAAAATAGCTTTCATTCCAACAACAATAGCTTTCATTCCAACAACAATAACTTTCATTCCGACAACAATAACTTTCATTCCAACAAAAATAACTTTCATTCCGACATTAATAACTTTCATTCCGGCAATAATAACTTTCATTCCAACAACAATAACTTTCATTCCGACAACAATAACTTTCATTCCGACAACAATAACTTTCATTCCGACAACAATAACTTTGATTCCCCCACATAAATTGATAGAAATAGAAGGCTCGATATTTAACACTTCTTTAGCGGCTTTCTGAGCATGGTTAGGTAACCGCAGCCCATGTCACCCACTGTTACTATAGCAACACCGCAGTTGGTAGACGCTAAGCTTTCTCAAGGTTCGAGTGAAGACAGGACAAATAGGTGATAGAGAGGTATTTTTAAACGCTCCCTTTCTATTATATATTAACGTAAAGTTTATATTCTAACTATCATGGGAAATGATTCCCATCATTCAGAACGAAAACGATTATGGAAATGAGTCTGTGTTAAATATTCTCGCATTCTTTCATAGTTTTTAATAGAGAGTTGCTTCACTCTAAATATTATTATGTGTAGTCCGCCCATGATCATTCATCCTTCCTGACCGTTTCTGAGAAATCTGAGCATGTATTGCTCGTCCTTCTAAGTTATCCCGTCAGAGACAGTAGAAGTGATCTCAAATGAACGACAGTCGAGGGCATTTTGTTTTTCATGTGTTGTAATACGTGTAACCAAATTACTGATGAAGAACATTATGAATAACAGTAATTGATGGTATGATGGTAGTAAGAACAGTAACTGATGGTATGATGGTAGTAAGAAAAGAGTAGTAATGGTCTATACAAGAAACAATCATCACCATTATGCAGCATAAATATAAACATGATAAATCTGAGACAAGTGCAACGCTTCAAACACTTGGGCACAATAATAATATCGGATGGAAGATACACCACATAAAAAGCAGAATAGCTCAGGCCAAAATATCATTTCAGAAAATTACAAATATCTTATGCAACAAATCTATGTCAATAGAAATGGGAAAGATAGTTCATCGGTGCTATATAGAACCAATTCGAACCTATGGAAGCGAATCATGGACAGTAGAGAAATAAATGAAATGACGATTAGAGGCCACAGAGATGGAATTTCTCAGAAGAATGTTAAATGTTCCCTGTACAGCTTAAAAGACAAATTAGGAAATTCGCAAAGAGGCCAACTCAAAGATCGAGGACAATAAAGATATAAAATACGGGATACATGATGTCATGGCATATAAAACAGTCAGCAACAGAACTGTTACTATGCGCTGTAGATAAAAGAAGATTGTGGAATGCCATGATCGCCTACGCCAACCGGTATTGTACATGATGATGATGATGTTAACGATACCATGGTAAGAGAAGAACTTAATTAGGATAATTTGAAGAATCGAGAAGCAGATATTGACTAAAAAAATATATTTACTGAATGATGGAGACAGTCAGGGGACTCACATAGAAAAAGTAAACAGCAAAGACGTGTTTGTATATATATATATATATATATATATATATATATATATATATATATATATATATATATATATATATATATATATATATATATATATATATACGATAATAGTAAACTCTTTACACAGAGCATCGCTACAGGAGGCGATCTGATCATCTGAAGTAGACCCCTCGTGCAAGTGTTTCGGGCCCTTTAGCTTCCTGACAATATGAACGGGTGGGCCAGTTTGGCTCATGACGTCGAACTTATGTCGCAGTAAAATATAAAGCTTACAATATATTCGGCATAAATTAACTATACTTATTCTACTCAAAACTTCTGGTCGAATCTACAGTTAATATCATGTTGTATACTTACTCGCCAAGCTTTAACCCAGCACACTGATGCCCTCTTCCTGGTGGCAGCAGTCTTAAAAGGTATATATTTGGGACGGCCCTTAATGGCAACACCTACACGCTGCCTCTTGCCATTGCGTAACTTGGCACAATGGAGTAGATCGGTAATTGATAATATGTGATACAGATCGGTCGAGCTGGAAACTTCGTCAATTTTAACTGGTCAATAGTCCACACGTCAGTGGTTCACCCACGGTAGATGATGCAATTTCTTATTGCTTATTGACTGAGTCTCCGATATTCAGGGATTTAACGTGCGAGTAAGGAGTGGTCGATGTGTAAATTAGTTGCCTATCATCTGAGTATCACATTAGATTGGGATTGTTGTATATATCATGCAAAGGTTAAAAGGTATTAATCGTTACTGAAATTGGAATTCAAGAATAGATGTGAAAGAAAGGAGAGACAAGTTTATGTGTTTTACTCTGGATTTCTTCTGCCATTTGAAGATTCGCAAAGTTGCTCATGATAAACATTAATTGTTATTTCATACAAAAAAGATGAAAACTTTGCAACTGATCTACCTCAAATAAGTATCACAATTTAATCAACAAAAGCATGAAACTTAACATCTGGATTCATACAATGAAACTTGAAATGTATTCATGTTTGCTTTCTGTTTGTTTTTGCTTTTCTTGATTGTTTTCAAAATTCAAAACAATAAGCTTTCGATTTATGACGTCATTTGACATTTACTTTTCAGGGGAGTCCTGTCCAAAAGATTATAAAATTGACGTATGCTTTTGCGTTGATACCTCATCTAGTATTAAAATTGAAAACTTACCATCCATCAAAACGTTCTTGTGGAAGATAACTGAACTTTTGAAAGTCGGCACCAGTGAAGTAAAAGAGTGTGTCATCATATTCGGAACACACGATTACATTCAGTTTAACCTGAGCTCCGATATAACACTCATAAATGACGTAAATATGTTTTCTAATTGTATCTATGTGGAAGTGTGATTGTGATAAAACGACCAGTTTAACTTATTCCTGAAGTTTATTTCTTGTGATGCTTTAGCGTGTGATAACATTCTAGTCAACACAACACATCAATGTTCTCATTAAAAAAAACACATATCGTTTGTAGATGTGATTGATCGCATTATTTGTATAATGTTTAATCATCCATTTCTTTATCTTGTTTATTGAACCATTTTTTTTTAAATTAAAAGTTAAAAAAAGTAAAAGTAAAATTAAATTGTATATATTTGATTAAAAAAAAAAGTTTATGTTTCTTATTTTGTACTATTGCCATTATTCCTAAGTAATGTATCTTCTGCATAATTGTTTTCTTGAAACCTAAAACATGTGTGTATAACTTATGTATAACTGTTTGTAATAATCCCTAAATAATGTATCTTTTTCATACTTATTTTCATGCTTCCTAAGTATTGGTTATTTTGTATAATTTGTTTAATAGTTCTGAAGTAATGCCTTTTTTCTGTATATTTTTTTTTTGCAGATTGTATGTCAATGGAGAATGACTTTTTTCTTTTATTCTTCGTTATTCTATTTCCTCTACTTTATAACTGAATGAATATGTCAATACAGTTATGGAATAATTATTGTACATGCACATTTTTGTGGTGTAATGCAAGGTGTGGTACTGACAAGTATATGACGCCATTCAGAGGAAATGTCTACTGTGAGGAATACGAGAGACAATAATATTGATAACTAAAGGGAGATAGCCATCAATGACTTTGTTTATTGTGGATGTGTAATTTTGAGCTAATGCTTGTTCCAAGTGTTAAGAATTCGTATCTACGTTTTGATTATTAATGGATCCATGTAAATGCTATAGATGCAATAGCTCACAGGTTAGTGAACTGGACTACAAAGGAGAAGAGGTCAGGTTAGATCATATTCGGTATTTTCCGTGTTCACCCAGCCTTAAATTGGTACCTGATTGTTTTCTAGGAAAATATAGAGGCACCGGCGTAATACCAATCACATTACCCCAAAAACCATATGCTGAAGATCTGTAAAAATTATGGCAAACACCATATTCCCTATCCGTCACATAGCGTGACGGGCTCATTACTTTAACTTTTAATGTCAGTGACAGAGTCAACTATCTTCACTCAGACCGCATGTCATGGCTATTTTAATCCTGATGTTCATCTAAGCATATATTTTGGATGGCTTCCGATTATGATGTGAACACTGTGAACGGAGATCTATTAAGCAATTACTGGGATTTGTGCTTCGCACAGTTAAAGATAAATTATGTTGGGATCCTCATTGATGTCTGAAAAATAAAAGCGAGAGAATGTTGAAACATAATTATAAAATGTCACTTAATTTAGCTCTTGATGAAAGCTGATGAAGTGCTTCTACGACCGAGATACATGTGCTGAACCAGGAGGGCGCATCGTAATAGGTCAGAAGTGTGACAGCAGATGCAAGATGAAAGAAACTTTTTGTTTGTTAGGCTGTACAACTAATTCCACTCATATAATTAGGTTTAGATTAAAGCCTGGAGCCCTACTCTGATTGAGTCCTGTTCGCAGAGAGAGATATATATTGAAGCTAATTAATATGTCCGTAGAATAATAATTTAATGCTTTCTGGACGGAGTGTTGAGACCCCAGGAATATCTAATGAGGAGAGTGAGTGAAATAAAATAGAATAGTGTGTTACTGCAATATTACAAACATATTTATAGTTTCAAAATATTATTTCACATTTGTTTATTAAGATAACACTGCCGTTGTTGTTAGCGTGTTTAACGAACGAGTATGCCGTGATTAGGCACCTGCTATAAATTGTTATTTATAATAAACGTGTTTTTGTATAGGGTGATGCATGATAATCTTATTTTGTAATGTCGATATATAGCCGACAATGTTCTCTCACGGGTTGATACTACTTTATTTTAGCTTCTTTACTTTATGGGCCTTTGGATAATATCGTATACTAATAGAACATCTGCCCATTTACTTCTCCTTCCTCTTCTCTCTTCTAACTGTTTAGCTCCCAGTGGAGCATAGGTCTTCAACAAACACTGTCCATGTCGTTCTGTCTTTTTGCCATTCTTTTAAGATCATTCCATATCTTCCCCATCATCTTCATCTCTGCTTCTATCTGTCTTCTCCAAGAATTCCTTAGTCTTCCTCTTTGTCTTTTCCCCTGGGGATTCCAAAAAAGGGCATGTTGTGTAATACTCTCATTTGGCTTCCGTAGTGTGTCCTATCCAGAGCCATCGTCTTCGCTGTATCTCTTTATCCACGGGTATTTGATTGGTACCTTTCCATAATTCTATGTTAGTGATTTTGTCCTGCCATTTCCATCCTTTTATTCTGCGTAAGCATCCATTAATGAAAGTCTGTATCTTCGCGATTGTCAATTTTGTTATTCTCCATGTTTCACAGCCATATAATAGGACCACCTTTAAATTTGAGTTGAAAATTTTATTTTTGTATTTAACCTAATTTCGTTGGATTTCCATATGTTTCCCTGTGCAATGAAAGCTCCTCTTGCTTTTGATATCCTTATTTTGGTATCATTTTCTGTTCCTCCCTCTTTATCTATATTACTGCCCAGATATATGTAAGATTGTACAACTAATAGAGGTATTTCTCCTAGTTGTATTTGGTTATTGCCAACTGTATTACTTCTCATAATGTTGGTCTTATCTCTATTAATCTTCAGTCCCAGCTATTGTGATCTCTCATCTAATATACTCATTTTATCCTGCATCTGTTGATGGCTGTGTGATAGGAGAGCTATGTCATCAGCAAAGTCTAAATCATCAAGTTGTTTGGTCAGTGACCACTGAATTCAATTTATATTGTTTTGAGTTATTTTCATAATCCAATCTATGGCCAGTAGAAAGAGAAATGAAGACAGAAGGCATCCTTGCCTTACTCCTGTTCTTATTTCAAATGCTTCTGTAATCTGTCCTTTATGCACCACACTACATTTCGTTTCTTCATACATTGTTTTTATCAGGTTAATAAACTTTATGGGGATTCCGTAATGACTCAGCAACTTCCAAAGCATTCTTCTGTCTAAACTATCAAATGCCTTTTCGTAATCTATGATTCCAATATAAAGTGGGGATTTTAGTTCTAAACTTTGTTCAACTACTATACGTAGAGTAGTTATTTGATCAGCACATGATCTGTTCTTCCTAACACTGCTTGTTCATCTCTCAAATGTTTCTCTATGACCTCTTTTAGTCTCTCCAGAATGATTATGCTTAATATTTTTTCCTGGCACTGATAGTAGCATAATCCCCCTATATTGTGTGCACTCCTGTAAATTTCTTCTCTTTGGTAGTTGATCATATACCATTCTTTCCAGTCTTTAGGTATTTCTTCCCTCTCCCAAAGTGTATCTAATAGATTATGTAGCATCCTGGTAAAGGTGTTAATATCTGATTTGATGGCTTCCGAAGGAATTTCATCTGGTCTTGTGGCTTTACCATTTTTTATTAGTTTGATGGCTTTCATTATTTCTTCCTTGCTTGGTTTTTCACAGTTAACGTGTAACTCTTCTTCTGCTGGTAGTATATCTGGAGGTTTATTTGAGCCGGGTCTATTCAAAATTTCTTCAAAGTGCTCTTTCTATCTCTCCATTTGTTCCCTTATATTGCTAAGCAGATTTCCTTTCTTATCTTTAATAAAGGCATTGATCTGTTTGTGTTTTCCACTTAATTTCTTTGTGCTGTTGTACAGTTGTTTCAAATTCCCTTTATTTGCTGTTTCCTCTGCCTCTTTAACTAGTTCATCTATACATTTATCTTATCCCGTTTAATGCATCTTGTAACTTCTTTGTTCACCTCTGTGTAAGATTCATGTGTCTTTGCTTTATTACTTCTCGTTTTGCTTTTATTTATGTCTGCTTTCTTGTTCTTTCTTTCTTTAATTTTGTCCAGGTTTTCTGCTGCCATCCATGCCTTATTCTGGCGTTCTCTTTTCCCTAGTGTTTCTTCGCATGTCTCTTTCCATATATCTTTTATCTATTTCCAATGATCTTCTATATTTATTGTATTTTCTAGTTGTTGGAGGATTTGGTATTTGTTTGATATTGTGACGGTGAATTTATCTGTAATTACTTGTTCTTTAAGAAACCCTACATTGAAATACTTTCTACCCTTATTCGTTATAGTATACCTTTTTAGTTTAATTTTAAGTTTGGCTATCAGAAGATGATGATTCGAAGCTACATCTGCCCCTCTATATACTTTTACATCCTGTAAGGATGACTTAAACTTATTATTAATACATATGTGATCAATTTGATTTTCCGTTCTATGATCTGGTGACACCCATGTAGCTTTGTGTATTTTTTTATGTTGGAATATTGTTCCTCCTAGGCTCACTTGATTAAGGGTGCAGAAATTCACAAATATCTCTCCATTCTCGTTTATATCTCCAAGTCCATTTTTCCCATAATCTCTTCGAAGCCTCTGTTGTCTGATATTACTTTAGCATTTAGGTCTCCCATCAAGATTATAATATCCTTGGCCCGTCTTGCATCCATCTGTCATTGTAGCTGTTTATAGTAATCATCTTTAACTAAATCATATTTATCGTTGGTTGGTGCATAGCATTGGATAATGTGTAATTTTATTTGTTTTTTGGTTATTTTAAATGTTGCTCTCATTAGTCCCGGTCTTACTGCTTCCCATTCTATTAGTGGCTTCTGTGCATTCCTTGATAGCATTATAGCTACCGCTTCACTATGTTGTGCTTCAGGTTCCTGGTGTCCTGATGATAAAATCATCTCACCTGTATTTCTGCCCATTTACATAAAAAAATAAACCGTTTAATGATGACGTTGACCTACCATGCAAATAACTATACGTCATAACTATCACATATGGGATATACACTGCACGTGCAGCAAAATTACATCCTAGGGTGTGTCAGTGATCTGTATTCTGGTACTGTGTCCTGCACATCTTCAGTTTAATAATAGTAGGTTAGCAATAACGTCTCCACTTTCAACCTTCAATAAATATATGTATGTAGATGACCCTTCACTATACAATGGTTGCTCCATGTGTCCCACATTGAAGTAATTACCGTGGCAATACTTATATTCCCATATCCGTTGTTCCGAGTATATATCAGCTAATTGTAGAGTTTACGCTTTAAATATGTAACGTTTAACTGGAAATGCACCTTATTGACACTGGCATTTGTGGTCGTCAGACTTCTTGATGTATATGACGACACTAAAGTCTCTGAAGGTTATGGCAAAAATGGATTTTCATTTTTTGTTTTCAATCTGTGACGCTTGTGCCTCAGTCGAAGACAATATAAACTGTCCCTGCATGACAGCGAAAACCAGGCTAAATGTATCCGAGTCAGGACACGTCCCTGTTCACAATAGAGGTTGAATTGATACTCTCAAACTTAAGTTTAAGATCTCTTTATGAGCATCTAAACATAATAATAGTTTCACAAACTTCTCACAATTAATAATAGTGATGTAGTTTACAATCATTGATTTAACACCTGCAATTAATGTTAATGTAAATGTTACAAAAGTACAGAAATCACTGACTTTGTAAAAACGATAATGATTTGTGGATTGTTTGTTTTATTTCTCTTCATCTCACAGAAAATAAATAACCTTGGCTTTAGGAACAGCAGTTCAGGAGTTAACATGTGTTTAGATAAAGGTAAATCCGTCTTGGAGAAAGGGCGACCAGGGTCACAAAGAGTTATAATTTCATTTACTGATGGAGGTTTCGATAATGAAGCTCTAGGTGGGTATAACGCATTAGTGTACTTACCACAATAATTTGTGTACATGGAAGACGTACGAAATAAGCAATAGTGGTAGAAATTAACATTTTAATACTGGCTTTTGTAAAACGAACCAACGTTGAAGAAAACCCTGCTACACTCTGATGTTGTACTTGAATTGGCTACAATAATGTACCTTAGTTGTATAAAAGTAGTAGTAAACAAACCATACACGCTCATTACCTTTCTATATATATATATATATATATATATATATATATATATATATATATATATATATATACGAAGAAGAATAAGTGGATTTTAAATGTACATACAGTAGAAGAGATCAAAATGTTTTTCATGGTTACAAAAATAGAAAAAAAAACCAGCATGGTACTGGTATTAGACCCTCCTCTTAGTTCCTTCCACGTTTGCCTTCCACTGTCGAGGGAGATATAATTTGTGGTCTTTGACTTCTATTTGCCTCTGCTGTTGTTATGTTTCCTAGTGTTTCTAATATTCTATTAATCCATCTTTTTCGAGGTCGGCCCTTGGGTCTGGTGTTCTCGGAACGTTTATTGAATGCTTTTATTGTTTTGTGTTTTGATCTGTCTGCTTTAACATGCCAACCTATTTTATACGTTGTTTCGTTATATATTGTATGGCGGGGATAGTGCCTAGCTATTTTCTCAGTTCTTCATTTTTGATCTTATCTATCAAGGCTGTTTCCTGTCAATTTGTCCAAACATGCCATCATCGTCTTTGTTATTTTTTGCATTGTTCTTGCATTCACGGTACATGTCTGGCATTGGTGCATACCGTTGTAATGAGGATTGTATTGTAGAGTGGCAGTTTTTCCTCTAGAGTAATGTCCCTGTTGGACAATAGTGGTGATAGCTGTCTGATTATTTGACACTCTTTATTGCATCTTAAGTCTATTTCTGCGGCTAGAAATAGTGATTCAGGGATTACAACTAATGTGTGTTTTTTTTTCAACAAACAAAATATTTAAAACAAAATTATTTGAGTCCACAGTTGTATGTACAAACTAAAGTTGCTTATTTAACAGGCCCTTGCATTTTAATTGTATTTTGCTCATTTATCTACTGATTATGACACGTATTTTGTTACACTTATTGTACATAAACAGTGTCAGCAACTATCCAATTTTGGGGTAAGTGGGCAAGTGGTAATGCTGGAGAGTTAATGATTTAAGTGTCATGCAACTGCACCAAAGTGGTGACCAGGAATCGTATTCAGACCCATATATATATATATATATATATATATATATATATATATATATATATATATATATATATTATCAACATCATGTTCCTTACCTGTTGGCGTAGGCGATCATGTCCTTCCACAATCTTTTATCTCTCTCTCTCTCTCTCTCTCTCTCTCTCTGCGATCAGGACTCAATCAGAGTAGGACTCCAGACTCCCACATGAAGTCAGCTGTCAGGTTAAGTGTGTTGATCGCCCCCACAGACAAAACATCACAATTAGAGTCTGCCAGATCCACTCAATCTTCTATCTACAGTGCATTGATTCAGTTCTGTTGTTCACTGTTGTCCATGCCATGACACTAAGCTATCTAGTATTTCTCTCTTTATCGTCCGTGATTTCTCTTTCCTTATATTGTGCCAGTTGTAATCAAGTATTCCAAATTTCCTCTTCTCGTGATATGCCCGAAACATGTTAGTTGTTCTTTTTGATGTTTTTAGGATCTCCCATTTTGTGTTGACCTCTTTGAGAGTGTCCCCATTGGCCCGTTTAGCTGTCCAAGGAACTTTCAACATTCTTCTGAGAAATCCCATCTCTGTGGCCTCTAATCGTCTTTTCATTTGTTTGTCTACTGTCCATGATTCGCTTCCATAGTTCATACCTGTTTCTCTAAAGCACCGATGTACTCGATTTCACACTTCTATTGACATATATTTGCTCCATAAGATATGTTTCATTTTCTGAAATTCTATTTTGGCAAGAGCTATTATGCTTTTTATTTATGTGGTGCATCTTCCATCTGATGTTATTATTGTGCCCACGTATTTAAGACGCTACACTTGTTTCAGATTTGTACTGTTTATTTGTATGCTGCATGACGATGGTGATCGTTTCTTCGATATGACCATTACTTCTACTATTAAGACTGAGACCCTTATTTTTGCTTTCCTTCACTACAATGTCCATCATTTCTTGTAGTTCATTCTCCTTTTCTGCTGTTAATACTGTGTCATCCGCATATCGCAAATTGTTTATGTTGTGACCGTTGACTTATATTTCTTTTGTGTCTATTATCGATCTCTTAATATTTTAGCTGTAAAGTGAAAACAAATCCAGCGACAGAACACAGCATTGTCTTACTCCTTGTTTGATATATTGGAATTATCCTGTTTGGTTGCTAAATTCGTATAGCTACTGTTTGTTGCCAGTATATATTTAATTTTATTAATCGCAGATCATTGCCATCAATGTTTAATTTCTCTATAATTTCTCTAGCATTATATACATGTATAAATAAGTATACATATATAGTCAAAAATCTGTTGAATTCGAAGATTCGATTTGGTATATTTTGGGTCATTATATCGACAATCGATTACGTTCAAATGAACAAGACATGTTTGTTGCTTTTTTTCTAGGCACCACCTGAATTATAAATCACTGTTTTTTTATGATACAACGGAGAAAGAGATAGTTACAATCAAGAGCCATTGCATATAATAGTACACTGACAAAAGACATACATACATGATGGAAGGGTCACACAATGATGTTGAATAATGAGGAATAAAGATTACAGTGTTTTCTTACAATGTAAAGTAAAAAAAATTGCCCACGACTCCAGTAATTTGATGCCGTGCTATGAGCGTAGCACTTGACATATTGAACGTTAATAAGAAAATAAACTGAGATTCGTGTAATTCGAAAAAAAAAAGATAATTATTATTTACAAAACGTAGACTATAAAAATCGTTGTTGGTCTCGTCACTTAGGACACCAACCTAACATGTTGCTGGTATTCATGTCAGTACAATCAACAGAAGCTTATGTGTACCGCTGCTAATGAAGCTATGAAGACGAGAATAACATTGTCTATATTGTTTGGGCATCTATGTTTAATGCATGGCGGGACATTAAATGGCGACCCCGTAATTTTACAGTCTTTTTCATTCATACTTTATACATATATAAACCCATTAAGGCCATAGAACTCTACTTTAACCAATATTAAATTATTATTGGCTCATTATGTTATGCAAATATTACTTATTAACTGGATAGAATTGGTGTAAGGGGATCAGCAATCTCTCTGTTGTTGGGAACACGTCGAGAGGCCACAATTTTGATACCGCAAATACATCTTTTTGTGGTTCTGCCCTATGTGCCGTCTTCGGCTCTAAAGGACAATAGAAATAGATTAGATAGATATATACATATATATATATATATATAAATAGATAGATAGATAGATAGATAGATAGATAGATAGATAGATAGATAGATAGATAGATAGATAGATAGATAGATAGATAGATAGATAGATAGATAGATAGATAGATAGATAGATAGATAGATAGATAGATAGATAGATAGATAGATAGATAGATAGATAGATAGATAGATAGATAGATAGATAGATAGATAGATAGATAGATAGATAGATAGATAGATAGATAGATAGATAGATAGATAACAATCTTTATTCCAGCACTGTGCTACCAATGGCAGGCTAAAGTTTAATACAATAAATAGTGACTATAGAACTGACTGCTTGTTGCAGGAGCTACTGAGTTAAGTGCTCTGTGCACACCATGAGCTGTGTGTCTCATCCATTTTGATCGGGTTTTGATATTCCAGTTGTTTACGATGAATGATTATATCGTATGACAGGGAACAGTTGGATGTGTTCACTTTCCGCGCGATTTCGCCTTATGTCTTTTGGCGTGTGCTGAGACTGCTACGATGTGGACTACAGTTACATTTCTTTGTTTGAGAGATGAGATATTAATTCGGATGATTACGCTGGTACGGGCGGTTGAGCAATTATGGATTTTAATTCGTTTGCAGTGATACCGGGTATTCCATAACCAAATAACCAAATAAAATATGTTTGGCGTGACAGGAACGTGGAGAACTGAGAAAAATATAACACTATTTCCCAACACACGTAGGAATTAATTTTAAAATGGACAATGATTTACAATCTGCTATCTGAACGTTCGGCTGAAAAATGCTACTCTCGAAACATTGTCACGCAAAGAAAGAACAACTTTTATTCATAGTCGATGTCGACATTAGTTCAGTTTTGATACCTTCAGATACCTTCATATACCTTCAGATACCTTCGCCAATTACCCTTCTCCAATACCTTCAACGAATATCTTTGGTTTTAGCAGCCGACATTCCCACCGTTGATTTGTTAAAGATGACCCGTTGTTAAACCATGCAACTCGTTGTTTTCCTTTCTTTAGCTTCACATCTACCATATTCTAGTTTCCTCCATGTCTGCTACCCCTGAACATATTAACTCCAGCCTTATTATTAGATAATAAGAATTATTAACTAAGAATTATAATCCAGAATTATTAGTTCCAGTCCACTCTATCTCCTAATATGCTACGCTAATCTAATTGCCTTAATGTGAAAGAAGTTCTAATAAATGCGTTGACAGCTTTGTTTCCTAGTGGTACAAGACAAAATCATCACAAGACCATACCACTTGTAGAATATGTTCTCGTTTAACGTTCTCTTCTGTATATTCAAAAAGTTTTCGAAGTGGTTGCTGGGATAATTTTTTTTTTAAATAATACAACAACAAAAATGTATTTTGATTCTGATAGTTCATGTTCTTTCTTGAATCCCGATAAATGCATTCTCTTCACAGCAAACAAGTCGGCGGAAGCATTGCGTGAGGCTGGTATCACAAGCATCGTGCTTGGATGGGGCAAACATTTGAAATTATCAGGGCTTAACGGAATAGTGTCAGACTCTAGTTTGTTGTTTACATCACCTACAGTCGAAGATGCTCTGAATTTGGCTGGACCGATTGTGCAAACTATCTGTGATGGTAAGGGCATTTTTGTTTTGTTATCCGGATTATTGCAATTGTAGGATATAACTTCCAGATGTGAGGTGAGGTGGGGTGGGGATTTTGAAGTTGAAAAGAATTTTGAGGAAAATAGGAATAGTACATATTCCCATAAATACGACATAATTTGTGGGTGTTGTGATCAGCATCACGCCACGTCGTTTTTACTACACAAAACATTAGCTGGTACCTATTTTTAAAGGTTGAGTCAGTAACACCATATTTCTAATACACCAGCAACATGTGGAGAGAAGATGTACTTTGTTATGAATAGTGAAGCACTAGAACGAGTTTATACGATATATATTACAAACTTAACTTTGGGAGGTCGATACGGCAGCATCGATACGGTTATGGTTAGCCGAAGGCCCCGATATCACTGTTTATGAATTAAAATCCATAACTGCTCAACCGTCCGCGCAAGTGGAATCATCCGAATTAAACCTATCTCATTGAAGGATCCAAACAAAGAAAGGCAGCTGCAGTCCATATCATAGCAACTGTAGCACACTCCAAAAGACATAAGGCCAGGCGGCATCGAAAGTTAACGCAGCTGAACTATTCTTCCTATTACGATATCATCATTCATCGGAAGCAATCGGAATATTGAAACACGATCCGGGTAAAAAAACACATCTCACGATGTGCACAGATCACTAAACTCAGTAGCTCTTGCAGCACGCCAGATTTCGAATATTAGGAAACAGCAATCAGTAACATTTTTCACGCTGAGCCTCAATGGTTCCTGCCGCTTATACGCCATATTGACCGGAAGTCTCTTTAAAGTGGCAGTTTAAACAAATGAACAAGTCACCACTTGAAAATATTTGCATTTCAGAAAGGTATATGATATCCCCTACCGAACGAGAGTTTTCCATTGGAAATTTCTGATTTGTTTAATATGTATAGTAATATTATTTTACGATCAATAAGGGGTATGCCTGGAATCGTAATCGGGTGTCATAATATAAATAATTTAATTGCTTAAATTTGCTTATTATACAGTCTTAATCGCTAAGAGTGAACATGAGTTACAAGAAATGTTGGACATTATAGTGAAAGAAAGCAAAAATAAAGGACTTAGCATTACTATCAAAAAGACAGAAGTAATGGTAACAACAAAGAAAAAGACACCACCTCACTACAAAATAAAGTCAAGTGGAACAATATTAAAACAGATAAATGAATTTAAATATTTGTGAACTTTGTTAACCTCAGACGGAAGATGTACAAAAGAGATGCAGAATGGCTCAGGCAAAAGCAGCTTTCCAAAAATTAGGAAGATATTATGCAATCCATTTTTGACAATAGAAACAAGAAGAATAGTTCATAAATGTTATGTAAAGCCAGTCTTAACATACGGATGTGAATCAAGGACAATATGACAACAGAAAAGAAAATCACTGGAGTCTGTAGAAATGTGGTTTTACAGAAGAAATTGAGAATACCATAGACAGCTAAGAAGAGTAATGAAAACATTATGAAAGAGGCCATAGATATAACCAAAGTAGCGGAGTTGAGTCTTAATAACGAAATATAAATTCGAAGTAGGGTGAGAAATATGATGAAGTAATGAATTAAATTAAATTAGAAGGGAACATGAAATCATCTTATGCTTTTTTTTCGTTTACTGATTTGTAATTCAGTAACTACCATTTCACTTAACATTAATATAATTACATTTAAACTCACATATTCGCTAGTCTCTGAATTCACTCTTCGCTCATGATTGGTCTTTTTATTTATCACAATGGAAGGGAATTGTTGCTTGTTATAACATTTTATGGAAATATTCATGGGCTTTGAAGTCCTGTCACATTGCCTATTGGCAAATGTTGTCATACTTGTGTAAACAAAATTGTCATGGCAATAATCTATCACAATTATTAATTAGCAATATTGACTTCACTTGGGAGCCGCGATAGATCAGTGGTTAGTGAACTGGACTAAAAAGGACAAGGGGTAGGGTTCGAACCCAACCGACGGCTTTCGGGTTCACCCAGCCTGAAATGGGTACCGGATTTTTTTCTTTGAAAGTGAAGCGGCACGGGTGTAATACCGACCACATTACCCCAAAAATCATGTGCTGAAGGTCTGTAAAATTTATGGTCACTAACACTATATTCCCTATACGCCACTTCGCGTGACGGGGGCACTTTACTTTTTTTTTACTTATTGACTTCACTTACAAAAATGAAATATTATTATTATTATTTTTTTTTTTTGCTGCTTTTCTATTTCAGTTGCAGCGACAGGTAAGATTGTATTTCATCTTTTTCAGTGTGTTTATAAAGTCGCAATAATCGTGTTTTATATTGAAAGCAGATGAAAGTATACAAGAAAAAATAAACGCTTGAGTTCTTTGCAATAATAGTACACACAAACGTTTGTCTTCTAGGTGACGATGAGTTGTGATTCAACACCTCTTGTAATGTCTCTTTAGCCTTTTGCTTTTCGCAGACATTTGGAAACAAGCAGATTTTGGTCTGCAAGAGTAATTGCTTGATGCTGTTTTGGTGAGCAGTTTCTCTCATGACTGATCTTTCTGATATTGGAATAGCAGGTCCAGCTGTAGAGATACATCGCAATGCTATTTTAGAGGTCTTGCTACATTTACCCTGCCTATTTTTTTCTTCTAACTTTAATCTCACATGCTCCACGTGCTAAGATTGTCTGTAAGCTTCGTTCTGCAAACCGTTTTAGAGATGATGTTTACTGTTTTCTTAAATTGTTTCCACTCTTCTTCTATTGTTCATACTTCGTTAGGGAGTTTCTTGAATTCCTCTGTTAGTTTTTCTTCTAGGGTTTTCCTTGTTTCTTGATCTTCTAATTGTTTTATTTTTATTGTTATATTATGATGATGATAACACTAAGACAGCCAAGAATAAAGAGAATATACGAAAACAAACAAAAGAAGCGAAAATAACAGACAATAAAAATACAATAATTAAAAGATTAATATTAACTAAAAGATCTGTATTGCACTAAACTTGAACATGAGTGCATTCACTGCAAGAAAAATGAAAAGAAACATGCATATAGTTTGAGTGCACGAGAGCCTAATTTGTGTGATATGCCTGCTTGCCGCGCTTCTCCACAGATATATGTCGCTTTACCGGCGGATGTCTGCGCACGGTAAGTGTTGGTGACTACACAGTACCTTTGTGAGTTCACCCTGGTTAGCTGGAAAGTGTGTTGTAAACTGTGGAGGAGACAGTGTTTAGAAGCAAAACATGTAATAGATGGCCCTTAACCGAGTGGGACACCCTATATGTGTGTGTGTGTATATATATATATATATATATATATATATATATATATATATATATATATATCATCATCATCATCATCATTTAGTGCCGTCTCCGCATTGAAGGTTAGCTACCATTAAGCGCCATTCCATTTTGTCTCTTGCTTTGATGGTTCAGATTGGCATAGGTTAAATTGTCCATCATTTGATGTTACTCTTTCAAGTTAGTCTTGGTCTGCCTCTGCCCTATTTACCTTGAACTATCCCTTCCAGTATTGAGTTATTTGCGGGTCATCATCATTGCTCTCCGAACATGTCCATAAGTGCTCAGATCCCCTCCTCAGCAATTCCCTCAGTGTCCAGCGACTGACGACTCCAGTTCTATGTTGGTTGATAAGTCTTCTTACACGCCCACTAAGTGTCTCATTTCTGGCTGTGCCCAACTTAACTCCCATTTCCATCATCCGAAGAAGTGACATGGATCTGTGTTTGTCGAAGCCATGTGCTCTTCCCACATCTCGGAGGGCATTGATGATGTCCGCCCGATCCATTGGTTGCCCGTCCTCAACGACAGCGCAGCTAGCCAACCTGTCCGCTCTTTCATTTCCCCGTACTACCCCATGTCCAGGGACATAGACAAAGGTGACCTTACGTATTTTGGATTTCTGCAACGACTGTACCCATTGCATGCGTACAGAGCCTGCCTCCACTTTTTGTATCTTGCTCATCGAATCACTCAGTATACATGCGTGGGTGTAGTCGTGTGACTCTAACCATTCGTGACTTCGTCCCTTCCAATATTACTTTTATTAGGCTGTTGTGTCTTTTAACATGTCCCAACAATTGCATTTGTCTTGATCTAATTGTGCTTAGTAGTTTTCTTTTCATTTTTAGTAGTTTTAAAACTCCATCGTTTGTTTTCTTTTCTTTCCATCCAAGTCTACCCATTCTGCTATACATTCACATTTAAAAGGCTTCAAATTTATGTTCTGTTTTCCATGTTTCTCCACCATACATGAATATTTAGAAGATGTAACATTTCGCTATTCTTTGTTTTAGCCCTGGTGTTATTAGTTTTCAAGCTAATATATTTGTCATAGCATCACAATTACTCTTTGCCAAACCTATTCTTTTGTTTATTTCAGTTGTACATTTTACATCACTGGTTATAGTATGTCCCAGGTAGCTGTAGCTCTGAACTGTCTCTAGATGTATTCCTTCAACTTTGAAATTTATTTGTAGGTCATGATAGTTTTCTTTGTTTAGATCATAGTTTTAGTCTGTTTGATATTCATATCTAGTCCATTTTTGCTTACCATGTTTACGGGCATACTGGCGTAGGTGATCATGACTCTCCACAATTTTCGATCTCGACAGTTATTTATTATTTCTGTTGTTGACCTTCTGCCCCGCCATTTTCTTAAACAGTCTGGTATTTTTTTTCTTTGTGCTTTCATCTATCTCTTCGCCCCTCAATTTTCTCAGTTGTTACAATATATTCCAGCTGCTCTATTCTCACCACATGGCCAAATGAGTATGATTGTTTCTGCACCATCATCATCATCGTGTGCCCTCATCCCAACGAATGTTGGCTACCATGGATCGCCATTCTACTCTGTTTCTTGCTTTGATGGTGCAGGCTGACATAGGTTGACTTGTCCATCTTTTGATGTTACTCGTCCACGTTAGTCTTGGTCTGCCTCTGCCTCTTTTGCCTTGTATTTTTCCTTCCAATATTACTTTTAGTAGGCTGTTGTGTCTTTTAACATGCCCCAAAAATGTCATTTGTCTTGTCTTAATTGTGTTCAGCAGTTCTCTTTTTAATTTAGTTGTTTTAAAACTTCATCGTTTGTTATCTTCACAGTAAATAACCCTATCACTACGTAGGCATTTGATGTTATAACCAGTACATACACTCATATCATGTCATTATTTTTTCAATTTTATTTAATTTAGTTCCTGCTGACCAACCTCCTGCTGACCAACCTGCAGGTACATATTTTTGATTCAATAAAGTATTTATTACGTATTTTGCATGCTTGTTTCCAACAAATTTTCCAACAATTAGCATAAATAAAATAGTGCCTCACATTTTTATTCCTAGATTTTACACAACGTATAATTATTGCATTATGTGTGCTACACATTATATCGTTAACTATTTATTTCTTCTGAAAAAATGTACGAGTATTACAAATCATTATGGTGATACTATACATTTTTAATATAATTATAGCAACAATCGCAATACAAACTTAACTATTTTCTCTGAATTTATCCATTCATCGCTAGAAGAAGAATACATTAACGTTTTTTTTATATTTATTACTGACTAAAGCCATCTGTTACGACCACGATGCTTCGTTATAACTTTTGCAATAATAATAATAATAATAATAATTGTAATAATACTAATAATAATAACAGCAATAATAACATTATTAATAATAATAATATCACTCTCTTTGTACAAAGCTCAACAATAGTTTTAAAACCAGCAACTGAGGCGCGGCGCTGTATCTGATTTATAACTTAATGAATAATGTTTGCGATGTGCTTGTTACATGTGATACAAATTGACGGCGTTAATAGAAGACGCTGTGTAACTGACAAATTCATGTTAACATTCACAAAATAAACTTCACTGTTTTTGGGCAGTAAATTTTGCGTTAACTAGTCTCACACACAGAATTAATGTAGTTATGTCTTTAATTAAAAATACATTTTACACGCCTCAAAACAATTTTGGTATTGTTTTTTGGTATTTTCCTAGTTTAAAAGCAACACATTTTATAATTTAATTTGTATTTATGATTTTTATTGAGATAAAGAACATGACGTTTCATGCAACCATCTCTGCTATTACCAATCTCTCTTAACATAGACCAATTACTAACTCTGTTTAGGCAATCATAGGTATCAGTCGCTTGCTCTTCTGATATATATTTTTAATATATCACGGTTGTTGTCATTTCTGTTTAAATAAAAAAAAAATAACTAATGAACCAATAAAAGATACGCACGTACCATAAATAAATTCGTTAATAAAAGTTTTCTTTTAAATTCCTGTATTTAACAAAATTAAAACTATTATGTAATTGTATTGATATAATTTTTTTTAATTCCTTGTATTATATCTCACTCTAATTGTACAATATGCATATTTGCTACACATTGTACTTGAAGAATGCGTTGGTAAATAACACATCGTTTTGGTATTTAACTTTAGAAGAAGATGTATTTCATACTAGCAAGATACTAAAAAAATAACTATCTTTACGACACATTGTACCAATGTTAGTGTATGCCAAGGGACGGGGGGGGGAAGGTGGGCAATTATAGAACCAGAGGGATAAAGCCCGCTTGGTCAAGCAGCCGCCACAACGTGGCGATATCTATATATATATATCTATATATATCTAAATATATCTATATATATATATCTGTATATATCTATATATATCTATATGTACGCATATATTTATATCATTACACATATATTTAATAAAATCCAATGATATTATTACTAACAATATTTTCTGAGAGGAAATCAAATATATGAAAACGTAACGTCCGTCTTTATATGAAAGTAAAATAACAATGTTAAACATATTTGTTTTACAGGCTGTCCACACAACACATAGATTTCAAATAGTTTTGACATCAAAACTTGTAGGCTAATCTTATTATCATCTGACTACAGTTGCATCAAGCATCATGTGGTGTCTTGGGTTGTCACACACACACACATGCGCGCACACACACACATACACACACACACAATCACACAAACTCGATGTGTGCTGCAACCGCTACTCGACAAACGCCATTGTCATTATCTATGTCGATGCAGACTCTTGCCGCACACCTTGCGAGTTCTAGTTTACCTCTTTAGTGGTGCTTTCCCGCGGGATCAGTCTGGTTTGTTACTGGTATTGGAAGCACAAAAACAATGTTCTTTTCATTTGTATAACTCTCCTTAGGTATATAAATATAATCAACTTTATTTCGGCATACATTTGTAATTGTGCATTTACACTTGTACTTATTATTTCTACAATGTCACCGTTATTGTAATTCTTGTTTAGCTCCCCTGCACCCTCGTATTGGTAAGTAACATTTTTGTTTTCACTAATCGGCTAATTTCATTGATGAGAGAGGCAAGAGCAGCAGGATTCGGCTCCCTCAATGAGATAGAGCTGCTTGCACAGAAAAGAGACACATTGCGAGATTTGATAAAATATTTTAAAAGAATTGAAAACTGATAGAATAAAAATGTTAATAAGAAAAGGAGTATCTTGGTTTACGCCCTATGGGCCGGCTACGTCTGGGAAGGTCAATAGATATATAGATAGATAGATAGATAGATAGATAGATAGACAGACAGATAGATAGATAGATAGATAGATAGATAGATAGATAGATAGATAGATAGATAGATAGATAGATAGATAGATAGATAGATAGATAGATAGATAGATAGATAGATAGATAGATAGATAGATAGATAGATAGATAGATAGATAGATAGATAGATAGATAGATAGATAGATAGATAGATAGATAGATAGATAGATAGATAGATAGATAGATAGATAGATAGATAGATAGATAGATAGATAGATAGATAGATAGATAGATAGATAGATAGATAGATAGATAGATAGATAGATAGATAGATAGATAGATAGATATAATGAGCTAATATGGATTGTTACATTTTTAAAGCTAATACAAGTATTATAAATAACATTAATTTATAAATGACTTTACATTTATTGAAATACTAACATCTGTTTTGTACATATTTTTAAAATTAAATATAAACATTTGTTTCTATGTATGTACTTATATTATAATAACATTAATCTGTACTAGTTATTTGTACAATGTTAACGGTTACTGTAACTTTTTTAAAGGTACGGTTATACACCCGCCATTTGGTACGTACCTTTGTTTCAATTATACTTACCATGGTATTATTTTTTCGTGTATGTATACGTTAAAATCATGGTTATGTTATATACGCTTGTGTTATATTATATATATATATATATATATATAATCTAAGAAGCAATTATCTCTCGTCCAATAATCTCTGTTATTATCAGTCTCTTTTATAGTACATAAATAACTTTATCACTATGTAGGCATTCATTGTTATAGCTAGTACATACATTTTTATCATGTCATTGTTTTTGCAATTTTATTTATTTTAGTTCCTGCTGACCAACCTCCTACTGACCAAGCTCCTGTGGACCAACCTCCTGCGGACCAAGCTCCTGCTGACCAACCTACATGTACATATTTTTGATTCAATAAAGTACTTATCACGTCTTTTTCGTGCGTGTTTCCAATGAAAGTATTATTGCTGCAAGTATTGTCGTTTGTATTAACAAAGTAAAATATTGTCATCACATTTTTATTCCTAAATTTTACATAACGTATAATTATTGCATTATTTGTGGTGTCAATTATAACGTTAACTATTTATTTCTTTTGAAATAATGTACGAGTATTACAAATCATTATGGTGTTAGTATACAATTTTAATATCAATACAAACGTTACTATTTTCTTTGAAATCAACAATTCATCGCTAGAAGAAAAATACATTTTAAAATATTTCTTTAAATTTATTTAACTGACTAAAGTCATAGGTTACGAGCACGGTGTTGTGTGATAACTCTGCAATAATAATTGTAATAATAATAATAATATTACTAATAATAATAACAACAATAATAATAACAACAACAATAATAATGTTAATAATAATAACAACAATAATAGTAATCCTAATAATAATAACAACAATAATAATAATATTAGCACTCTCTTTGCACAAAGCTCAACAAGAGTTTTAAAAGCAACAACCGAGGCGCGGCGCAGTATCTGATTTATAACTTAATGAATAATGTTAGTGATGTTCTTGTTACATGTGATACAAATGACGGCGAGAATAGAAGACTGTGTGTAACTGACAAATTCATGTTAACATTCACAAAATAAACTTCACTGTTTTTGGGCAGTAAATTTTGCGTTAACTAGTCTCACAGAATTAATGTAGTTATGTCTTTGCGTTAACTAGTCTCACAGAATTAATGTAGTTATGTCTTTAATTGTAAATACATTTTACATGCCTCAAAACAATTGTTTTTAAAATGTTTTCCTAGTTTAAAAGCAACACCTTTTATAATTGAATTTGTATTTATGATTTTTATTGAGATAAAGAACCTGACGTTTCATGCAACCAACTCTGATATTAATAATCTCTCTTAACATAGACCAATAACTAACTCTATTTAGGCATGTATAGGAATCAGTCGCTTACTCTTTTGATATGTATTTTTAATATATCACGGTTGTTTTCATTTCTGTTTTAAATTGTTAAAATTGATCAGTGAACCAATGAACCATACGCATGTACCATAAATAAATCAGTTAATAACGTTTTCTTTTATGTTCATGTATCGAACACAATTAATATTATTATGTAACTGTGTTGATATAAATAGTTTTAACTTCCTTGAATTATATGTCACTCTAATTGTACAATATGCTTATTTGCTACACATTGTACTTGAAGAATGCGTTGGTAATAAACACATCGTTTTGGTATATAACGTGTAGAAGAAGATGGATTTCATAGTAGCAAGAAACTAAAAAAGAAACTTTCTTTACGACACATAGTAGCATTATTAGTGTATGTCGATTGGGTGGTGGGGTGGGGGTTAGGGAGGTAACGATATAACCAAAGGGATAAAGACCGCTTGGTCAAGCAGTCGCCACGACGTGTGAGACTCCGGATTTTTTATTTCACTCCCTATAGAAAAAAAAAACATTTCTGTCTACTGCTGGCTTCAAACACCATACGACAGCTTCTCTGCCAGCGAAACAATGGTTTTAGCCGCACGGTCACGCGCACCTCCAGGAAGAAACGATACGAAAATTAACAAGAATATCCGACAGTCAAGCTGTCCTCATTGATATAGACGACACAGTCCAAAAAAGATAATGATCACACTCAGACATCCAGAAAAAATATAGAAGATACACAAATTCAAGAAGCGAAATGAACAAACAACATAAATAAAACATATTAAATTCAGGAATTAATAATAAAAAAATATAGTGGTAAGGCGAAAAGAAGAGTGAATTTAGAAATTATGTAACGAATTAAACATAGTACAAGATGAGTGGACACATTTAAAAAAAATGGTAGCCAAAATTGTAACAACGGTATGTGGAATAAAAGTAAGGAGGACAGAAAGGAAGAACAGCACCTTGATGTGGAACACCATAATCAGAGAACACTGTGACAGAAAACACGATGTTTATAAAAAAGATGGGGTGGGGGGAAAAGAAGAACCATTAAGTAAATGAAAAAATAAATGCCATAGTCCGAAATAATATTTAATTAATTTGATCAAAGAATTTAAGTAAACTTCTTGGGAAAAGTTAAGTAAAAAGATGAAAAGAGGACTGAGAGACAGCAAAATAAACTTCTACAAAGAGGTAAGGACAACAAAGAAAGAAAAACCTCGATCCCACAAAACACATAAATCACAAGAAAAACGTGCAATATCAAACATCCAAAATATGCATCAGAAGTGGAACTAATACTTTGAAGATCTATAGAATATGTCACCAGTTATAGAAAAAAAAATTGAAATAAAACACACCGAGACACACATATGCACACACACACACACTGAACCCAATTTTATCAAAGATAAAACTGGAGACGCAATAAAACATGTCAAGCTATACGTCATTGGTTTATAAACAACATACGAATATAAATAATAGCAGCAACAGGAGTTTGTTGGCTGCAGCATGGTAACAACATATATTTACAGAGAACAAGCTAAATACCATAATCTCAACAATAAGGAACAGAAGTAGGTGGTAGGCAAGAGTGCAACCAATACAGAGGTATCTCCCTACTCTAACATGTGTGGAAGTTACACACCAAAATTATAGAATAAGGTCAAGTCCAATTATAGAATTACTGATTAGCGACTGTCAAATGAGGTTGAGGAAAAACAGAGAATTTATTTATGCACTATTTACCATAGAACACACGACAGAGCACAATTAAAATGCATACAAAACCTTAATACACTCTTAGACAATTAAAAAAGTAAACCGAGTAAATTGTTGGAGGATAATATCAGCATAAGAGTAAGGCAAAATCTAACATACCTTTATAAAAGTCTGTATTTCAACAGCAGCTGCACGGTCAGGACAGCAGTTGGCTATGATATCAATTCAAAATTAGATCTGGAATGATGTCGGGGTGTGTACTATCTGTATCATTGTTTAACACCGACATTAACTACATATGTAAGTTAGCGAACCTATCGGACAAAGTGATAAACATTTTATTTCAGGCACTAATACATAAAAATGGAAGACCTGGAAGCAAGGAAACTAAAATAGACCTAACAGTCATCCAATTAAAAAAATGAAAATCAACACCAGCAAAACAGATGCCATGAGCACCGCCAAAAGAAAATAGAAAATAAACATAACAATAGACGACATTTGATTACAACTACTGAATGACTTCAAATATCCAAGTGTCTATTGACAAGCGATATTTAACATGCAACATAAAAATATCCATATGCAACAAAGCTTAAACAGACGTCACCACTGATGTACATCTATCACAAGAATAAAAACGAACATGCCATAACGCTATCGTCATCCCAATGTTGTTCTACCTATGCCGGACCTTGACCTTAGACTAAAAATATAAGGAAAATAAACAGTGAGTTAAGATCAGAAATGGGGAACTAAGTAAAATGTTATGCGTCATACAAGAATACATACATAAGCAACAAATAAAATAGTTTGTCCACCAGATAAAACAAAAAAAATAATAAAACAAAAAGCCATTAATAAACGTTTCGAGAATACCAGACTCAAGGGCCGACCAGAAAAATATGGATTTAATGAAATATTAGAAACACTATGAAACATAATATAAGAAGAGGCCAACAGTAGAGCAAATGACACGAAAATAAAGGAAAATGAGGAATAAAAGAGAATATTTGCTATTATCGGTGTCTCTTACAGTAAATAAAATACATGACCACTATTTACACACTTTTTGATATAGGCTATTGCTACTATTTACATTTTAAAATGTTCATATTATTGCAACTTTTTACTTATTTTAGTTCTCTTGGGCGATCCAGTTTATGGTATGTACCTTTGTTTCAACTAACGTTACAATAAAATTAAAAAAATGATTGATCTATATCGAAATGTTATTACATTTCATTGATTTACATAGCTTGAGGTTTCTTTCAACAATATCTAGTGTCATAAAAGTATCTTGCAGTAGATAAAAACAGTATCTCTATTCAATAAAATGAAATGCATACAGAACAGTCAAATAAGACAGCCAAACGTACATTAAGGCAACCACTGTAAAGGAATTCATTGTAATAGTTAGTATTTATATCTTTATAATGGTAATGTAAATGACACTTTTTAAATTTCAGTTTCAGGAGACCAAGTTCCTGGTACGTATTTTTCCCATCAATAATATACTTATAAGATCATGTTTGTGTTTAATAAGAGCACTAATCTTGATATTATTGTTATTAGTATTATTATTTAATCTATACATTATAATGATCTGTGTTTTCATAACGTTTAATTATTTCAGACCATGTTTCTCACATTTTATCATTTACCTTTAAAAAAAAAAAACTGCAATTATTTCAAATCACGATGATGTTACAACGTGGTCTTTGACGTCTTGACAGACGGTTGTTAGCAAGAAGTCATATTTAGTCAGTAGTTTGGTGGAATATGGGAGCCGCGATAGCTCAGTGGTTAGTGAACTAGACTACAAAGGACAAGAGCGTCCAGGTTTACCCAGTCTTATCTGGGTATCATATTTTTTTTTTCTGGACAAGTAAAGCGGGAATGAGCGTAATACCGACCACATTACCACAAAAAGCTTATGCTGATGGTCTGTAAAAATTATGGTCACTAAAAACATATTCCCTAAAGGTCACTTAGCGTAACGGGGTTCTTTACTTACTTACTAGGTGACATATTGATGTCTAATGATGGATGATGTTTTGCTCTTATGACTGAATCTGCCACTTTTGGATAGACAGATTCGGGGACAGAACTAAAAAGATGCATTCGTCGTGCCTAAGTTGTTGTCATGATGTATAGAAGATTGCCTCGAACAATACATTAAAGTTGGTTACTTTATTCTGCAATTTAATATTATTACTCTGAGATGGCAACGCACATGAACATCGTCTAACTAGAGTGAATCACTCGGCTGTCACACCTTTTTTTATTACAGATATATTTTCCAATGTCGCTATTTCATGCAGTATAAGATGTTGCTAATAGTTGTTCAATCTCTAAAGTAACAATCTTGACACAAGCAATGCTATAGTCTCAGAACGGATCATTTTATTGCTAGGAGAAAAATACATTATTTTTTTTTACTTTCTTTATCACTCTATTGTCAACATTCACAACTATGATTCTACTTGACATCTTAGCAATAACATAAATAAAGGAGACTTTGAGGAGGTAATGTGATCGCCAGAAGCAGCCCCGCCAAGCTAATGTTTATGCACATTATCTTCTTGAAAACTAAAAGAGGGGGATGAGTGCGTATTCGCGGACCTACTTTGATCATGACTTCAAGGTGTCGATCACCTGTTATGTTCGAGACTGAATGGTTACAATATGTTAGGGATATTAAAAATATGTTCTGATCATCGCGAAACTTGACGCTCTGCAGAAAGAACAGTCAAATAAGACAGTCCTGCGTACATTAAGACCACTAATAGCATAACGGTGGAGGATGTGACAGTGACAAGAACATGTATCTGTTGTTTGAAGTAACAAAATTACTTCCAGGCATGTATACTTTGTGATTCAATGAGCATGATAAGAAAAGTGGAGCCGGGGTATGTCTGCAGGCGAATGAAAATGTGCAGAAGTCAACAATACGTAGTCACCTTTCTCTAAATCCTTGACATGTAGGACAATGGGAAAATGAAAGGGCGGACAGGTTGTCTTGCCCTGCTGTCGCTGAGGACAGTCATTAGTACCCTCCGAGATGCAGAACACAGGACTTTGACAAGCATGAGTCCACATCTCTACTTCGATTTAGCAAGATGGGAGTTAATATGAGTTTAGATGGGACATGGGACATGCAGAGGAGTGGATCTTAGCATCTATGGACATGTTTCGAAGTGCAATGATGATAACTAAAAAATAGCTCAATGACTTAACATTGAATACTTTCTTTTAATGTTGTTTATTTATTTTAATTTCAGATGTTGCTACTCAACCTGGTAAATGATTTGAATTAAGAAAAAATAAAAAATCAATATAACCATATAAATGTATAAGTTTTTACCTGCTGACCTCTTTATAATGTATTTATCACGTGTAGCATATACAGAGCCATCTCGCAATTCCTTGTAACATAATCTATTCAAAGGGAGACTATTTATCAATTTGACTGTATATCAGACATGGATTGTATATAACACACTAAAGTTCAAAATGGGTAACTCACATTACATTGTTCTATATAGTCCATCATCATCATTGATGTCGTCTCATCATCGAAGATTGGCAAACATGGAGCCCCATCCCGCTCTGCCTCTGTGCTGTGATGGTGCTAGCTGTCATAGGCTGATTTATCCATAATTTGATGTTACTCGCCCATGTTAGTCCTGGTCTGCCTCTGCTTCTATTACCTTGTATTTTCCATTCCAATTTTACTTTTAGCAGGCTGCTGTTACGTATAATGCTACCAGCTGAATAAGTAATTATATTATATAGTATATATATTATATATTACTTTCGTTTCAACATTATTGCACATAACATTAACTTAACATTAAAACGTTCAGATCAAAGATAAAGAAATAAAACAAGTAGAAGAATTCAAGTATTTTGGGCACAATGTTTACAAAAGATGGAAAATTAGACAGCGAAATTGACTTGAGAATACAAAAAGCAAATGCTTTCACATACCAGCTTTCACCATTGCCAAGACATCCAAACATTTCTATGCCAGCTAAACAACAAATGATAAATATCATTTTCATACCAACTTTGTGCTATGGAAGTCAAACATGGACCCTTTATAAATCACAATTAAGAAAGATCAATACATGTGAGATGCCATGCTTGAAAAAATTAAAAAACAACACAAGAAGACATAGAAATACCAAATGAAACTATAATGAAAATGGTAGGATCAAAGCTATGCCAAGAATATATAGAACAACAACAACTTAAATGGTTGGGCCACCTGGTCAGAATGAATCTTCACCAATAACCATCGAGGGGCGTTCTTCTCAAGAATGCATGAAAAAAGACCAAGAGGAAGACTAAGGAAAAGATGGATAGATGTGATAGAGACATGTAACAACAAAGAAAAATCACTAAGTCAGACAGAGTGAGCAGCTCAGTGAACGACACATGATATAACCACGACACCTTTTAGGTATAATTGAAAAGCGGAAAAAAAAGAAAGAAGAATGTTGCTTTAACTGTTGTCATATTTATTTTAATTCCAGCTGATGATCAACCTGGTATGTAATTTAAGCGTTAACAAAATATACATTGCAGTTTTTGTTAATGAGGTATTATTCGCTCAACTGTGAATCGTTTAATCACATCGTGTAACATTTGAACAGCCGGCTGGCAATATCCCTTAAAAAAGCCCATTCTAACACAAAGCTGTGTGTCTACTTGGATTTAAAAAAGACACACGCAATGTATTGCAACACACTAGACTACAGAAATTATACTCACATAACACGCATATGTAATGTTACCATTTGAATCCAGGCGGAATTAACTTTTGTCGACCAAAACAGATATCATTCTGTAGTATAACAAAGCAGTTATTTCTTTTAAGAATGTGTGTACTGCAACTAACAATCAAAAATCACGCACTCAAAGGGTGACTATTATTTTATTTATAAAAAATATTACACCGTCTACATAAAAAAAGTTATGATTCACATATTCTCAATTATGGTGAAAATTTACTTTATTTTGTTAGGTTACAACCAATTAAAGAGGCAGAAAACATAATATGCAACATGTTATTAAATGAACAATAAATATAGTTACATGTTACTGCATGAACATGAACAAACGCTTGAAAAAAAAAGTGAATCAAGAGAGATTTAAATAAGAATGTCTCCTTTAGGAATTTATTTATTAAATATGTCATTAAGTCAAAAATAATCAATTATTATCATCATCACCATCATCACCATCAAAACCATGTGCCATACCGGTCGTGGTAGGCTATCATATCCTTCCACAATCTTCTATCTACAGTGCATCATTTCAGTTCCTATGTCGACTGTTTTCAATGCTATGACACACAGCTATGCAGTATTTTCTCTCCACGATCTCTTTTTTCTGTATTTTTCCAGTTGTAACCAAGTATTCAAACTTTCCTATTCTTATTATGTGCATCACATGTTTTTAATTCTAATGCTTTTTAGGAGTTCCCTTTCTGTGTTGGCTGCTTTGAAAATTTTCTCATTGGGTCTTTTTAGCTGCCCAGGGAACTTTCAACATTCCTCTGAGAAATGCCATCTCTATGTATTATATCGTCTATTCATTTGTTTAAGGAGGCGCAATAGCTCAGTGGTTAGTGAACTGGACTACAAAGGCCAAGGGGTAGGGTTCGATCCCAACCGACGGCCTCCGGGTTCACCCAGCCTTAAATGGGTACCGGACCTTTTCTGGGAAAGTGAAGCGGCACGGGCTTAATACCGACCACATTAACCCTAAAAATCATGTGCCGAAGTTCTGTAACATTTATGGTCACTAACACCATATTCCCTATACGCCACTTGGCGTGACGGGGGTACTTTACTTTACTTTTTTTTTTATTCATTTGTTTGTCTACTGCCCATGATTCGCTGCCATAGGCCATAATTGGTTCTATATATCACCGATGAACTCTAATTCTCACTTTTATTGACATAGATTTGTTGCATTAGAAATTTTTAATTTTCTGAAATGCTATTTTATCCTGAGCTATTCTGCATTTTATTGATGTGGTGCATCTTTCATCTGATGTTATTTTTGTGCCCACGTATTTGACGCGTTGCACTTGTTTCAGATTTGTTCTGTTTATTTATACGCTGCATGATGGTGATGAATGTTTTTTCGATATAACCATTACTTCAGTTTTATTACTATTGAGACTGAGACCTTTGTTGCTTTCTTTTACCAATGTGTCTATAATTTATTATTGTTCACTCTCTGTCTCTGTTATAAGACTGTGTCATCCACATTTCAAAAATTATTTATGTTGTACCGTTGACTCCAATTCATTTATACATGCATATATATATATATATACATATATATTAACTATAAAGCACGTGCAATCATCTCTGTTCTTATCAGTCTCTTTTATGATATATAAATAACGCTATCACTACGTCACCATTTATTGTTATAGCTAGTACAGGCATTTTTATCATGTCATTGTTTTTGCAATGTTATTTATTTTAGTTCCTGCTGATCAACCTCCTGCTGACCAACCTGCAGGTACATTTTTTTTTATTCAATATAAAACTTATCACGTCTTTTTCGTGTTTGTTTCCAATAAATGTGTTATTGTTGCAAGTATTGTTATTTGTATTAACAAAGTAATATAGTGTCTTCACAATCAATCATACTTTTCAATCAATGTCCTCATGCTGAATATGGCTTTGTTTGCCCCAGCGTTTTTCCTGAATCAAATTGCTGCTCCTCTAATTCAGTATTATTTTATTCTGAATACTTCACTGTATAACTACTAGTAAAATGTTGGTTACCTGGCTCATTTGGCTTATTGTTCTAAAACCACTGCATTCAACTGCACCATTCTTTTTAGGGAATGCAATGAAATTTCATGTTCTTAGTTCATTTGCTACGTATCCTGTATGGTATATGTCATTGCATATGTCTGTGAACACTACAATGCCAAAACCTTCTAGTACCCATCTCTATCTGTATATTGTCAAATCATGTTTCCATTCCCATTTTACCTTGTTTTTTATAGCTTTCTTTACTTCAGATTTCAGGATTTTATAGCAGATGCACATTTTATAAATGGTTGTTTTTTGCCCCTTCCGTCATGAAATAATTATGTTACATATATATAAATTGATACTGTACTTGACATAACACATCAAGATATGTTATCGGTCTTGCTAATTCCTGCTTCAATTGTGACGTAAGAAACAACTGAAGGTGACAAATGAATGCAGTGAGCCCTGTCTTGACGGAGCTGGCTGAATATAAAGTTTTATGATTGTACTTCATCCTTTCACAGTCCTTACATTTTATGTCCAGGTTTCTGGCACAGGAAACAAATTAGATAATGGAGTTAAGGAAAACCCTCAATAAATGATACTGTGCCAAAGTGAGGGAACCTACAATATGGTTGCCAGATACACCGTTTTTTACGGATTTCTCATATTTTTCACGTAATTCGATGACTCCGTTTTATCTTTGCCCGGATTCGCTAAAACACCGTATTTTAACGCTCATGTAAATATTTTTTATAATATCGATTAAATAATATATACATTCGTAGTAAATAATATTAATTAAACCATTCGGCGGTTTGTTTTGTATAATTGTTTCTGTATCATACGTTTAAGTGCGCAAATTGTAGTTCCCGCCATGAATTTACTTCCTAACGATATCAGGAAATAAAAAAAAGCTTCATAAATGAAGTAATAATAAATATCAATTACATAAATGCGTTACTGTACATCGATAACATTATCATCAGTTCATTATTCAATGATATGATAACATTATCTTCATTCAAGCGGTGTACAATTTAAATGGTGTGGTAAATTGTTAAGTTATTTTACTCTTAAAAAAAATATATGTGTAACCATTGAAGGTTATAAATTATATTCTACTTATATATATTTTGTTTCAAAGTTTTAGACTTTTTGATGTGAGATAATTGTTTGCTAATTTCAATTGTAAACATAACATTATTTTTTTGTATTTAACATTGTATTTGTAAACGTGAGACTTATTCAACAATTTAAAAAAAACAAAAACGATTTTCTTTGTTAAAGAGAACCCATCTACTTTGTAAATAAAGCAAATATCCCATTATGTTTCTTCTTTTTTCCATACAGGTCACAATGTTAGGAATAGACTTATTATTGAAGTCATTTTGCAGATAAATAAATTAACAGTTCGCGCAGATTTTTTCCGTTTTTGTAACTCGCATTGAGTACATAAATACTATTAACTTTAATTAGGCATAACATTATATAGTAAATTTACACTTTTATTTATTTCAACAATGTCACTTTTATTGTAATTCTTGTTTAGCTCCGTTTCGCCCCCGTATTGGTACGTAACTTTATTTCAATAATGATCTGATACGGATTTTAACATTTTTTAAACTAGTAAAAGTATTAGTAGGTACATTGATTTATATAAATGGCTTTACATTTCTTGCAATAATAACATCAGTTTTGTACATATCTCTTTAAATAAATATAAACATGTGTTTCTATTTATGTACTAATTGTATAGTAACATTAATATGTACTAGTTATTTATAAAATTGACTGTTACTGCAACTTCTTTTAAGGTACGGTCATACTCCCGCCACGTGGTAAGTATCCTTGTTACAATTATACTTACCACGGTATTATTTTATTAATTTGTGTATACGTTAAAATTATTGTTATGTTATATACCTTATGTTATACCTTGTGATATATATATATATATATATATATATATATATATATACATATATATATATATATCATCATCATCATCATCAAGTACCAGGCCTAGTGGCGTAGGTGATCATGTCTCTCCACAACATTCGATCTCGGCAGCTATTTATCATTTCTGCTGTTGACCTTCTGCCATTCTCTTAAGCTGTCTGTTATTTTTTTCTCTTTGCTTCCCTCTATCTCTTCGTCCCTCAATTTTTCCATTTGTTACAATATATTCAAGTTATTCTCTTCTCATTATATGACCAAAAAATGATGATTGTCTCTTCCTAACATTGGAAATTAGCTCTCTTTTTGCTTTGACCTTTCTCAGAACCTGCTCATTACTCTTCTTAGCTGTTCATTGTATTCTCAACATTCCTCTGTAAAACCACATTTCTACAGACTCCAATGATTTTCTTGTCTGTTGTCCTATTGTCCATGATTCGCATCCGTATGTTAAGACTGGCTCTACGTAACATTTAAGAAGTATTTTTCTTGTTTCTATTGTCAAAAATGGATTGCATAGTATTTTCCTCATTTTTTGGAAAGCTGCTTTTGCCTGAGCCATTCTACATCTCACCTCTTTTATACATCTTCCATCTGAGGTTAACAAAGTTCCCAAATATTTAAATTCATTTACCTGTTTTAATAATGTTCCACTTATCTTTATTTTGCACTAAGGTGATGTCTTACCCCACTGCCTTGTGGGTGAGACTTGTTAGTCAAAGGCTTGCGGAGTCAACCGTAAACAAACCGACGAAGGCAACAGAAAACCACTGTCGTAATTTGTTTTGTATAATCATGAATCGCCACAACATTAGATATATATATATACGTATATAATCATCATCATGTGACATACCGGTTGCCGTGGCCGTTCATGTCCTTCTACAATCTTCTATTTAGTCATCGTATCAGATCTGTTGACTTTTTCCAAGACATGACACAAAGTTATCCAGTAGTTTCTCCTCTTGTCTTTCGCGATCTCTCTTTCCTTTTATGTTACCCTGTTATAACCATGTATTCCAACTTTCCTTTTCTCATGATGTGTCCAAAAACATGTTTTACTTCTTTCTGATGTTATTTATGGGTTCCCTTTCTGTGTTGGTTTCTTTGAGGATTTCTTCTTTGGTCTTTTTAGCTGTCCAGGGAACTTTCAACATACTTTTGAGAAATTCCATTTCTATGGCCTATAATCGTATTTTCATTTGTTTGTCTTCTGCCCATGGTTCACTGCCATAGGTCAGAATTGCTTCCGTATAGCACCGATCAACTGTCTTTCTCATTTCTTTTTCCATAGATTTGTTGAATAATATATTTTTCATTTTCTAAAATGCTATTCTGGCCCGAGCTATTCTTTTTTCTTATTTATGTGGTGCACAGATTGTTTCTCCGATATTGCCATTACTTCAGTTTTTTTTACTATTAAGACTGAGGCCTTTTTTGTAGAGTTCTTTTACTAAAAAGTATATAATTTCTTGTAGTTCATTCTCTGCTATTAAGACTGTGTCATCTGCATATCGCAAATTATTTATATTGTGACCGTTGACTTCAATTCATATCTATATATATATATATATATATATATATATATATATATATATATATATATATATATAAAACGCTATCAGTATGCAGACATTCATTGTTATAGCTAATACAAACGCTTTTATCATGTCATTGATTTTGCAATTATATTTAATTTAGTTCCTGCTGATCAAAGTCCTGCGGACCAACCTCCTGCGGACCAACCTCCTACGGACCAACCACCTACAGACCAAGCTCCTGCTGACCAACCTACAGGTACATATTTTTGATTCAATAAAGTACTTATCACATCTTTTTCGTGTTTATTTCCAATAACGTCTTATTGATGCAAGTATTGCTATTTGTATTCTATCTATCTATTGACCTTTCGAGCCGTAACCGGCCCATAGGGCGTAGACCAAGATACACCTTCTCCTATATGAATTTTTGTTCTAGCAGTTTTCTTTTAAAGATATTTTATCAAATCTCGCCATCTGTCTCTGTTCTGTGCAAGCAGTTCTATCTCATTGAGGGAGCCGATTCCTGCTGCTCTTGCCTCTCTCATCAATGTTCTTCTCAGTGTCTCCCTGGGTCTTCCTCTTTTTCTTTTACCTGTTGTTTCCCATATGAGGGCTTGCTTTGCTATTCGATTATTATCTCTTCTCATCACATGTCCAACGTATGACCATCGTCTTTTCTTTATTACTGAAGATATTAGTGGTTGATTGGCGATTTCTCTAATTTCCTCGTTTGTTTTGAATTCGTTCCATTCTATACCAAGTATTTTCCTTAGACATTTATTTTCGAATGCGTTCAACTTTGTTTCTATATCTCTTGTTGTTTTCCAGCTTTCACACGCATACGTAAGGGTTGATAGTACATTTGATTTGAATAGCCTAAGTTTTGTGTTTGTGCTAATGAGTTTTGATTTCCACAACTTTTCAAGGCTTCTGAAAGACATTGCTGCTTTAGCCAGTCTGATTCTAATTTCTTTGCTCGTATCCCCTTCTCGATCAATGTGACTTCCAAGATAGATGAAGTGATCGATCTCTTCTACTGGTTTGTTTTCCATGTATATTTTGTCACTTGTTGGAATTAAACTTTTCATGACTTTAGTCTTTTCATGATTGACATCAAGCCCAATTTTGCTGGCTATTGATGATAGTTCATTTGTGTTTTCCTGCATCGTTTTTATCTGATTGCTGATGAGAACTATGTCATCAGCAAAGTCCAGGTCCTCCAAATGGTCTCCTTGTATCCATTCGATGCCTTTATTACCAGTGCAGCATTTCTTCATTATGAAGTCCATAACAATTCCAAATAACAAGGCGATAAAATACATCCTTGTTTAACCCCAGTTTCTATTGGGAAACATTCGCTCAGTCCTTCCTCTGTTCGAACTGCACATGTGTAACCATCATACATGTCTTTGATAATATTTATGATTTTTGATGGTAAGCCATATTGCTTCAGAATTTTCCACAAAGAATCTCTATGAATTTTATTTCTATTTGTATTAGCATAAGTAAAATAGTGTCTTCACATTTTTATTACTAAATTGTACACAACGAATAATTAGTGCATGATATATGGTGCATAATATATCGTTGACTGTTTTTTTTTTCTTTTGAATTAGTGTACGAGTATTACAAACCATTATGGTGTTACTATACATATTTAATATCATTATAGCAACAATCTCAATACACACTTTACTATTTTCTTTGAATTCATCAATTCATCGCTAGAAGAAAAATACATTTTAAAATTGTCTTTTTTATTTATTTTACTGACTAAAGCCATCTCTTACGACCACGATGATTCGTGATACCTTTTACGATATTAATATTAATTGTAATATTAATATTAATAATAGTAATATTAATAATATTAATAATAATACTAATAATATCAATAATAATACTAATAATATCAATAATAATAATAATAATATTAATATTAATAACAATAATAGCAATATGTGTGTACATAGCTCAACAAGAGCTTTATATCCAATAACCGAGGCGCGGCGCCGTATATGATTTATAATTTAATCAATAATGTTAGCATTTGCTTGTTACTTGGGATAAAAATGACGGCGAGAATAGAAGACTCTGTGTAACTGACAAATTCATGTTAAAATTCACAAAATAAATTAACTGTTTTTGGGCAGTAATTTTTGTGTTCACTAGTCTTAGATAATTAATGTAGTTATGTCTTTAACAGAAACTACATTGCACATGCCTCATGACACATTCGTTTGTATTTTCCTAGTTTAGAAGCCACATATTTTAGAATATAATTTTAATATATGACTTTTATTGAGATAAATAACCTGACTTTTCATACAACCATCTCCGCTATTATCAATATCACTTTAAATAGATCAACAACTAACTCTATTTAGGCATATATTGGTGTCGCTCGCTTACTCTTTGATATGTATTTTTAATATATCACTGTTGTTGTCATTTCCTTTTTAAATTTTAGCTCCGGGTGATGAACCAGTGTTTAGCATACGTACGTACCAAAAATAAATCAGTTAATAACGTTTTCTTTTAAATTGATGTATCTAACAAATCATCATCATCAAGTGTCGGGCCTGCTGGTGTAGGTGATCATGTCTCTTCACAACTTTCGATGCGACAGTTCTTTATCATTTCTGTAGTTGCCCTACTGCCAAGCCATTCTCTCAACCTGTCATATATTTTTTCTCAATTGCTTCCATCTTCTATCTCTTCGTCCATCAATTTTCCCAGTTGTTACAATATATTCTAGCTGTTCTCTTCTCAGTACATGGCCAAAAAATGATGATTGTTTCTTCCTAGTATCAGGAATTAGCTCCCTCTTTGCATTGATCTCTTTCAGAACAATTTCATAACTCTTCTTACATGCCCAGGGTATTCTCAACATTCTTCTGTAAAACCACATTTTGCAACATCCAGTGATTTTATTATCTGTTGTCCTATTGTCCATGATTCATATCCATATGTTAAGACATGCTCTACATAACATTTAAGAACTCTTTTTCTTGTTTCTAAAAATGGATTGCATAGTATCTTTCCCATTTTTTTTGGAACACTACTTTTGCCTGGGTCATTTTGCATTTCACCTCTGTTATACATCTTCTGACTGAGGTTTATAAAGTTTCAGAATATTTAAATTCATTTACCTGTTTTAATATTGTCCCAATTGTTTTATTTTGCACCGACAAAAAAATCTTATTATCTGATCGTATTGATGTAAATAATTTTTTATTATTATTAAAATTTCTTATTGTACAATGTACATAATTGCTACTCATTGTGCTTGAAGAATATGCTGGTGATGAACACATTGATTTAGTAAATAACTTTTAGAAGAAGATAGATTTCATGCAGCAAGAAACGAGAAGAGAAAAATAATAAGAATAATAAGACAGTAATGCTGTCCTCAGTGTTATAGACGACATAGTCCATAAAAAGTCAATGATCACGCCCAGACAGCCAGAAACAAAGAGAAGATACACAAATCCAAAAATCTAAATGAACAGACAACATAAAAATAAGTTTAAATTCAATAACTACTTTAAAATATTGAAGTTAAGTGAACAGAGTAAATTTGCAAATTATGTAACGAGGTAAACACAGTACAAAAAGAGTCGAAACAATTATATAAAACAGTAGCCAACATTGTAACAACAGTATATGGAATAAAAGTAAGGATAACAGAAAGGAAGAATAGCGCCCTGATGTGGGACATCATAATCAGAGGCCACAGTTACAGAAATAACGAGCTATATATATATATATATATATATGTATATATATATATATATATTGGGGGGGGAGCAGAAGATGAACCATGAGGAAATGAATAAACACAATCTTTCTTAGTCCGAAAATAATACTTAATATTTTGATTCAAGAATGTAAGTATTCTTCTTAGGAAGAGTTAAGTAAAAAGATGAAAAGAGGACTGAGAGACAACAAAAGACACTTCTACAAAGAGATAAGGACAAACAAAACAAGAAATACAACCGCGATCCCACCGAACACACACATCACAAAGGAGAACATTCAATATCAAACTCCCGGAACATGCAGGGGAATTGAATTTAATATATGGAAGGTCTGTTGAATATGCCACCAGTTATCTGTAATAATTAAATTAAAACACACAGACACACAAATATGCTCAAACACTGAACCCAACTTTATCAAATAACAAAATAAAGACGCAATAAAACATGCTTAATATGATAAGTTATATATCACCGGTTATAAACAACATACAAGTAGAAATAATAGTAGCAACAACGTAACTTGGCTGACAGAATACTGATCACAGCATTGTAACAACAGAGATCTCCAGAAGACTAGCAACAGACCAGCATCTCAACGCTATGGAATATATTAGGTAGCGAGCGTTAGTACAAACAGCACATAGCTGTCACCCTACTCAACGATGTAGGAAAGTTATGGACCAAAACATTATAGAATAAGGTTGAGACCAAAATATAGAACTAATGATCATCGACTCCCAAATGAGGTTTGGCAAAACAGGGGGACAAATATACACACACATATATATATATATATATATATATATATATATATATATATATATATATATATATATATATATATATATATATATATGGCCCTTTTCGTCTTGTCAGACGGTCTAGTGGAGGCTATTGCGTATTTTTTTGAGGTATTGTTTTTGCCGAACAGCTTCTCTCGTGGCTAATTCTACCAATGTTTGACAAACACACGCGGTCACATAATGAACAGGTCAGGCTCGCTGATCCACAGGGTTTACCATCCTTTTTCATGAGTCTCTTCTCTAAGTCCTGTCTTAGCACAGTCTCAAATGTTGTTATACCGTTCCTTATACATGCTCTCCATGATGTGCGATCACTTGCCAGATGTTGCCAGTCGTTTTCACAGATGGAGAAGTCATTCAGAGATGATTTACAGATATCTCTATATCGTAGTTTAGGTCTGCCGATTTGTCTTTTTCCGTGTTTTAGCTCACCATATAGTATTTGGAAGTTTTTTTATCTATCTTTTATCTATCCTTTATCTATCTTGGAAGTCACATTGATCGAGAAGGGGATACGAGCAAAGAAATTAGAATCAGACTGGCTAAAGCAGCAATGTCTTTCAGAAGCCTTGAAAAGTTGTGGAAATCAAAACTCATTAGCACAAACACAAAACTTAGGCTATTCAAATCAAATGTACTATCAACCCTTACGTATGCGTGTGAAAGCTGGAAAACAAGAGATATAGAAACAAAGTTGAACGCATTCGAAAATAAATGTCTAAGGAAAATACTTGGAATAGAATGGAACGAATTCAAAACAAACGAGGAAATTAGAGAAATCGCCAATCAACCACTAATATCTTCAGTAATAAAGAAAAGACGATGGTCATACGTTGGACATGTGATGAGAAGAGATAATAATCGAATAGCAAAGCAAGCCCTCATATGGGAAACAACAGGTAAAAGAAAAAGAGGAAGACCCAGGGAGACACTGAGAAGAGCATTGATGAGAGAGGCAAGCAGCAGGAATCGGCTCCCTCAATGAGATAGAACTGCTTGCACAGAACAGAGACAGATGGCGAGATTTGATAAAATATCTTTAAAAGAAAACTGCTAGAACAAAAATTCATATAGGAGAAGGTGTATCTTGGTCTACGCCCTATGGCCGGTTACGGCTCGAAAGGTCAATAGATAGATAGATAGATATAGTATTTGCCTAGGAATGCGTTTTTCTTCCATCCGTTGGGCATGCCCCAGCCATCTTAGCCTTCGACTTCTGAGCATCGACATGATTGTTAGGGTCTTAGCACGTTGCAGGACAGTTAAGTTGGTTATTTTGTCTTGCCATTTGATGTGCATTATTTTGCGGAGACATCGCATGTGGAAGACATTTAGTCTTTTTTCCTGGTTTGAGTATGTTGTCCAGGTTTCGGATCCATATAGTAGTGTGCTAAGCACACATGTTTGATATATTAGGAGTTTAGTCTTTCGAGTTAGTTTCGTGTTGTTCCATGCCCTTTTTGTGAGTTTGCCGAAGGTCGTAGCTGCCTTACCAATTCGACAGTTTATTTCTTCAACAAGAGAGATGGTTTGCGTAACTGTGGATCCAAGATATGTAAATTTCTGTACTGATTCTAGTATATATATATATAAATGTGTTTGCGTGTGTGTGTTAATGCACTAACTTATACTATACAAATCAAATGTACTAACAACCATTACATTATGCGTGTGAAAGCTGGAAAACAACAAGAGAAATAGAAACAAAGTTTAACGCATTCGAAAATAAATGTGTAAGGAAAATACTTGGTATAGCGTGGAACGAATTCAAAACAAACGAGGAAATTAGAGAAATCGCCAATCAACCACTAATATCTTCAGTAATAAAGAAAAGACGATGGTCATACGTTTGACATGCGATGAGAAGAGATAATAACCGAATAGTAAAGCAAGCCCTCATGTGGGAAACAACAGGTAAGAAGAAAATAGGAAGACCCAGAAAGCCACTGAAAAGAACATTGATGAGAGTGGCAAAAGCAGCTGGAATCGACACACTCAATGAGATAGAGCTGCTTGCACGGAACAGAGACAAATGGCGAGATTTAATAAAATATCTTTAGACGAATTTAAAACTGCTAGAATAAAAATGTAAATAAAATAAGGAGTATCTTGGTCTACGGACATAAGTGATTAACAATTTATTTCAGTCACTAATTCATTAGAATGGAAGACCTAGAAGAAAGAAAATTTAAATAGACCAAACAGCCATTCACAAAACAAAATAAAAATAACAATAAAGCATATGCTATGAACACCGCCAAAAGAAAATAGATCATAAACATAAACAAGGTCTAGTGACAAGCGACAGTTAACATGCAGCAGAAATAGACTGGAGATGCAACAAAGCTTGTTGAAATCGTGAAAAGATGTTACCACTGATGTCAATCAAGGAAATATCACAAAAGTCAAGATGGGCGCAACATTGGAAACTGAGATAAGATCAGAAATGTGGAACTAAGTAAAATACCAGGTATCATTCCCGCCTAAGAATACATAAATAAACAACAGATACAATAGTTTGTCCACGTGATAAGACAGAAAAATCGCACCTTAATAAACGTTTCGACAATACCAGACTCAAGGGCCGACCAGGAAAAAGATGGATTTATGGAATATTAGAAACGCTATGAAATAGAAGAAGATGCCAACAGACGAGCAAAAGACAACAAATAAAAGGCAAATGAGGAAGTAAAGAAGATGATCTTTGCTATTATTGGTGTCTCTTACAGAAGATAAAACACATTAACTCTATTCATTCATTGACATATGTTATAGCTACTATTTATGTTCTACAATGTTAACGTTATGGTATCTTTTTACTTATTTTAGTTCCGTACTTCCCATCAGATAATGGTATGTATCAACTAACGGTTAAAAAAAAATTCATTGATCTAAATACAAATGTTATTACATTTTATTGATATACGTAGCTTGAGGTTTCTTTCAACAATAACTAGTGTCATCAATGCATTTTGTAGTAGACAAAAACATTATCTCTGTTAAATAAAATACTCTGCAGACAGAACAATCAAATAATACAGTCATGCATACATTATGACAACCATTGTAAAGGAAACATTGAAATAACTAGTATTTATATCTTTATAATGTCAATGTTAAAGATACTTTTTTAAAATTTCATTTTCTGAAGACCAAGTTCCTGGTGGGTACTTTTCCATCAATAATATACTTATAAGATCATGTTCATGTTTAATGAGAGCACTATTAATGTTATTGTTATTAGTATTTTTATTTAATCTACGCATTATAATGATCTATGTTTACATACAGTTTAATTATTTCAACCCACGCTTCGCACATTCTATAATTTACCTTGTTTAACTACTGTACACTTATTTCAATTCACAATGAAGTTACTATACGGTCTTTGGCGTCTTGACAAACGTCGGTAGCAAGCAGTTATTATTAGTCAGTACTTTAGTAGTTTAAATAAGAGTGCCTAATGATGGATGCTATTTTGTTGAACAACCACTCTTGTAGCTGAATATGCCAATTTTGGATAGACAGATTCGGTTACAGAACGAACAAGATGCAGTCGTGGTGCCTGACCTCGTCTCTATTCTCCTGCCCCCTTTTGTTTTCTAAATTTAAAGCTACTCTTTCTCGAAATTTGCTTTCGAATTGTTCTACTATTTTTTCAAATATTTTTGTTCTTCATATACTACGATCAGATGCCAGATTTTCCCATTCTCTTTCGCTGGTAGAGAATTTACTCGAGGAAGCCCTGCAAACATTTGTGTGCACTGGTATGCACGTTGGTCTCTTTCCGTTCCAAATTGTTTGGGAATACGAAAGTTTTCCACTCTTCTTACATGACTTAACGACCTTAGTCTCCTAATTTGTTGTCATGATGGATGAAAGACACATCGATACAAACCATTACAGTTGGTTACTTTGTTCTGCAATGTGATATTATTACTCTGAGATGCAACGCACATGAACATCATCTAGCTGGATTGAATAACTGGTATGCCATACCAATTGTATTACATATATATTTCCAAATGTCGCTATTTGATGAAGTATATGATGTTGCTAATAGTTGAACAATCACTAAGGTGACAATCTTCACACAAGCAATGCTATATTCCCCGAATTTTTTTAATCTTTACTTTCTTTATTGCTCTATTGTCAACATTCACGACTATGATTCTTCCTGACATCTCAGCAAAAATATAAAAAAGAGGAAGCTCGTAAACAGAAACAAAATGTAAAAGGAGGTGATGTGATCGTCAGAAGTGGCCATGCCAATCTGATGTTTCGGCACATTATCTTCTTGAAAACTCTCGAAGGGGGATGGGGTGTGTGGTCAGAAACTCGTTGGTCATGACTTGCAGGTGTCAGGGTCATGTTGCGTTTAGACTAAAATATGTTAATATGTTACAATATGTTAAGTATAATAAAATTGGTTCTGATCATCGCGAAACTAAATAGATTTTAATGTCTCTTACTCTGTCGCATTCTCCTGTCGCAGTCCTAACTTAAAATATTGAGTGTTGTAGAAACGTCGATCTAAACGACAAGGTGTTTAGGTCTATGACAATTTAAAACAATATCGCCAGCAATTTGGCGAAGATTAATTTGCTTACAAAGGTGTTACTCAAAGTATCAATTGTATCAGCTCCTTGTGAATGAGTAACATCAACAGATGGACATGTCAGCCTATGACAACGTGCACCATCAAGGCAAAAGAAAGAGCAGAATGATGCTCCATGGTAGCCAAGCATCGATGTGGAGACGGCACTCAATGAATGAATCAGTTCATTTATATCATTTGATAATAATGTGTCTGACAGACCTTTTCTTTGAATTGTCGGTTCAGCACAAACAAAGTGGTGAGGTCTAAGGGTATTAATCCCCAATTAATTAATAGCCATTTAACAATGAATGTAGACGGTATGTAGAACAACGACGAAAAAGATTCAGACACCTATACAGACCGATCCGCAATATGACACCAAACGAGGGGATGGGCTTTTACAGCACGCTCTGCATACAGAACAGTGAAATGAGACAGCTTTGCATACATCAAGACCACCAATAGCATGGCGATTGAGTTTATGTCAGTGACAAGAACATTTAACTGTTGTTAGGAGTCACAAGACTACCTCCATGCATGTATACTTAATAATTCGATGAGCATGATAAGAAAATCGGTGGTGGGGTATGTAAGCAGGCAATGGAAAGAGATAGTGCAACAGGTCAACAATACGTAGTCACCTTTCTCTAAATCCCTGAAATTGCGTGTGCGTTGGGAAATTAAAGGGCATGATTTCTAGCCGTGCTGACGCTGAAGACAGTCATCAATATCCTCGGAGATGCGGGAATGACACAGGACTTTGACAACCATAAGTCCACATCACTACTTCTGATCAGCGAGATAGGAGTTAAAATGGGTACATGCAGAAATGACAAAGTTAATGGCTTCATAAAACGATGATTCAATCAACACAGAAATGGAATCGTCATTTCTTGTACGCTGTGGGACATGCTGACGACTCTTGGTCGGCCTGTGAATACCGATGGACATGTTCGGAATGGTGCAATAATGATTGCAATAAAATTACTCAATAACTCAACAGTGAATGTTACTTTAACTGTTGTTTTATTTATTTTAATTTCGTGTGTTTAATTAACCTGGTAAATACATTGAATTTAAAAACAAGATAATTCAACACAGCCATTCAAATGTCCTGCTGCCTTGCAGGAAAGCTCGGGAGAGTAAAAGGCTAATGGAGGGCCCCCCGAAGTAAAACAACCCCACTGCTTTGTGGTTAAGACTTCTTAGTCAAAGGCTAGCGTAGCCAACCGTAAACAAACCGACGGAAGGCAACAGAAAATCACCGCCGTAACTTCTTTATACAATCGCCACAACAACAGAAATAACGACAACAACGTTAAGGGGGATTCCAGTGGAAAACCCTCGTTCGGTAGGGGACATCATGTACTACAGGTGATACCCGATCGCACAGAAGATGTACAAAAGAGGTGAGATGCAAATTGGCTCAGGCAAAAGCAACTTTCCAAAAAATGAGGAAGATACTATGCAATCCATTTTTGACAATAGAAACAAGAAAGAGAGTTCTTATATGTTACGTAGAGCCAGTGTTAACATATGGATGTGAATCATGGACAATGGGACAACAGATACAAAATCACTGAAATATGTAGCAATGTGGTTTTACAGAAGAATGTTGAGAGTACCATGGACAGCTAAGAAGAGTAATGCAGGCGTTCTGAGAGAGGTCAAAGCAAAAAGAGAGCTAATTTCCAATATTAGGAAGAAACAATCATCATTTTTTGGCCATGTAATGAGAAAAGAACAGCTGGAATATATTGTAACAACTGGAAAAAATGAGGGACGAAGCGATAGAGGGAAGCAAAGAGGAAAAAATAACAAAGAGCTTAAGAGAATGGCTTGGCAGAAGGTCAACAACAGAAATGATAAATAGCTGTCGAGATCGAAAGATGTGGAAAGACATGATCACCTACGCCAGCAGGCCCGGTACTTGATGCTGATTCAAATGTATGAGTCCATACCTGCTTACATATTTTTTTAATCACGTGTAGTATATGTAGACTATCAATACTTTTAAACATAATCTATTCAAAGCAAGACTATTTATCAAATTGACTTTATAACAGACAAGGAGTGTACTAAACTGCAAGAAGTATAACTCACAAAAGACAGTCATATAGTGTCCTTCATCACCATTACATGTCATCTTATCATCGAAGATTGGCAAACATGGGGCCAGCCCGCTCTGCCCTTTGCGTTATGGAACAGGTTGTCATAGGCTGACTTATCCATCGTTTGATAGTAATTGTCCATGTTTGTCTTGGTCAGCCTTTGCTTCTATTACCTTGTATTTTCCATTCCAAGTTTACTTTTAGCAGGTTTATATATAAAGTTACCAGTTGAATAAGTAAGCAACAGTTAAAGTTTATGCAGCAAAACTGACATGATGATTCAGTATAACAAAATAGTAGAAAAATGGCAGCTTATTTATATTCGAGCTATGGACTAAGCAATGTTTACATTGAACAACACGATATATGTTATTGCTGCGAGTTGGCAGATTTTTGAAAATGTATTCAAGGGTTTGAACATAAATGTTTGTTCACAGTTCGTTAACCTTCGCTGTAGATAAAGGCGTTAATTCGTTTCGGACGTTTGTGACCTTGGAAGCTAAGGACCTAACTTGTGCAACCGGATGGCATTGGCAAGAATCATTTTGAATCTATGAAGTGGGCTCATTTTGTGTTTAACTCAAAAGCATATGTGCTTTTTAACCAAATACTTTTTTTGGGGGACTCAATGAGGATATCCCCGATGGAAGAATAAATTGTACTATTAGTCCCATAAATGATTCTCTTCCAGAGGTTTATGATGTAAACAAAGCAGTTTTGTCATTGCAAGTGAATAATGTCCACACCTATAATTGGTCAGGATTGTGTAGCACCAGCAGCTTTATAGCGAACACAGAAAACATCACAGGATTGTGCTGTTCTGAAACAGCTATACCATGCTACCCTAGAATTGCCTTTAATGGGATTACTGTGACCACAAATCACTCTCCATGTGTGTGCCACATATTTACACCCCAGAAAGAAATACTGAATATAACAACATCATGTGCCGTCTGTGATATTAATGACCACAGACCAGGAGCCTCCAGTATGATTGATACAACTGTTGCACCAAGCATTTCATCAGCAGAGCCATATCTCTGGAATGTTAATCTGACATTGTTCTTGAATGATGTCCAAGTTAATGAGACATCAGAATCGTGTGGCGGCAGCTACAAGAAGGGAGCGGAGAACATCAAGTTCTGCTGCTATAAAGGAGACTTGCCTTGCTATCCCAGAATTGCCTTAAATGGGATCACTGTAGTTGAAAACTTCTCCTCTTGTGTAAACTACACATTCACATCTAAGAGTGAATCAGTGAATGTTACAAAATAATATTCTCTCTGTGGTTTTACTAACTACAGGTCATGTGGCTTCTGTTGGATTGGAAATTATAACTTACCACCACTGTGTGTCTATATGTTTGGAATTGGAGTCATCAATGATGGCCTAACATCATCAAGTGCTATGACGATCATCATTTTGGGAGGACGTGAACTTCCATGGTATATGGTGGATAGGCGGCAGGAACCATTGAATGCTATGTCTGAAAAGTGTTCCTTCTTGCAGTTTCCTCATATTCCAAGACCGGCTTGTTGCAGGAGCTACTGAGTTAAGTGCTCTGTGCACACCGTGAGCTGTGTGTCTCATCCGTTTTGATCCTGCTTCGATATCCCGCTTGTTTACGATGAATGATGATATCGTATGACAGGGAACAGTTGGCTGTGTTCACTTTCTGCGCGGTTTCGCCTTATGTCTGTTGGCGTGTGCTGAGACTGCTACGATGGGGACTACAGTTACCTTTCTTTGTTTGGGAGAAGAGTTGGTAATTCGGATGATTCCACTAGCACGGTGGTTGAGCAATTATGGATTGTAATTCGTTTGCGGTGATACCGAGGCCTTCCATATCCAATAACCAATAACAAAATAGTAATTGTGTTATGATAATATGTGTATTACAACTGTCTGGACACGTCTTCGTTTTATGATTTATTATTATCAGTATTAGTGGAAACACCTTGTGTTGTTCACATTCCGATTCATATTTCACAGATTCTAAACCAAGATGACATTTTACCACGTTTTCTCATTTTAAAGCAAATCAAAGAGGCACATAGAATAATATCTGACTTGTCATTTACTGTAACATTTACTTATGTCCTTGCGACCAATGAAATAATCGGTGGCAGTAAACGCAGTGAGCGCTCTCTTGCTTTTGATTTCTGTTTTATTTAATATTAAAAAAAATATAGTTACATCCTGCCATTCATTGCCGTGATGTATTGTTTGCTGGGTTCTGACTAGGGCAATGTTTAGTCAGGAAGTGGCATTTAAGCAGCTTCAGCATGGGCGTCACAATAACTGCTTGTGAGTCGAGGACACAATAAAAAAAATCATCTATAAACGTGCTTATTAACTTTTTAATTCAGTTAAACAACTTGACAAATGCAAATACAAATTAAAGTTCTCCATCACGCCAAATGGAGTATGGGGGATACGATGTTAGAGATCATATATGTTATAGACCTTCGGCACATGATTTTAGAGGTAATGTGGTCGGTATTACGCCCGTGCCGCTTTACTTTTCCAGACAAAACAGCGGTACCAATTTAAGGCTGGATGAACACGGAAGCCGTCGATCGGTCGAACGCAACCGGTCGTCCTTTATAGTCTAGTTCACTAACCACTGAGCTATCGCTGCAGCCAATTGTCGATTGCAGTAAAAGTAAATTCATTACATAAACACTTTAACTGCACGCTGAAAGAAAGTATCTACATTCCAAGTTCGTTGATATTACTATATATTACATTCGTTTCATCATTATATAATTGTAATGTTACTTTAATTGTTGTTATATTTATTTTAATCTCAGCTGATAATCAACCTGGTATGTAATTTTAAATTTCAAATTATACATTACGTGTTTCGTTTATGGTATATTATCTGCTGACCGCTTTATCGTGTAAGTACAATGCATAGCATTTGAAGATGTGACTGTCAATATCACAAACATAATTCTATTCCAGAAACGACTGTGCATCTATTTTAAATTAGAACAAACACACGCGATGCATTTGAACACACTAAACTAAAGAGTTTATATTCTCATAACACGCTTCTGTAATGTTACCATTTTAATACATGCGGAATTAACATTTGTTGACCAAAACAGATATAATGTTGTAGTATAACAAAATATTTATTTCTTGTACGAAGTTGTGTACTGCAACTAACAATCACAAATCATCAACTCATGGATGACTATTAGAAGCTGTAATGGGGCAATACTGCACTTTCTGCATAAACAAAGTTATGTTTCGCATATTCTCAATCATGGCGGAAATTTACATTGTTTTCTCAGTTTAAAACAAAAGACACACGAAACATAATATGTCTTGTCATTAAATAGTAATTAAACGTGGGTTACATGTTATGGTCGTGATGTTAGAAAACAATTAGTGGCTAGAAGAAAACAATGTGAACCCTGTCTTCACTGAGTTACCTCTACTGAGATGAAATGTGTCAGAAGAATAACAGGAAACAGTCTGAGAGATAAGATCAGAAATGAAGAACTGAGAAAACAGATAGCAATAGCTGTCGCCATATAATTTATAAAGAAACAACAGAAAAAAATGGTTTGGCCACGTAATGAAAGGCAGAAAGATCAAAACACAATACAACGAGCATTCAACAAACGGTGTGAGAATATCAGACCCAACGGTCGACCACAATAAAGATGAATGGATGGAATATTAGAAGCACTAGGAAACACGATAGCAGCAGATGCGAAAAAGAAAGGCAAACGACCGCAAATTATATCTCCCCTCGACTCTGAAAGTCAAATGAGGAAGAAAAGCAGCGGAAGAAGAATACGGCGGTAGTTTGCAGCCATTTCTCAGCTTAAAACCATTCAGAGAAGCAAAATATAATATCATAATATCAAACTTGTAACTAGCAGAAACATGTAGAACTATGTTTGCGACCTAAGAAACAATTGATGTCGTGTAGTGAAATGAGAGAACGCAGTATTTGATGAGTTATCTTGCTATAAAATATTAGTATTACCTCTTTGTTGATCACTGTTGTGACGTTTCTTGTTTTTGATCAGTGTACGCTTGTAAAATCTAGGTCTAGAAATTCTGTATCGAATCTCTGTACTCTTTAAGAAATTGAGAATTAACTAAGAATCAATTAAATATCGGCTTGTACTCGTAGATTAAGTAGAAATGATAGTTTTAAAAAATAAATGATCCCTCTATGATTTTAGCTGTTAACGTTGACATTATGCCAATCAACTTGCTAACTGTATAGTAGTAAATTCATGATAAAGATACTTTACTACACACTGATAACAATTCTTCATTTCATAATTATTTGAGATGTTGGTATTATCTGTTATAGCTATATGCAGTTGGTGTTGTTGTTACTGTAACTGCTGATATATTTTGTTTAAATTCAGCTGACGATCAACCTGGTCTGTCGTTTAAGCTTAAACATATTCTACATTACATATTACGGTTTCGAGTTATTATCTGCTCACCTCTTGTTCATTGAATCCTAATGTTTAGCATTTGTAGAACCGACTATCAATTTATTTTATAATAATCTATTCTAATCAAGACTGTGTATTTGCCAATTATTAGAACTACACAAAGATTCGCGAAATTATGTTAGCATGTATTAATCGATAATATTACCACTTGACTACGACGACCGAAAAGTGAAGTTTATCCAAGTCTAACATCCCTTTGCATTACAGCAAAATAGTTATTTGAGTATGCCAACGTGTGTATTGATCAACCGAGAGCTATTAATTCGGATGATTCCACTGGTGGTTGAGCAATTATGCATTTTAATTCGTTTGCAGTGATACCAGTACCTTCCATAACCATAACCATCATCAATCATAGCAACTATATGGTTTCCTTCACCTCTGGACAGGCATGTAAGAAACAATGTACTTGTTACCCTATTTTTCCCATGATCAGCGTTATACTTGTTTGATATTGTGGTCTGAATTACTCCAAGCTGCCTCTACTTCCCAGAAAAAAGTGGACATTTTTGACACCATTTTTGCAAACTCTTCTGATCAGGAACGATTGCATAAATTGCTCAGCCACTAAGTCTAACTTGAACATTTTCATATACATGTTATATTTTATTTTAATCTCTAACATACGACTACGTAACACAACACTAAATAACAATACACTAGACCTCGATAAGTTAACCAGCATAAATTTACTGGCGATATATATATATATATATATATATATATATATATGAAACCCTAGAATATTTTATTACTGTAATTAATTTCTCGGAGGAAACCAATTAATATGATAGCGTAGGGTCCGTCTCCATATGAAAGCAACATTAAAATGCTCATCGCAATTGTTATACAGGCAATCAACAACAAAAAATAATAAAACACACACTTTCAGAGTCCGAATAGGTATGATATCAACAATTATTAGGCGAATGTTATAACATCTGAGACTACAGTTGCATCAGCTTATAAAGTATCATGGTGAATCTTGTGTTGAAGCACACACACACACACACTCGATGTGTGCATTAACCGCAACTCGACAAACACCATTGTCATTATCTAAGTTGATGCAGACTCTGACCGCAAATCTTGCGAGTTCTAGTTTACGTTTTCAGTGCATATCAGTCTGGTTTGTTACTGGTAGTGGATGTACACAAAAACACAGTCCCTCTTGTGTCTCTACTTGAAATGGCCAGAAACAGGTCAACCTATCTCGTTGGCCACTTATTAAACAAGAACGGGGCCACTTGCTGTGATCGAAAGTGTAATTTAGTATTTCACTGCTCTCTAATGGACGTATGAGTGCACACGATCTGTGGGACAGAAACTAGTTTACATTCAATAGTTTCCAGTTTTGTAGTTTACAGAATTACTTCTCTTTGTCATTGATGGTAGATATAAATGAATAAAATTCCCCTGCTGCAGTTGTTGTACAACAATATTATTAACTCATAAGCCAAGTAAAACTTCTGATCAGATAGATAGATTGACAACTCTTATAATCCTATTTTCATTAATTTTCAGTTATCTCTTACAGTGAATACATAACATTGCCTGTATGCATGCATTGTTTGATATAGTAAATTAACTTTGCTACAGCTTTTTTTAAACGTCAAAGTTTTTGAAACATTCTTTCTTTTCCTTTTTTTAAAATTTAGCTAATGGGAAACCATCTCCGTGTACGTATCTTTATTTGTTGAACACATACAAACATAAATGTCTTTAATAAAAGTGTTATTATCAATAATATACTTATTATAATCTCGACTTGCTAATTTGAAACATATTATCATATGCATCACATATTAATGCGATTATTAATTCATTTAGAAATGATCCATTCAAACAGGGCAAACTGTTACAAGAATTTATACAAGCCAGGCGATGAAGAGCGCATTGAAAGCTTAATCCACGCGGAAGAGCGCCCTGGGAAACAAACCACTGCTGCCTAGTAGTTACCATCGGGAGAAGTAAAGGCTATGGGAGAACATCCAGACAGAGACTATGGGAAGGGTGGCCTCAACAGCCCTGGACGACGTCAACTCGACAAAAATAGAAAACTACTTCAAACCTAGACACCACTTGCCAAAACGAAGCGTGTCACCTACGTTATAGGTTTAGTGGAAAAATCAGACCACACACTGACGATGGGATAATCTAATCGTGCGTTATGATATTAACATTACCCCTCCATCATGAAACAGGACAAAAAGTCAAGTTCGCACTTTCACAAGACTCGAACGCTGAAGAAAAAAAGACGTGTTTATATAAATCAGGTATTTCTAAAATAATGTAACATTTTTATAAAGTAACAGACTGCACATGAAATATCACATTTTCTGAAGTTATAACTGGACCTGTAGCTTTGAATTCAATGTACATTCACTATTGTAGAGGAAATAAATAAACATTTTTTTTTTAAATTGCTTACTTACACATACATTCACAACCACACAACAAGGCTTCCTGAGAGTTCTAGATATTTTCAAACGAGTGCTTCTATTTTTTTTTATTTTTTTTAAAATGTATACATAATGACACTTTTCTATAAAATTGTGACAGTTATTGCTCGACAAGAAAATACTCTCTTTACTTTGTTCAAGCTCATATGTGTACGTCAAAGAGGTTGAAATTGGAAGTCAAATTTTTGTTTTATTGGTTTGAAAATATGTTTTGGAGAAGATACATATTAAATATTTACTTAAACATATAGCACTCTGAAAATGAACACAATTTTGGAGCATTAAACACTCCACTTGCAGATACATAGTGTGTTACGTCATATCTGTGCTAATGCCAACTCGATAAAGCTGGTATCTTTTGTTCTGATTTGAACGTTAGTATTATATATTAAATACGGAGATGATGAAGTATCTCGCACATTCGACCCACGCAAATATAGCATTCAGTAAAATTGTGTAAGTGCAGTGATGATAATCTATCATCATCGAATGTGTTCTCCGCAACGAAGGTTGGGTACCATGGAGCGCCATTCTGCTCTATCTCTTTATTTGATGGTGCAGGTTGTCATAGGCTGATTTGTCCATCTTTTGATGTTACTCGTCCATGTTAGTCTTCGTCTGCCTCTGCCTCTTTTACCTTGTATTTCCCCCTCCAGGATTACTTTTAGTAGGCTGATGTGTCTTTTAAGATCCACAAATCGCATTTGTCTTGTTTGAATTGTGTTTAGTAGTTCTCTTTTTATTTTTAGTTGTTTTAAGGCTTCATCGTTTGTTTTCTTTTCCTACCTTCCACTTCTACATATTCTTCTATATATCCACATTTCAAAGGCGTCACTTCTCTGTTCTGTTTTCTTGTCTAATGTCCATGTTTCTGCACCATACAGGAATATTGAGAAGATGTAACATTTTGCTACTCTTAGTTTTAGCCCTGGTGTTATATGTTTTGACGTTAGTATGTTCTTCATGACATTAAAATTACTTTTGGTCATTCCTATTCTTTTGTTTATTTCAGTTGTACATGTTCTATAACTGGTTATATTATGTCCAAGGTAGTTGTAGTTCTGAACTGTCTCCAGGTCTATTCCTTCATATAATATATATATATATATATATATATATATATATATATATATATAAAGGTGAGGGCGATGAAACATCCCTAATTAATGAACTAATTAACATAAATATCATTTGATCTTTAGTAAAAATCGTGTTTCGATATTACAATAGCTTACGATGAATGATGACATCGTATGACGAAGGGCAGTTCGGCTGCGTTCACTTTCGTTCCCGCTTCGCCTTATGTCTTTAGACGTGTGTTGTAGCTACTATGATAGGGACTGCAGCTGCCTTTCTTTGGTTGTATCCTTCAATGAGATAGGATGTTAATTCGGATGATTCCACTGGCACGGACTGTTGAGCAATTATGAATTTTAATTCGTTTGCAGTGATATCGGGGCCTTCGACTAATTACTACACCTACTAGAACTACAACGTGCCTCATGTAATGTATTGTGACAGCACTACAAATAAAGGAACATAACCGACTAGGACGTTTGTATGCGGCCTCCTTCAGAGATCGAGAACAACCCAAACTGACAACCAAAAAAAGATAAAATCTATTACATCTAGAATATGTGGACACGGTAAATGAATAAGAAATAAAATGAGAAAACAAGACGAGATGATAGAACGAAAAGTAGGTGTGCTACATATATGAGGATTAAAAAGTGATAATATGTAAAAATTATTAATCTAAAACATAAATCAAATTAAACCGAGACTTAACTTATGTTATGTTATATATTCAATCCAGCTATACTCGCGGTCCCGCATCGTATTTAAAATTGTGTATATTTCATAAGTGTGCTTATCTTCAATTAAAAATCCATTCATTAATGCGTTTATTAAGTCAAACAATCTGAAAATTGTAGTACTCGTAATTTAAGTATAAACGCATTTTACTATACATTGAAAACCGTATCATCATTCCAGTGCTCATTAAGATGAAAAATTATATTATTTCTAGCTATTTAGAGTTTGAATTTTACTTTAATTTTTGTTTCATTTTAGCTGATGATAGCATGTGTAAGTATTAATTTAGGTTTTAATTATATTAGCTACACTTCTCAATGGTGTTTATCATGTTAAAAACATAGTATTTGAAATCTCTCCTATATCTTAAACCTACAGGGTCATATTCACATTCTAACCTCTTCATAATGATCTGTAGGAGTACTTTACTGGCCTTTCCTCAAGGAGGAATGTATGAGTGTGGTACAGATATGCTGATTTCCTTTCTTGGAATGGGATAGTGATGATATCCAGTATTTTTGGCCAGACATCACTTTTTCAGATCTTCACACACAGTGCGAGAAAGGTTGGAGCCACGGCCTTTCTTCCAACAAGGATGATCATCGTAAAAAACTGCCACATCGACTTTTGCTGATGATATTCTGGTACATGAACAGGGACAGACGGGAAATCGCCCCAACACCGCAAAACGAGATCAATCGCATCACTTCTTGGTGTTGAATATAAAGTGTATTGGTTAATCCTAATAAATATCCATCAGTTGCATTGTTCTTACTTAATAATTACATCGTTAACACGGAAACAACGGGGGTACGAATGCTGATAAGATGACCAAGTACTGGTTTGATCGCAGCCTATATTTTCGAGACAACGTCCACCATGTGATTATATAACCCCGCAAAGGATTAGTCACCTTGATGGTTATGTGAGTTATCAACATCGACAAGTGACTACATATTCTTCTGTTCCAGTGACTAGTCCTTGCACAAATTGAGTACGCCCTAGCAGTTCTTACTCTCAGTACGACGCAAATTGACAGGCTGGAGAAAATACACAATGAAGCTAGGAGTATTATATTAGGGTGTACGATGGACACTCCCTGTGTAGCAATGAAGTATCTTGTTAATTTTCAAAATATGGATGACAGGAACAAAATCTGGAAGGCACGAGCATATCTGAAGATAAGTGCAGATAAACAGCATACATTGCACTACGTGCTCAACACAGGGAAAGATGTCTAAAAAGAGGCATATCATGTGTGAGCGAAGTAATCTATATGTAATAAAACATGTTTACCAATATCAAAGCTGGCGAGTAGTGGATACACGTGCCCACGTCATTCAGGGGAGCATTCTTGTGTTTTGTTACACACGACAGGAAATTCTCAGTCGTGGTCAATTGAGTTATTTGCGGGTCATCATCATTGCACTCCGAACATGTCCACACGTGCTCAGATCCCCTCCTCAGCAATTCCCTCAGTGTCCAGCGACTGACGATTTAAGTTCTATGTTGGTTGATAAGTCTTCTTACACGGCCACTAAGTTTCTCATTTCTGGCTGTGCCCACTTTAACTCCCATTTATATCATCCGAATAAGTTACGTGGATCTATGTTTGTCGAAGTCCTGTGCTCGTCCCACATCTCGGAGGGCATTGATGATGTCCGCCCGATCCATTGGTTGCCCTTCCTCAACGACATCGCAGCTAGCCAACCTGTCCGCTCTTTCATTTCCCCATACTCCCGAATGTCTAGGGACAAGACAAAGGTGACCTTGCGTATTAAGGATTTCTGCAACGATCTACCCATTGCATGCGTACAGAGCCCGCCTCCACTTTATTAATCATGCTCATCGAATCACTCAGTATACATGCGTGGGTATAGTCTTGTGCCTCTAACCATTTGAATGCCTTGGTCACTGCCATCGCCTCCATTGTCATGCTACTTGTGGTCATGACGTATGCACCACTGTCTTCTTTGACTATTCTGCCCGCCGAGCGTGCTGTAAATGCCCATGCCTTCTTTGGTGTCGTCTTACAGATCAGTCTGTATAGATTACTACATCTTTCTCATCGGTGTTATCGCAGATGAGACCGTTGATCTCAGCATTAACCACGACCGGGTTCTGTTCCCTACATTTCCTGTCAAGTGTGACAATACACGAGAATGTATCTCTGAATGACGTAGGCACAGGTATCCACTCCTCGCCAGCGTTGATAGTGGTAAGCCCACATACCTGTTTGATGACATCTTCTGCTCCGTCCACCCATGATTTGCCTCTTTAAAAACTGGCACCTTTTTACTGTGTTGAGCATGTGGTGCAATGGATGCTCTGTATCTGTACTAATCTTCAGGTATGCTCGTGCTCTCCAGATATTAATTCTGTCATCCATGGTTGGAAAGTCAAGAATATACATCATTGCTGCACATAGAGTGACCTTCGTAAATCCCCGGATAATGCGCATGGCTTCATTGTGTATTTTCTCCAGCCTATCAATTTGAGTCGTACTGACAGTAAGAATTGTCAGGGCATACTCGATTGCTGCGAGGACTAATCCTTGGAACTGAAGAGTAAGTAGCCTCTGCTCGAAGTTGGCAGCTGCCATGACCTTCAAGGCGACTAATCCTTTGCGGGATTTTGTTATCACATGGTCGACGTGATTCATTAATGCCTTTATTAAGTCAAACAATCAGAAAATTGTAGTACTTGTAATTTAAGTATAAACGTATTTTACTCTACATTGAAAACCGTATCGTCATTCCGTTGCTCATTAAAATGAAAAATTATATTATTTCTAGCTATTTTGAGTTTGAATTTTACTTAATGCTGGATTGTGTTATCACATGGTCGACGTGGTCCCCAAAACACAAGCAGCAATCAAACTTAACTCCGAGATATGTCATGAACTTGTCCGTGGTCACATCATCAGTTCCCATTCATACATCCGGTGTGTTCGCATTAAGGATATGATTTTTAAGGGAGAACCATGCAACTGATGCTTTATTAAGATTAACTAAGGTACCTGAAACCCCACACCAGGTAGAAATGCGATCGAGTTCGTCTTGCAATGTGGAGGCGATTCCCCGTCTATCTCTTCCCTGTCGATATACCAGAATATCATCAGCAAAAGTCATTGTTCTTCCCCTCCCATCCAGCTGTTGTTCCTTGATCGTTATTGTGTACACGTTAAATAGAACTGGTGACAATGGTGAAACCTTGTGGCAGCCCTGGACAAATGGATGTTGGCTCGGAAGACCAACTTCCACATCTGAGTATCACCTTCCTCTGAAACAGTGCCGCGGCGATCCATCTAATGAGGAAGGGGTGCACCGCCAGTTTGAGGAGCATATACATGAGATATTTAAATGGTACCCTGTTGTATGCATCCTCCAGATCTATAGCAGCAGCACATGTATCCTCTCGTCTGTGGAAGCCTTCGAAGTTGTCATAGGCAAAGACTGCCGCATTGAGCCATGTCTCTTAGTTATATCTATAACCTCCGAGTGTGGGTGGGAATGCACCTTTCTGTTCAAGGTGACAGGTGAGGACACGGGCAATTATTTTCTCCAGCAGCTTGCCATCAGTGTTCTGCATGTGGTGATGTTGTAGGCACTGATCTGAGAATGGTCCTTGTTTGGCTTCGGTAGAGGTAATAAGTAGCTGTGTAGCCTCTCCTCCCTAATATGGCCACTCCAAATGCTGGCATTAAAATCATTGGCCAGTTTTGTCAAGTTCAGCTAAATAGCCTATGTCATCCTACCGAACACCATTTGGACCAGGAGCAGTGTTGTGTGACCTTTTAAATGTCATGCGAATGGTATCGGTTGTGATTGTGAGATCTTCTTCCGGCACTGCATTTTTAGTTGTTTTAAGATTTCATCGTTTGTTTTCCTATCATCCAATTCTACCTATTCTTCTATATATCCACATTTCAAAGGCTTTAATTTCCTGTTCTGTTTTCATGTCCTTGTTCCTGCACCAAATATGAATATTGAGAAGATGTAACAGTTTGCTCTTCTTAGTTTTAGCCCTGGTGTTGTTTGTTTTGATGTTAGTATGTTCTTCGTGAGATTATAATTACTTTTTGTCATTTCTATTCTTTTGTTTACTTCAGTTGTACATTGTCCATCACTGGTTATAGTATGTCCAAGATAGTTGTAGTTTGAACTGTCTCCAGGTCTATTCCTTCAATTTTGATATCCACTTGTGGGTTTTGAGTATATTTTTTTGTTTATGATAATAGTTTTAGTCTTTATGTTATTCGTAGCTAGTCCATATTTTTTGCTTGTCGTGTTTATTTCATTAAGTAATTGTTGTAGATCTTTAGGATTTTCTGCTAGTAGTACAGTATCGTCAGCATATCTAAGGTTCTTTATTATTTTTCCATTAATGTGTAGACCTGGCATCTCTTTGATGTTTTTAAAGATTGTATCAGTGTATAGATTGAACAAGCTTGGTAATAGGATGCATGTGTCTTACTCCTCTTTTTATATAAATGGGTGTAGAGTTCTCTTTGTTATATTTTATTATTGCTGTTTGCTCCCAGTGTAGATTACATATTAGTCGTATGCCCATGTCATCTAGATGTATCTATTTTAGGCTTTCTATAAGTTATTTTTGGTGTGCTCTATCAAAAGCTTTGGTGTAGTCTATGAAGCAGGCATATATTGGTTTGTTTACTTCTGTGTACTTTTCTATTAATGTTCTCATGCAGAATACGGCTTCTTTTGTTCAGCTATTTTTCCTAAATCCAATTTTCTGCTCATCTAATTCAGTATTGATTTTATTCTGAATCCCTTCTTGTATAACTTTTAGCAAGATTTTATGAGATAAGATAGGAACAGCCAAAAACGAGAAACTTAGTGGGCGTATAAGAAAACGTATCAACCAACACAGAACTGCAGTCATCAGTCGCTGGACACTGCGGGACTTGATGAGGAGGGGATCTGAGCACCTATGGACATGTTCGGAGTGATTGATGATGACAGCAAAAATCGTAGTAACTCACTAACTGTCACGTCTTGGTGATTTTACTCCCTCCTGAATTTTATTCATTAATGGAAGCGCACTACATCTAGCATAGAATTTGATTAATTTTTGTGTTAACTTTCTATTGTTGTGTTATATATTATGTTAGTTATTGAGTTATATATAGCAATATATAGTACATTTTTAAATTGCATTGCTGCATTCTCTCCATTTCTGGCAATATTTCCTTATATCCCGTTAGTGTTTTGTCGCAGAGTTCCTTAATTACTTAAACTGATTAACTAAAACCACTTGTTAACGTTCACGTTCATATTTCTCTTTGTCTGTCAACTGTGTTTATATTCTTTATATGCTATTTATTGCTATTCTGTTGTGCAGCAGGCATTCATAATATATTGTTCTATTGTCTCACCTGATCTCTTCTCTAACTACTGGTGTATAGTTATATTCTTCAAATGTTGTTTCGTTTACGCCCATTTGTTTTAATTGTCTTCCTTCTTCTTAACAGGGTCAGCCTTTGTTTCAGAGATATAGTTCTACGTATGGGCTTTTCTGCAAATGATAATATAGACTATAGAGAAGAGAATATCTCTGACATGTATGTCTAGCTTGTCTCATGGCATACTTTATTGCTAACAATTCAACTGTTGTTTGCACTTCGATTGTGTAATTGTTTAAAATAGCAGTTGTGTTAAAAATGTATTGAACCAGCCCTTTTCGCCACTTCTGTAAGACTTTCATTTGAACTCTGTCATTAGTAATTGATGTTGAGAGCAGTTCGTGGTATTGTAGATGATATTACCCCTGATCATCACCTTTATCTTGACCAATAAAATGTCTATTTGGTTTCTAATGTTGCTATCTGTGCAGGTATAAGTATATAATCTTTATGCGTGTTATCAAAAGAAATAATTGACAATAACATTATTTTCATTGCAGCATTATATTAGGTTTCCAACTATGTCGAGTATATTCCATTGCTAAATTTGTTGACAATTACATTTTTATAAAAATTGTAATAAAAAAAAAACAGTAAAACTCCAAAAAATTGCATAATATTTTAACCCCCCAAAATGTATAAAATTGAGATAGATGACATAGCAACCCTTGCAATCATATATTTCTTTATTACCTACATCTCTTACAGTAGGTAATACATGTACATTATAATATAAACATCGTTTTTTGTTTGTACATTCGTTAATAACAGACATTAACATTGTAACCAACAGTCGTTTTAAATAATGTGAGTATTAATTAATGAATTGTTATGTTTCATTTCATTTCAGATTCAATCTTGTCATTTTTGTGTACGTACCTTTGAGCATAGTTATATTTGTGATACTGTTTTAAATATAAGTTTTGTTATTATTTTATTGTTTTTTCTTTTCTTTTATGTAGTTTGTTCATTAGATATTACTATAATACTTATCATAATATACAACATTACATTTTATTTCCTGGTAGGTACATGTGAATCAGTAACATATTTATAACATCGTTTTAGTGTATTTTCCACTAAAATATTATTATTGCTATTATTACCATTATTATTGAATGTCTTCACATGTTTATTTACTATGTGTAAACACTAAAAAAATATCTCATATCATTTAACGCACATGTTATCTGTGATTGCATCTATCTAGATGATTTACGAGTGTTACAAAGAAGGACAGCGTTACTAGAAGTTTTTACTTTCTTTAATGGGAAATGCTCTCGTCTAAGTTATTCTTATCATTCTTTTTGTTGCATTTGACCATGGAAGGTCATACTATTTTTGGAATATAATATATTCTGGACATCCCAAAATTTGATTAAATCTAATCTCCATTCTTAGCCGCAAATTCCTGTCACATGCCTGGTCTAAAACGGATAGCGGTCTAGTGCCGGGACAGACATTTACGTGTTCTCCCCTTACTTGGAGTCATAAGAAAACTACACGTTGTCCTCCAAAATTACACATTTTCTAAGTTCGTCAATGTCCATCACTAACGCTTTTATGTTATTTCTGAGCTAGGTTTTGTGTTCGAGTTAGAAAACATAGGACTTTACCCTCGCGTTGTTTCTCTATTCTCAACAATTAGGGGTCTTCTGATGACAGATTAGAGAACCACTGAATAAAGTGCAATACCACTAGAGTCGACGTTACTCATTCGAACTGAACTAATTTGTGTCCCTAAACTGGAACTATACTCCTGAACATAAGTACTGTCAATTCAGTAGTGGTGGCAATATAAATGGATTAATGCTACTGGACGTGGCGCTTAAATACTCGTGTCAGTGCTATGACAACCATCTGGTCGCAACTCAGAGCTGAGGTACTCGTCGCCTGTTGATGTTATTTGATACTGTAAATCTGGGCCAACTATGCAATAAGTTCCAGAGAGTAGTCATTCAGTGGATACCATCACACTGTAATATAGACGGGAACGAACGCACAGACAAATTAGCTAAAGGGGGAAGTAGATTACCACAAGAGAACCATCCGCTCAGTTATGATTAAGCCAAATCCACCCTCAAAGGTCAGTACCATGAAAAATGGAAACGAGAACACCCAAAGTATAACGAGAGGGACGGATACCATCAACTATCAAGGAGGGATCAAGTCATCATACTTCGCCTACACACTGACCACAATAGAATGAGAAATTACATGTTCACCAAATTCAAAATAGGTACGACCAGCCCATGCCACTGTACACTGTACAATATAACTACAAACCATGTTCTACAGGATTGCCCCCAGTACACAGACCTGAGAAGAGCAAGGTGGTCAACACCCACCACCCTGGAAGAGAAAACTATATGGGACAATCGAATCACTTAAACAAACAGCTAACTTCATCAGAGAGTCTGGAATCCTACTCTGATTGAGTCCTGTTCGCAGAGATAAATCCACATTTCAAATTCTTCCGTTTTAGTTAGGTTTTTTAAAATAATTTCCATGTTTCTGCAACATACTGAAGAGTAATGAAGATGTTCTGAGAGAGGTCAAAGCAAAAAGAGAGCTAATTTCCAATATTAGGAAGAAACAATCATCATTTTTTGGCCGTGTAATGAGAAGAGAACAACTGGAATATATTGTAACAACTGAAAAAATTGAGGGACGAAGAGAAAGAGGGAAGCAAAGAGAAAAAATATCAGACAGCTTAAGAGAATGGCTTGGCAGAAGGTCAACAACAGAAATGATAAATAGCTGCCGAGATCGAAAATTGTGGAGAGACATGATCACCTACGCCAGTAGGCCCGGTACTTGATGATGATGATGATCTTACAATAAATAAATAATATTATCTATATTTAAAAATACATCAGTATAATAAATTTACACTTTTACTTGTCATCTTTGCAATTTTACTGTTATTGTAACTTATGTCTTTATTTTAGTGCCATGGATCAAACAAACTCATCGTACGTACCTCTCTTTCAATATCACCCCTATTAACTGATTTTAAAAATGTATTTTGACAATTGCAGCGTTTCGTGAGTCCAGCACATTCAACGTATTATTAAATTAGTATTTTACTGGCGTCGACCATATTTTTGCACTACACACACAAGTAACATTTCTTAATACAGCAAATATTCAACCACAAAAAAATATTTCAGTATTTAAATTGTGATGACACAAAATAAGATCTTAGTGAATCTGATAGTTTGGGGAGATGTAATAGTTAATGTTTGATCACAAAAGTAAAACCCATTTTGAGATACAGCTTCCTCTAATCACAAGTATGTAAATTATATCTCCTTGGTAATTCTCACTTGAGCAGAGGAGCTAAAGTATCAGTGGACTAACAATGGCGATATATTTTGCTTATAACATAAGTGAATAAGTCACTTCAACAGGATGTGCAGTATCAGTCCATCAACAAAAAAGCTGACGAGAATGCTAAATTAGAATGCAAGAAACGAAATTTTCGTTATTGCTCACATGCATCCAACCACTCTTTAACCGTAATGCGTGCAATCCAATCTTTTGTCCTAAGAATATATTTTATTTAGAAAACATGGTCTACTAGAGGGATACATATATTATAACTTGTATTTCTATATGCGAAAAAAATAATATATTAAATATACAATACACACATATATATATATCTAAACTAACCAATAGAGACAATCATAGATATCGACTGTTATAATAATGCTCATAAAATGTATAAAAATTAACCTCAATGTTAATTTTCTAAACTATAATTAACTTACACCGCAATCCAATCATTCTGCTCTATTAATAATGAAGTTCAAAGCTACTTTTTCATTATTTATTTGAATGAAAAATATCATGATAACAGTTATAAGTAAAAGTAAAGAAGTAAAGTACCCCCGTCACGCCAAGTGGCGTATAGGGAAAATATGGTGTTAGTAACCCTATATTTTACAGACCTTCAGCACATGATTTTTGGTGTAATGTGGTCGGTATTACGCCCGAGCTGCTTTACTTTCCCATTTAAAAAAATCCGGTACCCATTTAAGGATGGGTGAACCCGGGAACCGTCGGTTGGGATCGAACCCTATCCCTTGTCCTTTGTAGTCCAGTTCACTAACCACTGAGCTATCGCGGCTCCCTAACAGTTATACGTATTTAGATAAAATGACAACACATTGTGAACGTAGTATGTCTCTTTTCCACATGAAACACTGCTCACAAATAACATAGCCATAGACTTATTCCAATTTAATTGGTATAGTGAATTACATCTTCAACTCAACTTATAAAAAGCAAAACTATAAATATTATTTTTTTTATTCTAGGAAAACCGACTCCTGAAACAAAGACAGGTACGTATTGTGTTTCTCTGGAGCACTCAAATCATTTTAGAGTAATATTGCCTAGTTCAAAATTGCAGATCTGTATTACTCGTTTACACAAACGATATCCTCATTAAAATATCGTTAAGTTTCCCGATATTATACTTCTTTCGTGATGCTCTAGTTATGTACGTATTCACCATATCGGCTGAACGGAATTCGTGACATATGCCAAAACAGAAAATATATGCGACCATCAATGATCTTGCATATTGCGGTATTTAGTAGTATGCTATTTTCAGTTTAAAAATTTAGATTATTACATTAACTCGACCAATATTAAACATCGAGTTAGCAATCAATAAGCGTATAGTCTATGTATATAATACGACACCAAAACTACACACTACATAATTGGGAAGCGAAAGCATTTTTTATCTTCTTTAATAGCTTGATTCATTTTTAGATGTACAGTGATACATTAACTACCTTATTTTATTTCTGGAACATAGTATTGCATGTCTTGAAGTTAAGAGAATTTAACCTACTATGACTGATTGTAAATATGACGCCAAAATGGCATGGTCCTTACTGTGACACCTTTGTACTCTGCATGTTTCTGTCCTGCACTGAACTTTAATTTCTTTTCCAAGCGAGTCTATCTAAAAACAGAAATTATGAAGCACCGTTCATTGATACTTTCTTATGATGGAAATGAGCCAAAAGGCACAATCACTCAGTATGCATTAACGGACCGTTTAGTGTATCGTTTAATAAATAACTTAGTGAATCACTGTTGAATCGCTTCGTGAATCACTTAATTAATCACGTATGCCCTTTAGATATGAAAAATCTGGGATACGAAAAAGAAACGAAATACTATGAACATTATTAAACTCGATGGGTTCCAAAACTATTTACCTATTACAAAGAAGCAGCCAATATATTTAAAAAAAAACATTGAACACAATATGTTTTATGAGAGTCAAGAAATGATGTTACTTTAACTAACCAATCGTATAGTAACGTAATATATAATGAAAGTAACAAAAGTGCATTTTTATTTATACGTTGTAGATAGTTATGGAATCGAATTTATATAATAGACTTACAATTTAATAGAACGATCAACTAAAATGTGTTACGATTAACGATCTTTGTAATATTTGGATGAACGATGACAAAGAAGAATAATACATTCCTAATTATTCTTTATTCTAAGTTTATTTAAATCCTTATTTCATTCCTTGTTGTTAATCCCTATTTTATTACCTTCTTTGCAGAGATAACAAAAATGAATATTTACAACTTAGTTCGCAATATAGTCAAGAATCATATTTTGTTTTCAGAGACAAATACTAATAAATTAATATTGTTTTGAACGGAAACTTCCGAAACGACAGATCACGGAATCACTTCAGGGGAAGAGATATGTTTCCATCGCCTCGGAAAAAATACAATAAATACTATAGAACAGAAAATAAAGCTATGGACATTAGTTTACATGTTCAATCGAGCTGTCCATTATTTTTTCTTTTGTTGGTTATGTCTGAATGTTTTTTTTTTCCCCTAGTGTTGTAAACATACCTGTTTCCCTTAAATTATTTGCTGCCATGTGTTTCGTGCGCTAGTTAATACATTATAAAAGGACTATTTGCACTATTATAATATTTACTATTTATAATGTTTGTATATAATTACTGCATGGAAAAAGACCAAGAGTAAGACCCAGAAGAAGATGGATAGATGCAGTGACAGAGTCATGTAACAACAAAGGAAAATCACTAATTCAGACAGTCCGAGCAGCTCAAGAATGATATAAACCGCGACACCTTTTAGGTATCAGTGAAAAGAGAAAAGAAGAAAAAAAGAGGAAGAAGTATATAATTATTCCTACTTGAATTACCTTGAAAAAAAATTAAATGGTATTACGAATCATCATGAGACGTGTAAGGAACAACATAAAAAATGTGGGAAAATGTTGATTTGTGGAAGAAAAGTGCACCAATAATGCAATATATATATCTTAAGAAAATTGATAGGAAGGTCTATAGAGGTTAAGAAATATATATATATATATATATATATATATATATATACATATATATATATATATATATATATATATCTATCTATCTATTGACCTTTCGAGCCGTAACCGGCCCATAGGGCGTAGACCAAGATACACCTTCTCCTATATGAATTTTTGTTCTAGCAGTTTTCTTTTAAAGATATTTTATCAAATCTCGCCATCTGTCTCTGTTCTGTGCAAGCAGTTCTATCTCATTGAGGGAGCCAATTCCTGCTGCTCTTGCCTCTCTCATCAATGTTCTTCTCAGTGTCTCCCTGGGTCTTCCTCTTTTTCTTTTACCTGTTGTTTCCCATATGAGGGCTTGCTTTGCTATTCGATTATTATCTCTTCTCATCACATGTCCAACGTATGACCATCGTCTTTTCTTTATTACTGAAGATATTAGTGGTTGATTGGCGATTTCTCTAATTTCCTCGTTTGTTTTGAATTCGTTCCATTCTATACCAAGTATTTTCCTTAGACATTTATTTTCGAATGCGTTCAACTTTGTTTCTATATCTCTTGTTGTTTTCCAGCTTTCACACGCATATGTAAGGGTTGATAGTACATTTGATTTGAATAGCCTAAGTTTTGTGTTTGTGCTAATGAGTTTTGATTTCCACAACTTTTCAAGGCTTCTGAAAGACATTGCTGCTTTAGCCAGTCTGATTCTAATTTCTTTGCTCGTATCCCCTTCTCGATCAATGTGACTTCCAAGATAGATGAAGTGATCGATCTCTTCTACTGGTTTGTTTTCCATGTATATTTTGTCACTTGTTGGAATTAAACTTTTCATGACTTTAGTCTTTTCATGATTGACCTCAAGCCCAATTTTGCTGGCTATTGATGATAGTTCATTTGTGTTTTCCTGCATCGTTTTTATCTGATTGCTGATGAGAACTATGTCATCAGCAAAGTCCAGGTCCTCCAAATGGTCTCCTTGTATCCATTCGATGCCTTTATTACCAGTGCAGCATTTCTTCATTATGAAGTCCATAACAATTCCAAATAACAAGGGCGATAAAATACATCCTTGTTTAACCCCAGTTTCTATTGGGAAACATTCGCTCAGTCCTTCCTCTGTTCGAACTGCACATGTGTAACCATCATACATGTCTTTGATAATATTTATGATTTTTGATGGTAAGCCATATTGCTTCAGAATTTTCCACAAAGAATCTCTATGAATACTATCAAATGCTTTTTTGAAGTCGATGAAGTTAAGTACAAAAGGTTTTTGCTTTTCAATGTGTTCCTCCAATATAAGTCGTAGAGTGAAAATGTGGTCAAGACAACTTCTCCCTTTTCTAAACCCAGCCTGTTCTTCACGCATTACTGTATCTATTGAATCCTTTATTCTATTTAGGATGATTTTACAGAATAATTTTGAGGCAACTGACAAAAGTGTCACGCCTCTCCAATTGTTACAATCTCTAAGATTGCCCTTTTTTGGGATCTTAACAATGATTCCTTTTTTCCATTTATGAGGCGTCTTCTCTGTTTTCCAAATGATGTTGAACATTTTTTGGAGATGTATTAAATTATGGCTATCAATTGCCTTGAGGATCTCAGCTGTTAACTTATCCTCTCCAGCAGCCTTGTTATTGGTCATTAGCTTTAAGGTGGTTTCTATTTCACTCAAGGTGAAGTCATCTAAATTTACATCTAATTCTGCTGCTGGTGTTTCAGCTTCAAAATCTATTAAACTGTGAGGTAGTGGACGGTTAAGAATTTCTTATATATATATATACATATATATATATATATATATATATATATATATATATACATATACACACACACACACACATATATATAAATATATATATATATATATGTGGTGTGTGTGTGTGTGTGCTTTATAGACTGCACAAGAGCTTATGGCAAAGTAAAGCATGTGGAAATAAAAAAAAATATGCTGGAGAAATTAAACATTGGTGGAAAGGTTCTGCGAATCATAAAAAAAACATGTACTGGCAACAAACAGCTGCTATACGAATTAGTAACCAAACAGGAGAATTCTAATATATAAAACAAGGAGTCAGACAAGGCTGTGTTCTGTCGCCGGATTTGTTTTCACTTTACAGCGAAAATATTATAAGATCAATATTAGACAAATATGGAGTTGAAGTCAACGGTCACAAAACTAAAAAAAAAATGTGTAATGCGGATGACACAGTCTTAATAACAGGGAGAAAATGAACTACAAGAAATGATAGACATAATAGTAAAAGAAATCAACAAAACAGGTCTCAGTCTGAATAGTAAGAAAACAGAAGTAATGTTTATATCGAAAAAAAAATCATCACCATCATGCAGCATAACAATAAACAGAACAAATCTGAAACAAGTGGAACGCGTCAAATACTTGGGAACAATAATGACATCAAATGGAGCATGCACCACACAAATAATAAGCATAAGAGTTTAGGCCAAAATAGCATTTCAGAATATGAAAAATATCGTATGCAACAAATCTATTACAATAGAAGTGAAAAAAAGAGTTCATCAGTGCTATACAGTACCAATTCTGACCCATGGAAGCGAATCATAGACTGTAGAAGGACATTTGAAAAGACGATTAGAGGCCACAAAGATGGGGTTTCACAGAAGAATGTTGAAACTTCCCTGGACAGATAAAAAGAAAAATGAAATTCTCAGAGGCCAACATAAAATGGGAGCTTCTTAAGAACATTAGAAAGAAACAAGCAACATTTTTCAGGCACATCATGAGAAGAGGAAAGTTATAATACTTGATTACGACTGACAAAATAAAAGGAAAGAGAGATCGTTTACAACAAAGAGAGAACATACTGAATAGTTTGGTGTCATGAAAACAGTAAACAACATAAGTAATACGACGCACTGTGGATAGAAGATTGTGGAAACACATGGTCGCCTAAGCAAACCGGTATGGCACATGATGATGATGATGCAAAAAAGTAATCACTAATCGTGACCTAACTCTAATATTTTCAAATACAAGTTCGTTTTTGACATTTTACGTTGACCCTTATAATTGTATACATTTGCTATAATTTTCTTTTTTTTTATTTGAAATAATATTGGAACTAGATTACAAGAATGGAATAATGTATTGTTTTTTTTTATATAAGACATTTGGGTATTTAATATAATATAATAAATAAAAGACATGCATTTTTTAACATATTCAAACCAGTGTGTAATACAAATAAAATCCAGCTTATCTTTTGAGTCTAGATTATTATTAACTTCAATGCTAATTGAAACTGTTCGTATAATGTAAATGATGTTATAACCAGTGATGTATTTTCTTTTTATTTTAGTTATTGTATACCAATGCCCAGGTACGTTGCTTTGTTTTAATATTATAATTGTAGCAATTATTTTTTTTAGAAAATGTTAACTAAAAATGTGTTCCACTAATCTTGTAATAAAGTTAATCTAGTTAGCGGCTGCCCTGCCGCACTGCAGGTATGCTCGGGAGAGTAAAAGGCTAAGGGAAGGTACCTAAAGTAAAACAAGTTCATTGCCTTGTGAGTGTGGCTTGTTAGTCACAGGCTAGTGGATTCGACCGTAAACAACGGACAGAAGATAATAGAAAACCACAATCGTAAGTTATTTCTATAATTATGGGTTTGCCACAATTTTAGAATTCCCAATAACTTTAATAGGATTCCAATGTAAAACTCGTTCTTCCATTATGACTTCATGTCAATTTGGCGGATGGGCGGCAGCAACCATTTAGGAACAGTCTAAACAGTGTTCTTCCTTTCAGCTTTCCAATAGTCCAAATCCAGCTTGCTGTCGGAGCTATTGAGTATAGTACTCTGTACACACCGTGAGATGTGTTTTTCCTTAGGATCGTGTTTCGAAATTACGATTGCTTGCAATGAATGGCGATATCGTATGACGAAGGGTAGTTCAGCTTCGTTCACTTTCGGTACCACTTGGCCTTGTCTTTTGGCGTATGCTGCAGCTGCTATGATGGGGACTGCAGTTGCCTTTCTTTGTTTGGATTCTTTAATGAGATGAGTTTAATTCGCATGATTCCAAGGGCAACGACGGTTGAGCATTTAAGGATTTTAATTAGTTTGCTGTAATACCAGGGCTTTCAACTAACTATAAGCATAACTATAATTCTCGTTCGGTAGAGGACATCATGTGCTACAGATGATACCCGTTCGCCATCAAACTACTGTAAGCAAGGTAAAGAAAACACTCATTGAAAATAAGAACTTGGAACGTTAGGGCACTCATGCGAAATGGAAAACTGTAAAACATGAAACACAAAATGAAATGGATGGATTGACATGTATTGGGACTGTGTGAAATGGGATACACTGGTTCAGGGGCTAAATATTCTGATGAACATCGTCTATTCTGAAGGTATTGAACACCAAAGAGGAGTAGATATCAACATCTGGCAGAGTCGTTTAGTGAAACTCAATGAAAGCCAATAAATATTAATCTCCTAAAAGTTTATGCATCAACAGCAGACAGTCTAGAGGAAACTGTCAATAAATTGTACCATGAGCTTAATATGACACTTCGTCAATGCAAACCGCATGAATACATCATAGTTCTAGTGAATCTCAACAAAAAGTAGAAAAAGCAGAGTTGAATGAGAGTTGAAGGAATGGTTGGTTACTGTGACTTAGGGGAGAGAAAAGACAGGCAATAAACTTATTGATTGGGCAAGAGCACGCAACACGATGATAGGAAACACTTAGTTTAAGCGATATCCAAGACTTAAGTGGAAATGGACAAACCCAGCAGATAATGCACGTAAATAAATCGGCTACATAAACAATATATTTAGAAAAAGTCGGGTATGTGTGAAAATTAGACAATGGGTAGATTGCAATAGCGATCAAGTGCCAGTTGTGGGATAGTTATGAGTAAAAATAAAAACAGAAAAAAGAGAGAATTAATATCAAGTTAAATTTACTTAGATCAGACAAGAGGTTACAAATCATACATAGCATCACAACGAATGGAACATCGTATATCCCTAGACCGGCCGTACGCTAATCTTACGGTCTGTTGTTTGATGTGCGACGGGGATAATCTGACGACTAATTGTGTGTCTATATGTTCGGAATTGGAGTCAACAACGATGGCCTAACATCGTCAAGTGCTATAAATTAAACAAAAAAAATATGACGATCATCATTTTCAAGAGGACGTGAATTTCCGATATATGGTGGATAGGCGGCAGGAACAATTGAAGGCATGAAAAGCGTTCCTTGTTGCAGTTTCCTTATATTCCAAGTCCGGATTTTTACAGGAGCTACTGAGTTAAGTGCTCTGTGCACACCGTGAGCTGTGTGTCTCATCCGTTTTGATCATGTTTCGATATTCCAATTGTTTACGATGAATGGTGATATCGTATGACAGGGAACATTTGGCTGTGTTCACGTTCTGCTTATGAAATTGGCGTGTGCTGAGACTGCTACGATGGGGACTACAGTTACCTTTCTTTGTTTGGGTGATGAGATATTAATTCGGATGATTACTCTGGCACGGGCGGTTGAGCAATTATGGATTTTAATTCGTTTGCAGTGATACCGGGGCCTTCCATAACCAAATAACCAGATAACATAGCATCATATTTCAGAACAGGCACAATGCAATAGAGAACATACAATGCATTGATGAACAGTGGGAAATGCTAGAGAATCAATGCAGTCATAAAAAAAGGCCATCCACTAGTGCGGCAAATCTCAAGAAAAAATTAGACGACAATTAACATTTTACAGCGCATGGATACACGAAGAAGAGATACGTATAATAAAGATGAGTATAAGAGATTAAATAAAGAAATTGTAATACAATGCAATGAAGAAACATAATTTTGGATAAAACAGAAATGCAAAGAGATGCAACAAAAAAGATATGTCAAAGCCATTTACAAAGAAATTTAAGAGTTAACAGGAAGAAAAGGGCAATCAAAAACTGGATGTTTGAGATCAAAGGTATGAGAACAATTGAACAAGAAAGTATAAAGGAACATTAGGCAGAAGAGATTAACGATCTTTATAATGATGATCTAACAGAAGTAAATAATAAGGATAATGGTGAAGTACCAGAAATATTCAAAGAGGAAGATGCAGTGTGCAATAAGAAAGCAGGAAACTTTCCTGGCCCAGCTAATATAATTAAAGAAGAGACTGAAACTATTGTGCATTTTTGGAATGGAAATAATAATAAAAAAGTAGAAAGATATTAATAACAAGGGATATATACCAGACGCCCTGCTCAAATTAATTTTCATAGCCCTACCATATAAATCTGGTGCGACTTAATGAGTGCGATGATCACCGTCTGATGAATATATTGCTAAGATATCATTACGAATCATGCGAAGAGTGTGAAATAAAACCAGTCCTGTAATTAACGATGAATAGTACGGTTTGTTGGAGTTAAAGGTACGAACCATGGATTCATCACATAATATTTAGTAGAAAGAGCCAGAGAGGTAAAAAAAAGGTCTACACATGTGTCATAGATTATACCAAAACATGCCATAGTAAAGCACCAAGAAATAATCAACATTTTAGAAGGAATAAACATTGACAGCAACGATATTTGAATAATAAATACCATGTACTGACAACAAACATCGGCAACAAGAACTGGAAATCAATAGGGACATTTTCAACAAATAAAAGACAGTGTTAGGAAAAGATGTGTGATGTAACCATATTTACCTAAAATATGTATCATCATCATCATCATCATCATCAAGTACCGGGACTGCTGGTGTAGGTGATCATGTCTCTCCACAACTTTCTATCTCGGCAGATATTTATCATTTCTTTTGTTGACCTTTTGCAAAGCCATTCTCTTTAGCTGTGTGTTATGTGTTATCTTTGCTTCCCCCTATCTCTTCGTCCCTCAAATTGTCCAGTTGTTACGATATATTCCAGTTGTTCTCTTCTCAGTACATCACCAAAAAACGATGATTGTTTCTTCCTAATATTGGAAATTAGCTCACTTTTTGACCTGACCTCTCTCAGAATATCTTCATTACTCTTCTTAGCTGTCCATATTACTCTCCCCATTCTTTTGTAAAACCACATGTCTACATACTCCAGTGATTTTCTTGTCTGTTGTCCATTTGTCCATGATTCGCATCCATATGTTAAGACTGGCTCTACGTAACATGGCCAAAAAATGATGATTGTTTCTTCCTAATATTGGAAATTAGATCTCTTTTTGCTTTGACCTCTCTTAGAACATCTTCATTACTCTTCTTAGCTGTCCATGGTATTCTCAATATTCTTCTGTAAAACCACATTTCTACAGACTCCAGTGATTTTCTTGTCTGGTGTCCTATTGTCCATGATTCGCATCCATATGTTAAGACTGGCCCTACATAACATTTAAGAACTCTTTTTTTGTAAGAAAGCAAAAATAAAGGACTCAGCCTTAATAGCAAAAAGACAGAGATAATGGTAACAATACAGAAAATGACATCACCTCAGTGCAAAATAAAGACAAGTGGAACAATATTAAGACAAGTAAATGAATTTAAATATTTGGGAACTTTGTTAACCTCAGACGGAAGATGTATAAAAGAGGTGAGATACAGAATGGCTCAGGCAAAAGCAGCTTTCCAAAAAATGGGGAAAATACTATGCAATCCATTTTTGACAAAAGAAACAAAAAAAAAGAGTTCTTAGATGTTATGTAGAGCCAGTCTTAACATATGGATGCGAATCATGGACAATAGGACACCAGACAAGAAAATCATTGGAGTCTGTAGAAATGTGGTTTTACAGAAGAATATTGAAAATACCATGGACAGCTAAGAAGAGTAATGAAGATGTTCTAAGAGAGGTCAAAGCAAAAAGAGATATAATTTCCAATATTAGGAAGAAACAATCATCATTTTTTGGCCATGTAACGAGAATAGAACAACTGGAATATGTTGTAACAACTGGAAAAATTGAGGGACGAAGAGACAGAGGGAAGCAAAGAGAAAAAAATAGCAGACAGTTTAAGAGAATGGCTTGGCAGAAGGCCAACAAGACAAATGATAAATATCTGCCGAGATCGAAAGTTGTGGAGAGGCATGATCACCTACGCCAGTAGGCCCGGTACTTGATGATGATGATCCTGATATTACAGTCTTAATCGCTAAGAGTGAAAATGAGTCACAAGAAATGTTATACATTTATAGTGAAGCAACGTAAAAATGAAGGACTCAGTCTTAGTAACAAAAATATATAAATAACGACAGCAACAAAGAAAAAGGTCCCGGCAATGTACAATAAAGAAAAGTGGAATAATATTAAAACATGAGAATTGATGTAAATACATGTGGACAATGCTAACTTCAGATGATAGATGTACAGCAGAGGGGAGATGCAGGATGGATCAGGCAAAAACAGCTTTAAAAAATGATAAAGATACTGTACGATCCATTTTTTTACAAAAGAAACAGGAAAATTAGTTCTTAGTTATTAGCTATGTAATATAGAGCACAATTCGGCTTGCGATCAATCATGAAAAGACTATGGATGGATGGATGGATGGATGGATGGATGGATGGATGGATGGATGGATGGATGGATGGATGGATGGATTGGATGGATGGATGGATGGATGGATGGATGGATGGATGGATAGATGGATAGATAGATAGATAGATAGATAGATAGATAGATAGATAGATAGATAGATAGATAGATAGATAGATAGATAGATAGATAGATAGATAGATAGATAGATAGATAGATAGATAGATAGATAGATAGATAGACAGATTTTTGCCATACAATGAGAATGTAACTGTTGGAATATAGATAGATAGATAGATAGATAGATAGATAGATAGATAGATAGATAGATAGATAGATAGATAGATAGATAGATAGATAGATAGATAGATAGATGGATGGATGGATGGATGGATGGATGGATGGATGGATGGATGGATAGATAGATAGATAGATAGATAGATAGATAGATAGATAGATAGATAGATAGATAGATAGATAGATAGATAGATAGATAGATAGATAGATAGATAGATAGATAGATAGATAGATAGATAGATAGATAGATAGATAGATAGATAGATAGATAGATAGATAGATAGATAGATAGATAGATAGATAGATAGATAGATAGATAGATAGATAGATAGATAGATAGATAGATAGATAGATAGATAGATAGATAGATAGATAGATAGATAGATAGATAGATAGATAGATAGATAGATAGATAGATAGATAGATAGATAGATAGATAGATAGATAGATAGATAGATAGATAGATAGATAGATAGATAGATAGATAGATAGATAGATAGATAGATAGATAGATAGATAGATTTTTGCCATACAATGAGAATGTAACTGTTGGAATATATTTTAGAAACTTGGAAAATCGAGGGACAAAGATATATAAGGAGGCAAAGAGAAAATATACCAGACATAGATAATGGCTTGGCTAAAGATCAAGAACGGAACTGATAAATAACTGGTAACATCAGACAATTTAGCAAAGACATGATTACTTAACATTTCTGTTAGTCCTTTTATTCCAGGACCCTAGAATACACTAATATCCGATAATTACAATTATTCTACTATTCTAATCTTACGAGTTATACCAGAACGATGCATGGTTGTGTTTGTTATCGTGCTAGTTTACAGCGCTTAGAGATTTCAAAGATGTGCTTTTTGCATGGCACATTCGTCTTTGGCATTAAACTTTCATATCATACATGTAAGGCAAAGAGGCAACGATCTGAAACCGGCATGCAGGTTTGATTTTTTTCTCTTAATTCAGCTTAGTTTTGTCTCTCATACGAACTTTGGAAATGTTCATGGTATTTGTAATGTTATCTATTGTCCATGTATGAATTTGGCTGCCTCATGTTAAACCGTAAACATTAATTGTACATAACGTTTTTGTTTTATAGATTTGACAACTGCGGCACCAATACCTTCAGGTACGTTGATTTCATTGTAGAATTTCAATAAATTTGGTCAATAATGTTTGTTTATCTTGTTAAAGTGTGTATCTACATTGCATAATTACAGAAAAAAGGTTCACTAATTAAAACATTGCTAGTGTTCTTGAAACGTAACATTTCTGTATGCCACTCTGGTTGTCTACTGTTCATCACGTCGGCTAAAACCGTTTCTAGGTTACTATATTTTCAACCCATTTATCATCTCATAATGACTGCCTTTTTTAAATTTCAATTTAACACCACATGATATGATGTGGTGACAGTCTATGTTCGCAGAGAAGCGTTTTTTTTTACATTAACTTGTGATTCAAGCAATAATAAACACAAGTGGTAGCAGTCACTAGGGGTATATCATCTGTATTTCATACACACACAAATGCATACACCATTATTGGACACGCGATTTCAGACAATTAAACATGTCTCCACTCTGCGAAAATACACGTCACACGAAGTAGGATACACAGAACAAAGTAAAAAAAAAAACAATAAAAAAGATATCCCCAACGCTTTATTTTTTTATGAAATGTATATCACAAATAACTTTGTCATATGTGTTATTTCATCTTCTTCATTGACTGCCGTCTCTGCATCGAAAGTTAGATACCATGGAACGGCATCCCCTCTGTCTTTTGCTTTGATGATGCATGTTATCTTAGGCTGACTTGTACATCATTTAATGTTACTCGTTCACGTTAGTCATGGTCGGGATCTGCCTCTTTTACCTTGTATTTTCCCTTCCAAAATTACTTTTAGTAGGATGTGTCTTTTCACATTCCCCAAAACTCGTATTTGTATTGTTTCAATTGTATTTTGTAGTTCCGCAACTGCACTTCCTGAAACCATGCATTGAATTAGTGTTCTATCTATCGTACTTGGACTTTTTTACAGAACACAATTGTCCTTTAGTAACGTAAGGATATGTGAATATGAAATAGAAGTAAGAAAAAGAAAGAAAAAGAAACAATACATTAAATGACACACTGTTAAATTTCATGTTGCTCAAGCATGTGAAAGGAATATACCATTCTTTATAGACACAAAGGTGCAGTAACACCATGTAAAATGGAAGGTATAAGAACATATGTTAATAATGCTGGAATATATAAACGATTTACAATGAGGCGTTATGATAAATTCATAGCCTAACACTTTCCATTCAATACATTAAACAGCAGATAGGCATATGATTCTACATCTGATCAGAAGGAAAATAAAAACATCCACCATTATTATCAAGTTTATTTCATAAACAAATTCCTGTCATAAAGTAGTAGGTAAACACAAATATCGTATGATACAAAGAATAAAAAAGAAATGTATTGCAACAACTCACAATATACAACTAGCGATAGACAGTAACATTAACATTATTTTTTTTTAAACATAATTTGCAGTCTTTTTTTCTTCTGTTCACCTCTGCTGCTAGAACTCGTTTTACTTCTAGAGTAATTTCCTTGTTAGGTGATAACTGCCCAATAATTTGACAAGCGTTGTTGCATCTTGATTCTATCTCCTGTGTTTGTGAAGTATCGTTTGTCACTAAACTTCCTAGGCATCTGAATTCCTCTAGTTGTTTTAGTTGCCTGCCGTATATGGTTATTTTAAAGTTATGTTTATTTTTGGCGACATTCATGACTTCTGTTTTGTTGATGTTGATTTTCATGTATTTTATGCCTGTGCTGTTCAGTTTGTTTAAGTGTTCTTGTGGGTCTTCTATTGCTTCATGTTTTAGTGCCTGATCGTCTGAAAATAACAGCTCGTTGATCTTCTCTGTCTCTGATGGGTTGGCTAACTTACATATATAGTCCATATATGTAATAAATAGTAGGGGGGATAGTACACACCCCTGTCTTCCAACTGAGATAACTTCGAAGTGGTCTGTGTAACCTGCCGCTGTTATGACCCTGCAGCTGCTGTTGATGTAGAGCTTTTTAATTAGGTTAGTTAGATGTTGAATTACTCCGTATGTTGTTAGTATCTCCCAAAGTTGTTCTCTGCTTACTCGGTCGAATGTTTTGTCCTGGTCAATGAAGGCTATGTATGTATGTCCTGTCATTTTTTTCTGCAAGCTGTTTTAATGTGAATAGAGCGTCAGTATATCCTTTGGTTTTTTTTTTCTTTTCGGAACCGCGTACTTGGATTTTGTATACGACCACAGTAGTGTCATTTCATATGTAGGTGGATTTGAATTAGAAGGACAAAATTCTTCTTACGAGGCTTAATAATTATTAACCTAGTATACGCGAACACATTCTTTTTGTCGAAAATCATACTATTTTATAGAAATCATGAAGAAAACAGTCGTAAAAAAACCGATCAAGTCAATGTTTTATTCGCATGAATGGTAGTAAATTGATTTCAAGGATGCGAATAATTAACGTAAAAAAATATCACAGATAATGAATGTGGCAGTAAATAGAAACAACAGAAAATAATCATTTTCTAACCTCACGCAGTGCCATCGCATGTCACGTTTAGATCATTCTTTATAGGCATACACGTTCCATAACATGTAAAATGGAAGGTATATGAAACGAGTTTACTTCAGCTATACTATATACGTTGTATAATGAGACGTTGAGATCACGTCATAGTGTAAAATGTTCATGTTATTACACCAAATACAAGTTAAAAATAGGATTATGCATTTGACTAGCATAAAATGAAACCAAATGAAACAACCCTTTATTAATTTCGAGTGCGTTGCATACAAGGAAATCCTGTCACAAAGTAAAAGGTAAACACAAATATAGTAGGATATATAAAATCAAGAAGAACAATATCACAACAACTGATCATACACAACTAGCGATATCTAGTAAAATCAAACACAATTTACATATTGCTATATTTTTTCTTCCAGAAAAACCCACTGAGGCCCATATTACAGATGCGTTTATTAATAGTGTGAACAATAAGTTGTTTTCGCAAAATATAGTTTCTTTTTCGAAATTGGTTATTTGGATATGTATCGATGTAGCAATTGTCACCTCTAATAACTTTTTTTTTACTTTCATCCAAAGTTATTTTTCGTCGCAAATCTCCCGTCCGTTCACAATATCAGGCACAACTTAAAACATTTTAATAAGCTATCCAGGGAACTTTCCACATTCTTCTGAGAAATCCCATCTCTGTGGCCTCTAATCGTCTTTTCATTTGTTTGTCTACTGTCCACGGAGGGGTAGTATATACACTTTATAATGGAGGAAATGAGGAATACGGGAAAGCCTTTCAGGTCAATCATCATTTAAAAAAATAAAACTGTTGACTAATATATCAGTGATAAATCTGGAATTTGAATCATTTAAGTCGTGTTTATTTTGACACTGTCAATGTAATGCATCACTATTACTTCGTAGGTCTCCAGTCAGTTCTGTTGTCATGTTGTTCAATGTATTTTAAAATCGGGAAACTTCTTAATCTTGGTCGTCCTATGTCTCGTCTTCCGGAAAATATACCTTCAATTGTTTTTCTGTTTAGCATAATTTGGCTTTTCATACGAACACGATCATGTCAATTCGTATGTTCAAGGATTGTAATGTGACAAACACAGATCTCCACGAGATGCTCAATAGTTGCCTAACCTAGTATAGGTGAACACAGTATTTTGTCGAAAAAAAAATAATTTTCTTATTGAAATCATGTTAGCAATGGACGGAAAAATAAACGCTGAATTCAATTTTCGATTTTCATGTACTAAATTGAATTCGAGGATGCACATAAAATAACCTAACAGATATCACAGACTGCGAAGTCTGTGAATATACCTGTAAATAAACATAAGAAATTAACTGAAACATTGTTTAATCTCACATTGCGCCATCATGTGTCAAGGAATAAACATTCTTTAAATACAGAAACATGCAATACCTAGTACATGCAAGGTGTAAGAAAAACTGTTAATAAAGTCGGGATATATAATTTTTATAAGAGACGTTGGGATACATTCATAGCTTATCGCTATCCATTTATTACATTATACGACGGATATACATATTATTTAACATCTGATCAGATAGAGATGAAAAAAATGAAACCATCGTTCACTATTTTCGATTTTTTTGCATAAACAAATTCCTGCTACTAAGGAGAAGGTAAACACTAAATATTGAAAGACATATACAATCAAAAAGAAGGATATTATAATGACTCACCATACGCAACTAACGATAAAGATTACCATTAAACACAGTTTACGTTTTGCTGTTTTCTTTCCTGCCAGAAAAACCCACTGAGGCCCTAATTACAGGTGCGTGTTTAATAGTGTGAACATTAACTTGCTTTCGCAAGAATAGAATCGTTTTCAAAGTTTATCATTTTATGATATAAATATATATATATATATATATATATATATATATATATATATATATATATATATATATATATAAATGAAGCAATTCACTTTTTACACTCTGCACGGCTCGTAATGGCTTTCTTGACGATCGCAATAGCAGGGCCGGCGTACCATCAGCTGGCCAAGACCTAGCAGTTCTACCTCCTCGTGGTTTCCCCCGGTAACAGTCTGCTTCAAAACAGACTGGCTAACAGAAACTAGAATCGACGTGTTCCCTGTAGTGGTGGCTGTTACTAATTGAGGACCCAGTATTGCAGTACCTCTGGGCTGGACTAGTAGTTTTCCAGCGTAGCCAGGGACAGAAGACCTCCAACCTCCAGTAAGAGCCGGGAATGTCAAGAAAGCCATTACGACTCGCCACATCTTATGAGTCAAAGGGCAATACAAGCTCGTATCAACTCGTGGCAATCCATCAACAACAACAACAGCACTCTGCACGGCACCGTGTATGATTGCAACATAATTGTAAATAGAATGATAATTGTATTTGCTTTCTCCCATGGAGACTATTCTCAGAAGTACAGAGACGCATTATTTAGGTATTCATCTCCTGAAACATCTTATTATGTTTACGATTAAAGACATGTTTCTTTCAGGTTGAATTTGAAATGTAATAACATATGCATGGCTGTTGTATCTTAATACCCTTCTGGTTGCAGATTTATCTCTTTCACTGAATTCAATTCCTTTTCAAAATGTTTTCCTGCCAATCAGAAATTTCTTCACATTATAGTATATACACTTCATAATGGAGGAAATGAGGAATGCGGGAAAACCTTTCAGGCGAGTCATCATTTATAAAAAAATAAAACTGTTGACTAATATATCAGTGATAAATCTGGAATTTGAATAATTTAAGTCGTGTGTATTTTGACACTGTCAATGTGATGCATCACTATCACTTCATAGGTCTCCAGTCACTTCTGTTGTCATGTTGGTCAATGTATTTTAAAATCGGAAAACTACTTATTCTTGGTCTTCCTATGTGTCGTCTACCGGAAAATATACCTTCAATTGTTTTTTCTGTTTAGCATAATTTGGCTTTTCATACGAACACGATCATGTCAATTCGTTTGTTCAAGTATTTGTAATGTGACAAACACAGTTCTCCACCTTAAGATGCTCAATAGTTGCCTAACCTAGTATATATGTGAATAAAGTATTTTGTCGAAAAAAAAATGTTTTTTTTTCTTATTGAAATCATGTTAGAAATGGACGGAAGAATAAACGACCCAAATTCAATTGTTGATTTTATGGTACTAAATTGAACTCGGGGATGCAAATAACAAAACTTAACAAATATCACCGACTGTGAAGCATTTACCTATAAATATAGATCGAAACATTAAATTAGCTAAATCATTGTTTAATATCACATTGCATTATAATGTATCAAGAATAGAACATTATTTAATGACATAAACGTACACTACCAACATGTGAGATGCTAGGTATATACATTATATTACATTAAACAACATATAAACATTGTATTCAACATCTGATCATATGAAAATGAAACCAAATGAAAAAATCGCTCATTATTTTCGAGTGTATTGCATGAACAAATCCCTGTCACAAAGTAGAAGGTAAACACAAATTTATATATCTATTGACCTTTCGAGCAGTAGCCGGCCCATAGGGCGCAGACCAAGATACTCCCTCTCTTATCTGAATTTTTGTTCTAGCAGTTTTCAATTCTTTTAAAGATATTTTATCCAATCTTACCATTTGTCTCTGTTCTGTGCAAGCAGCTCCATCTCATTGAGGGAGCGGATTCCTGCTGCTCTTGCTTCTCTCACCAATGATCTTCTCAGTGTCTCTTTGAGTCCTCCTCTTTTTCTCTTGCCTGTTCTTTCCAATCCGAGGGCTTGCTTTGCTATTCGGTTATTATCTCTTCTCATCACATGCCCAACATATGACCAACGTCTTTTCTTTATTACTGAAGATATTAGTGGTTGATTGGCGATTTCTCAAATTTCCTCGTTTGTTTTGAATTCGTCCCACGCTATACCAATTATTTTTCTAAGTCATTCATTTTCGAATGCGCTCAACTTTGTTTCTATATCGCTTGTTGTTTTCCAGCATTCACACGCATATTTAAAGGTTGATAGTACATTTGATTTGAATAGTCTAAGTTTTATGTTTGTGCTGATGTGTTTTTGATTTCCACAACTTTTCAAGACTTCTGAAAGCCATTACTGCTTTAAATATTCTGATTCTAATTTCTTTGCTTGTATCCCCTTCTCTATGAATGTGACTTCCAAGATAGATAAAGTGATCGATCTCTTCCACTTGTTCGTTTTCCATGTATATTTTGTCGTCTGTTGGATTTAAGCTTTTCATGACTCTAGTATTTTCATGATTGATCTCAAAACCAATTGAATAAAGTTCATATTTGAACATAGTATTATCTGGGCAAAAAAAATATATTTTATATTTTTGAATTCATGTTAGAAATGGACGAAAAAATAAACTATCAATTCAATTTTGGATTTTCACGTACTAAATTGAATTCTTTGATTCAAATAAAATAACATAACAAATATCACAGACAGTGAAGCATTCAAATATAAAATTGAATATATATAGAATATAAATAGAAACAGGAAATTAACTAAAACCTAATTATTCTCACATTGTGTTATCATGTATCAAGTATAGAACTTTCTTTAATGATACAGACGTAGAACACTAACGTGTGAGATGCGTGGTATAAGAAAAGAAGTTTATAAAGTTGGGGTATAAATATATATATATATATGTATATATATATATATATATATATATATATATAAGTACAGACATATATATAATTTATAATCAATCGGTACGAGATATTCGTAGCGTAAATATATCCATTTATTATATTAAACAACAGATAAACAAAGTATTAAACATCTTTTCAGAAGAAAATTAAATCATTGTTCATTATTTTCGACTATATTGTTTAAACACATCTCTGTCACAAAGTATGAGGTAAACACAAATATTGACTTATATATAATTATAAAAAATAAAGATATTACAACAAGTCTTCATACACAACTAGCGATAGACAGTAAATTAAACATAATATAAATATTGATCACTTCTTTCTTCCAGAACAAACCACTGAAGAATCAACTACAGGTGCGTGTTTTATAGTTTGAACAATAAATTGCTTTCGAAAGAATAAATTCGTTTTCAAAGTTGATTATTTTATGATATACTGATGTTGATCTGCACAATTATTTCCATCACTGAATTCAATCCCTTTTCAAATGTTTTCTTTCTAAAGCAGACAATAATTCTTACTATAATATAAATATGCCAAATGGGAGACAATGAGAAGAAAGAGAAAACCTCTTAGGTTAATGATAATTTTTGAAACCAAAAATAAACACACATTATAAAAGAACAATTTGAAATATGGGATATGAATTAATCAGGCCCTGTCCATTTCGCAGAACCTCGCATTTATCACAGTCAATTCGAGCAATCACTATCGATCAGCGGATCCCCAGCATGTTTTGTTCACATATTCTAAGTATTTATAAATCGTTGACAACTTATTCTTTGTCTGCCTCTACCTCGTCTACCGAAAACTATAATACCAGTTTGTGTTCTATCTAGCATACTTGGAATTTTGGCACGAATGCGATGCTTTCAATTTGTAGTACGGTGATTTCAATTTTACTAGTAAAGTTCTCCAAATTAAGATGCGCAATATTTTTGAAATCTGGCATTCGTTAACACAGTATTATCTGGGAAAAAAACACATTTTATCTTTTTGAATTGATGCGAGAAATGGTCAGAAAAATACACGATACATTCAATTTTGGATTTTCACGTACTAAATTCAATTTGGGGAATTCAAATAAAATAGCCTGACAAATATAGCAGATTGTGAGACATTTAAATATAAAATAAATATAAATAGAAACAAGAAATTAACTAAAACATTAATTATTCTCACAATGCGTTATCATTTATTAAGTATAAAACATTAATCAATGATACAAACGTAGAATACCAACATGTGAGATGCGTGGTATAAGAAAAGACGTTTATAAAGTTGGGATATAAATATATATACATATATATATTTGTAATTTATAACGAACCAGTACGAGATATTCAAGCATAACTCTATCCATTTATTATATTAAACAACAGATAAACATAACTTTAAACATCTGATGAGAAGAAAATGAAACGAAATGAAACCATCGTTCATTTTTTTCGAGTGTATTGCTTATACAAATTCAAACTCATCATTATCAACTACCGATAGACAGCAAAGTAAACATAATTTAAATATTGATGTTTCTTCTTTCTTCCAGAACAACCCACTGAAGCCCCAACTACAGGTGCGTGTTTAATTGTGTGAACATTAAATTGCTTTCGAAAGAATACATTGGTTTTCAAAGTTTATTATTGTTGATATACTAGTACTGATCTGCAAAATTATACCCATCACTGAATTCGATCCCTTTTCAAATGTTTTCTTTCTAAAGCACACAATAATTCTTACTAAATATAAATATTTCAAATGGGAGGTAATGAGAAGAAAGGGAAAACCTCTAAGGTGAATGAGCATTTTTGAAACAAATAAAAAACACACATTATTATAGAAGAACAATGTGAAATATGGGATATGAATTCATCAGGCCCTGTCCATTTCGCAGAACCTCACATTTATAACAGTCAATTCGAACAATCGCTAACGATCTGCGGATCCCCAACATGTTCTATTCACACGTTCAATGTATTTATAAATCGTTGATCAACTTATTCTTTGTCTGCCTCTACCTTGTCTACCGGAAACTATAATTCCAATTGTTGTTTTATCTAGCTTACTTGGACTTTTGGAATCTGGCATATTTTAACACAGTATTATCTAGGGAAAAAACACATTTTATCTTTTTGAATTCATGATAGAAATGGACGGAAAAATAAACGATCAATTCAATTTTGGACTTTCATGTGGTAAATTGAATTCGGGAATTCAAATAATATAGCCTGACAAATATTGATGACTGTGAAGCATTTAAATAGAAACTAAATATAATTAAAAACAAGAAATTAACTAAAACATTAATTATTCTCACATTGCGACATCATGTATCAAGTATAGAACATTCTTTAATGATGATGATCATCATCATCATGTGCCTTACCGGTTGGCGTAGGTGATCATGTCTCTCCATAATCTTCTAGTTACAGTGCATCGTATCAGTTCTGTTGTTGACTGTTTTCCATGCCACGACCTCAAGCTATCCAGTATTTTCTCTCTTTGTCGTCAGCGATCTCTCTTTCCTTTTATTTTGCCAGTTGTAACCAAGTATTTCAATTTTCCTCTTCTCATGATGTGCCCGAAAAATTTTGATTGCTTCTTCTTTAATGATACAAACGTACAATACCAACATGTGAATTGCGTGGTATTAGAAAAGAAGTTTATTAAGTTGGGAATAATATATATATATATATATATATATATATATATATGTATATATGTATATATATATATATATATATATATATATATATATATATTTATTTATAATTACATATGTAATTTTTAACTAGCCGGTACGAAATATTCAAGTGTAACTCTATCCATTTATTATAATAATCAACATATAAATATAGCGTTCAACATCTGCTCAGAAGATAATGAAACGAAATGAAACCATCGTTCATTATGTTCGAGTGTATTGCATAGACAAATTCCTGCCACAAAGGATAAGATAAACACAGATATTGAATGACATTTATAATCAAAAATAAATATATTACAACAACTCATCATACTCAGCCAGCGATAGACAGTAAATTAAACACAATTTAAATATTGATGTCTTCTTTCTTCCAGTACAACCCATTGAAGTCACAAATACAGGTGCGTGTTTAATAGTGTGAACATTAAATTGCTTTCGAAAGACTAGATTCGTTTACAAAGTTTATTATTTTATGATATACTGATGCTGATTTGCCCAATTATATCCATCACTGAATTAAATCCCTTTTCAAATGTTTTCATGGAATGCAGAAAACAATTCTTACTACAATATATATACTTCAAATGGGAGGTAATGTGAAGAAATGGAAAACCTCTTATGAGATTGACCATTTTTGAAGCAAAAAATAAAAACATATTATGAAAGAACAATGAGAAATATGGGATATGAATTCATCAGGCCATGTGCATTTCTTAGAACCTTGCATTTATCACTGTAAATTCGAACAATCACTATCGCTCTGCGGGTCCCCAACATGTAATTCCTCATGTTCAATGTATTTATAAATCGTTGAACAACTTATTCTTTGTCTGCCTCTAAATCATCTACATGAAACTAGAACTCCAATTGTTGTTATATCTAGCTTACCTGGACTTTCGGTATACTCAGCTAGCGATAGACAGTAAAGATTAAATATAATTTAAATAATGATCTCTTCTTTCATCCAGTGCAAACCACTGAAGAATCAACTACAGGTGCGTGTTAATAGTGTGAATATTAAATTGCTTTCGAAAAAAAATAAATTGGTTTTCAAAGTTTATTATTTTAAGATATACAGATGCTGATCTGCATAATTATATCCATCACTGAATTCAATCCCTTTTCAAATGTTTTCTTTCTAAAGCAGACAATAATTCTTACTACAATATAAATATTTCAAATGGGAGGTAATGAGAAGAAATGGAAAACCTCTTAGGTGAATGAGCATTTTTGAAACAAAAAAAAAACACACATTATTATAGAAGAACAATGTGAAATATGGGATATGAATTCATCAGGCCCTGTCCATTTCGCAGAACCTCACATTTATAACAGTCAATTCGAACAATCGCTAACGATCTGCGGATCCCCAACATGTTCTATTCACATGTTCAATGTATTTATAAATCGTTGATCAACTTATTCTTTGTCTGCCTCTACCTCGTCTACCGGAAACTATAATTCAAATTGTTGTTTTATCTAGCTTACTTGGACTTTTGGCCCGAATACGATGCTGTCAATTTGTAGTACGGGGATTTCGATGTTACTAGTAAAGTTCTCCAACTTAAGATGAGCAATATTTTTTTTTTCAAATCTGGCATACGTTAAAACAGTAATTTCTTGGGGAAAATATACTTTGTATCATTTTGATTTCATTTTAGAAATGAACGGAAAAATAAACGATCAATTCAATTTTGGACTTTCACGTACTAAATTGAATTCGGGAATTCAAATAGAATAGCCTGATAAATATCGCTGACTGTGATGCATTTAAATATAAAATAAATATAAATAAAAACAAAATATTAACTAAAACATTAATTATTCTCACATTGCGTTATCATGTATAAAGTATAGAACATTTTTTAATGATACAAACGTAGAATACCAACATCTGAGATGCTGGTATAAGAAAAGAAGTTTATAAAGTTGGCATATATATATATATATAAAATTTATAACGAGCCGGTACGAGATATTCAAGCGTATCTCTATCCATTTATTATATTAAACAACAGATAAACATAGCATTCAAAATCTGCTCAGAAGAAAATGAAACGAAATGAAACCACCGTTCATTATTTTCGAGTGTATTGCATATACAATTTCATGTCACAAAGCATAATATAAAAACATATATTGAATGATATATATATATATATATATATATATATATAATCAAAAATAAATATATTACAACAAATAATCATGCTCAACTAGCGATAGACAGAAAATTAAACATAATTGAAATATTGATGTCTTCTTTATTCCATTAGAACCAAGTAAAGCCCCAACTACAGGTGCGTGTTAAATAGTGTGAACATTACCTTGCTTCGGAAAGACTAGATTCGTTTTCAAAGTTTATTATTTTATGATATACTGATGCTGATCTGCACAATTATATCCATCACTGAATTAATCCCTTTTCAAATGTTTTCATGGAAAACAGAAAAAAAAAATACTTACTACAATATAAATGCTGTAAATGGGTGGTAGTGAGAAGAAAAGGAAAATCTCTTAGGTGGATGAGCATTTTTGAAACAAAAAAAAAACATAAATTATAAAAGAACAATGCGAAATTTAGGATATAAATTCAACAGGTCAAGTGCATTTTGCAGAACCTCGATTTTATCACAGTAAATTCGAACAATCACTATCGATCTACGTGTCCCCAAACATGTATGTCCTCATGTTCAATGTATTTATAATTCGTTGAACAATTTATTCTTTGTCTACATCTATCTCGCCTACCGGAAACTATAATTCCAAATGTTGTTCTATCTAGCGTACTCGGACTTTTGGCCCGAATACCATACTTTCAATTTGTAGTACGGGGATTTCAATGTTACTAATAAAGTTCTCCAACTTAAGATGCGCAATATTTTTTCAAATCAGACATTCGCTAGCACATTATTATCTGGGAAAAAAAAACACATTTTAGAAATGGACAGAAAAAAAACACAGGTTAGAAATGGACAGAAACATACACAATAAAATCAAATTTGGAATTTCACGTACTAAATTGAATTTGGGGAATTCAAATAAAATAGCCTGACAAATATCGCAGATTGTGAGTTATTTAAATATAAAATAAATATAAATAGAAACAGGAAATTAACTAAAACATTAATTATTATCACATTATGTTATCATATATCAAGTATAGAACATTCTTTAATGATACAAATGTAGAACACCAACATGTGATATGCGTGGTATAAGGAAAGAAGTTTATAAAGTTGGGATATATATATATGCAATTTATAATGTATCGGTACGAGATGTTCAAGGCGTAACTTTAGCCATTTATTATATCAAACAACACATAAGCGTAGTATTTAACATCTGATCAGAAGAAATAAAACCAAATGAAACCATCGTTCATTATTTTCGAGTGTATTGCATATAGAAATTCCACTCAAAAAGTATGAGGTAAACACAAATATTGAATGATATATATTATAAAAAAAATAAAGATATTGTAAAAACTCATCATACTCAGCTAGCGATAGACTGTATATTAAACATAATTTAAACATTGATCTCTTCTTTCTTCCAGTACAAACCACTGAAGAATCAACTACAGGTGCGTGTTTAATAGTGTGAATATTAAATTGCTTTCGAAAGAATACATTGGTTTTCAAAGTTTATTATTTTATGATATACTGGTACTAATCTGCACAATTATATCCATCACTGAATTAAATCGCTTTTCAAATGTTTTCTTTCTAAAGCAGAAAATAATTCTTGCTACAATATAAATATTTCAAATGGGAGGTAATGAGAAGAAAGAGAAAACCTTTTAGGTGAATGGGGATTTTTGAAACAAATAATAAACACACATTATAAAAGAACAATTTGAAATATGGGATATGAATTCATCAGGACCTGTCCCTTTCGCATAACCACGCATTTATCACAGTCAATTCGAGCAATCACTATCGCTCTGCGGGTCCCCTAACATGTATGTCCTCATGTTCAATGAATTTATAAATCGTTGATCTACTTTTTCTTTGTCTGCGTCTACCTCGTGTACCGGAAACTATAATTCCAATTGTTGTTCTAACTAGATTATTCGGACTTTTGGCCTGAATACGATACTATCAATTTGTAGTACAGGGATTTCAATGTTACTAGTAAAGTTCTCCAACTTAAGATGCACAATATTTTTTTTCAAATGTGGCATACGTTAACAAAGTATTATGTGGGGTAAAAAAAAACACATTTTATCTTTTTGAATTCATGCTAGAAATGGACGGAAAAATAAACGATCAATTCAATTTTGGACTTTCATGTACTAAATTGAATTCGGGAATTCAAATAATATAGCCTGACAAATATTGCTGACTGTGAAGAATTTAAATATAAGCTAAATATTAAAAAAAAAAACAAGAAATTAACTAACACATTAATTATTCTCACATTACGACATCATGTTTCAAGTATAGAACATTCTTTAATGATGTTCATCATCATCATCATGTGCCTTAACGGTTGGCGTAGGTAATCATGTCCCTCCACAATCTTCTGTCTACAGTGCATCGTATCAGTTATGTTGTTGACTGTTTTCCATGCCATGGCCACAAGCTATACATTATTTTCTCTTTTTGTCGTCAGCGATCTCTCTTTCCTTTTATTTTGCCAGTGGTAACCAAGTATTCCAACTTTCCTCTTCTCATGATGTGCCCGAATAATGCTGGTTGCTTCTGCTTTAATGATACAAACGTAGAATACCAACATGTGTGATGCGTGATATAAGAAAAGAAGTTTATAAAGTCGGGACATATACGAGTATATATATATATATATTAAAATATATGTAATTTTTTACGAGCCGCTACGAGATAATCAAGTGCACATCTATCCATTTATTATAGTAAACAACTGATAAACATAACTTTAAACATCTGATGAGAAGAAAATGAAACGAAATGAAACCATCGTTCATTATTTTCGAGTGTATTGCTTAAACAAATTCAAACTCATCATTCTCAACTACCGATAGACAGAAAAGTAAACATAATTTAAATATTGATGTTTCTTCTTTCTTCCAGAACAACCCACTGAAGCCCCAACTACAGGTGCGTGTTTAATTTTGTGAACATTAAATTGCTTTCGAAAGAATACATTGGTTTTCAAAGTTTATTATTTTTGATATACTGGTACTGATCTGCAAAATTATATCCATCACTGAATTCAATCCCTTTTCAAATGTTTTCTTTCTAAATCAGAAAATAATTCTTACTACAATATAAATATTTCAAATGGGAGGTAATAAGAAGAAAGGGAAAACCTCTTAGGTGAATGAGAATTTTTGAAACCAAAAATAAACACACATTATAAAAGAACAATTTGAAATATGGGATATGAATTCATCAGGCCGTGTCCATTTTGCAGAACCACGCATTTATTACAGTCAATTCGAGCAATCACTATCGCTCTGCGGGTCCCCTAACATGTATGTCCTCATGTTCAATGTATTTATAAATCGTTGATATACTTATTCTTTGTCTCCCTCTACCTCGTCTACCGGAAACTATAATTCCAATTGTTGTTCTAACTAGATTATTCGGACTTTTGGCCTGAATACGATACTGTCAATTTGTAGTACATGGATTTCAATTTTACTAGTAAAGTTCTCCAACTTAAGATGCGGAATATTTTTTTTCCAATGTGGCATACGTTAACAAAGTATTATGTGGGGAAAAAAAACACATTTCATCTTTTTGAATTCATGCTAGAAATGGACGGAAAAATAAACGATCAATTCAATTTTGGACTTTCATGAACTAAATTCAATTTGGGGAATTGAAATAAAATAGCCTGCCAAATATGGCAGATTGTGAGATATTTAAATATAAAATAAATATAAATAGAAACAAGAAATTAACTAAAACATTAATTATTCTCACAATGCATTATCATATATCAAGTATAAAACATTAATCAATGATACAAACGTAGAATACTAACATGTGAGATGCGTGGTATAAGAAAATAAGTTTATAAAGTTGGGATATAAATATGTATATACATAATATATGTAATTTATAACGAACCAGAACGAGATATTCTAGCATAACTCTATCCATTTATTATATTAAACAGATAAACATAACTTTAAACATCTGATGAGAAGAAAATGAAACGAAATGAAACCATCGTTCATTATTTTCGAGTGTATTGCTTAAACAAATTCAAACTCATCATTCTCAACTACCGATAGACAGAAAAGTAAACATAATTTAAATATTGATGTTTCTTCTTTCTTCCAGAACAACCCACTGAAGCCCCAACTACAGGTGCGTGTTTAATTTTGTGAACATTAAATTGCTTTCGAAAGAATACATTGGTTTTCAAAGTTTATTATTTTTGATATACTGGTACTGATCTGCAAAATTATATCCATCACTGAATTCAATCCCTTTTCAAATGTTTTCTTTCTAAATCAGAAAATAATTCTTACTACAATATAAATATTTCAAATGGGAGGTAATAAGAAGAAAGGGAAAACCTCTTAGGTGAATGAGAATTTTTGAAACCAAAAATAAACACACATTATAAAAGAACAATTTGAAATATGGGATATGAATTCATCAGGCCCTGTCCATTTTGCAGAACCACGCAAAATTACAGTCAATTCGAGCAATCACTATCGCTCTGAGGGTCCCCTAACATGTATGTCCTCATGTTCAATGTATTTAAAAATCGTTGATATACTTATTCTTTGTCTGCCTCTACCTCGTCTACCGGAAACTATAATTGCAATTGTTGTTCTAACTAGATTATTCGGACTTTTGGCCTGAATACGATACTGTCAATTTGTAGTACAGGGATTTCAATGTTACTAGTAAAGTTCTCCAACTTAAGATGCGGAATATTTTTTTTCCAATGTGGCATATGTTAACAAAGTATTATGTGGGGAAAAAAACACATTTTATCTTTTTGAATTCATGCTAGAAATGGACGGAAAAATAAACGATCAATTCAATTTTGGACTTTCATGTACTAAATTGAATTCGGGAATTCAAATAATATAGCCTGACAAATATTGCTGACTGTGAAGAATTTAAAAATATAAGCTAAATTTAAAAAAAAAAACAAGAGATTAACTAACACATTAATTATTCTCGCATTGCGACATCATGTATCAAGTATAGAAAATTTTTTAATGATGATGATTATCATCATCATGTGCCTTAACTGTTGGCGTAGGTAATCATGTCCCTCCACAATCTTCTGTCTACAGTGCATCGTATCAGTTATGTTGTTGACTGTTTTCCATGCCATGGCCACAAGCTATACATTATTTTCTCTTTTTGTCGTCAGCGATCTCTCTTTCCTTTTATTTTGCCAGTGGTAACCAAGTATTCCAACTTTCCTCTTCTCATGATGTGCCCGAATAATGCTGGTTGCTTCTGCTTTAATGATACAAACGTAGAATACCAACATGTGTGATGCGTGATATAAGAAAAGAAGTTTATAAAGTCGGGACATATACGAGTATATATATATATATATTAAAATATATGTAATTTTTTACGAGCCGCTACGAGATAATCAAGTGCACATCTATCCATTTATTATAGTAAACAACTGATAAACATAACTTTAAACATCTGATGAGAAGAAAATGAAACGAAATGAAACCATCGTTCATTATTTTCGAGTGTATTGCTTAAACAAATTCAAACTCATCATTCTCAACTACCGATAGACAGAAAAGTAAACATAATTTAAATATTGATGTTTCTTCTTTCTTCCAGAACAACCCACTGAAGCCCCAACTACAGGTGCGTGTTTAATTTTGTGAACATTAAATTGCTTTCGAAAGAATACATTGGTTTTCAAAGTTTATTATTTTTGATATACTGGTACTGATCTGCAAAATTATATCCATCACTGAATTCAATCCCTTTTCAAATGTTTTCTTTCTAAATCAGAAAATAATTCTTACTACAATATAAATATTTCAAATGGGAGGTAATAAGAAGAAAGGGAAAACCTCTTAGGTGAATGAGAATTTTTGAAACCAAAAATAAACACACATTATAAAAGAACAATTTGAAATATGGGATATGAATTCATCAGGCCGTGTCCATTTTGCAGAACCACGCATTTATTACAGTCAATTCGAGCAATCACTATCGCTCTGCGGGTCCCCTAACATGTATGTCCTCATGTTCAATGTATTTATAAATCGTTGATATACTTATTCTTTGTCTCCCTCTACCTCGTCTACCGGAAACTATAATTCCAATTGTTGTTCTAACTAGATTATTCGGACTTTTGGCCTGAATACGATACTGTCAATTTGTAGTACATGGATTTCAATTTTACTAGTAAAGTTCTCCAACTTAAGATGCGGAATATTTTTTTTCCAATGTGGCATACGTTAACAAAGTATTATGTGGGGAAAAAAAACACATTTCATCTTTTTGAATTCATGCTAGAAATGGACGGAAAAATAAACGATCAATTCAATTTTGGACTTTCATGAACTAAATTCAATTTGGGGAATTGAAATAAAATAGCCTGCCAAATATGGCAGATTGTGAGATATTTAAATATAAAATAAATATAAATAGAAACAAGAAATTAACTAAAACATTAATTATTCTCACAATGCATTATCATATATCAAGTATAAAACATTAATCAATGATACAAACGTAGAATACTAACATGTGAGATGCGTGGTATAAGAAAATAAGTTTATAAAGTTGGGATATAAATATGTATATACATAATATATGTAATTTATAACGAACCAGAACGAGATATTCTAGCATAACTCTATCCATTTATTATATTAAACAGATAAACATAACTTTAAACATCTGATGAGAAGAAAATGAAACGAAATGAAACCATCGTTCATTATTTTCGAGTGTATTGCTTAAACAAATTCAAACTCATCATTCTCAACTACCGATAGACAGAAAAGTAAACATAATTTAAATATTGATGTTTCTTCTTTCTTCCAGAACAACCCACTGAAGCCCCAACTACAGGTGCGTGTTTAATTTTGTGAACATTAAATTGCTTTCGAAAGAATACATTGGTTTTCAAAGTTTATTATTTTTGATATACTGGTACTGATCTGCAAAATTATATCCATCACTGAATTCAATCCCTTTTCAAATGTTTTCTTTCTAAAGCAGAAAATAATTCTTACTACAATATAAATATTTCAAATGGGAGGTAATAAGAAGAAAGGTAAAACCTATTAGGTGAATGAGAATTTTTGAAACCAAAAATAAACACACATTATAAAAGAACAATTTGAAATATGGGATATGAATTCATCAGGCCCTGTCCATTTTGCAGAACCACGCATTTATTACAGTCAATTCGAGCAATCACTATCGCTCTGAGGGTCCCCTAATATGTATGTCCTCATGTTCAATGTATTTATAAATCGTTGATATACTTATTCTTTGTCTGCCTCTACCTCGTCTACCGAAAACTATAATTCCAATTGTTGTTCTAACTAGATTATTCGTACTTTTGGCCTAAATACGATACTGTCAATTTGTAGTACAGGGATTTCAATGTTACTAGTAAAGTTCTCCAACTTAAGATGCGGAATATTTGTTTTTCCAATGTGGCATACGTTAACAAAGTATTATGTGGGAAAAAAAAACACATTTTATCTTTTTGAATTCATGCTAGAAATGGACGGAAAAATAAACGATCAATTCAATTTTAGACTTTCATGAACTAAATTCAATTTGAGGAATTGAAATAAAATAGCCTGCCAAATATGGCAGATTGTGAGATATTTAAATATAAAATAAATATAAATAAAAACAAAATATTAACTAAAACATTAATTATTCTCACATTGCGTTATCATGTATCAAGTATAGAACATTCTATAATGATGCAAACGTAGAATACCAACATCTGAGATGCTGATATAAGAAAAGAAATTTATAAAGTTGGCATATAAATATATATATATATATATATATATATATATATATATATATATACAATTTATAACGAGCCGGTACGAGATATTCAAGCGTATCTCTATCCATTTATTATATTAAACAACAGATAAACATAGCATTCAACATCTGCTCAGAAGAAAATGAAACGAAATGAAACCACCGTTCATTATTTTCGAGTGCATTGCATAAACAAATTCATGTCACAAAGTAGAATGTAGACACAAATATCGAATGATATATATAATCAAAAATAAAGATATTATAACAACTTACCATACCCATCTAGTGATAGACAGTAACATTAAACACATTTTACGTGTTGCTGCTTTTTTCTTGCAGAAAAACCCACTGAGGCCCCAATTACAGGTGGGTGTTTAATAGTGTGGACATTAACTTGCTTTCGAAATAATAGATTCCTTTTCAAAGTTTATTATTTTATAATATAAATAAATGTAGCAGTGTCAAATTTAATTAGACACAGAGTAGCTTTTCCTCGCAAATCTTTCGTACAAGCTATGTTTACAATATTTGTAGGAAGTGTTTACATATTATATATTTTTATGAATTGTCGTACTCGGCTACCTTTTTCACGATCTAATCTACCACATTGGAATGTATTAGCCTTCTGTATAAGATAAACGTGTAGTTCATCATTTAGCATTTGAATAAAGCAACATATGCTCACCGGAAATTATAATTCTTCGATGTAGTCATTTTAATCTGAAACAAAAAGGCACTATATAGTGTTAGGAGGATATCATTTTTATTATATGCATTTATCTTTTCGAAAACGTTCAGATCTATTGCTGTACTCTATTTAAATTCATCCTTACCTGATACATTTCATTTCATGAGTAGAGATTAAGAGAAATAGTATGTTGCATATCACTTTTTGCATTGTGGCACCATATATAAGTGCATCATAATTGGAAATAAAATGACAAGTAAATCTGTTATCTTCGTTGGGGACTTTTCTGAGAGGAACAGTAAACCATTGTTTAGGTATTCCTCTCCTGAAAATCTTACGATGTTCAAGATTTCGTTTAATTTTAATTTGAATGGAAATAACATCATCCTGACTCTTGTATCATTAATACCCTGCTGATCTGCAAATGTATCTCCATCATTGAATTTAAATCCTATTCAAATTTTTTTCCTGGAAATCATAAATTCTATAAAAAGACGTATTGTTACTTCATACTAACGGAAATGGGCCGAAAGACCAAACACGGCATGTGAATTAGCATTTGACATCAAACGCTTAGCTGTTATTTTTAGCATTGTATCGTGTACGTTTATTATTTTTTTTGGCTGAACATTTAATCCAGAATATAATATATAAAAATAATATATGGTTTGTCCAAAAACATTATATATATATATATATATATTTTTTTTTTCTAAAAGAAAATATGTTAGTAGCGTATGGATAAAATCATGTATCAATTTGTATAACTGGTTTTAAAGTTACTGCAGAGATGCAAATAAAATAACCTGACATATATCACATATTGTAAAGCATGTAAATGTAACTGTAAATGAAACAAGCAATTAACTGACGCATGTTTCATTCTCACGTCGCACCACCATAAGGCACGCATTTAAAAGGATCTATACATACAAACGCAGAACACCAACATAAAAACTTAAAGATATAAAAAAGAAAGTCAATACAGCTTGTAGAGTCATATTTATAAAATATTAATAATATATATTATAGACATTGAAAGAAATTGTTAGTATAACATTATCTACTGTTTATATTATACACATGATACATATACTGGTCTATATTTTACTAGATTAAAATACAACAAACCTTCATTTCGAGTGTATTGCATGCCTGCTTCTTGCCATAAAGCAGAATGAAAACCCAAAAGTGTTGTATGAATATTAGTTTAAAAAGATCTTGCAACAACTCATGAAACGCATTCTCGGACAGCCAGAATAATAAAACATTTTTTAAATAATATTATTTTTTTTTATTCCAGCAAAACCCAATGAGGCACCCAATGCAGGTTCGTGTTTGTTCGTGTTAATATGTCCTCCTTTTTGCATGAATGTGTTCCTTTCGAAGTTATTTTTTTTTCTTATGTCAATATCGAATTTTTCATCTCGTATACCATTTAACATTTCTCACAAAATATTTATTTCTTCGCAACTCTTTCAGCCATTATATTCACCACATCATTAACAATATTATTCATTAGTAGTTTTTTATGAATTGTTAATACACTTAAAACTGTATAACCTATTTAACTATCTAATAACATGCTTCAATATTATTGATAGCAGGCTATTTTTAATAAACTTTTGTTTCATGATTTAGCATTTGAATAGATTAATATCTCCACCAACGAAATAATAATAGTTTGTTTTAGACAGGTATCCTTATTTGTTCTCATCTTTGAGACCACTCTCAGGTGTAAAGTTAGACAATATTTAACCTCCTCATTTTCTGAAAATCTAGATTTCATGACTTAAAATTAAAAGAATACAAATATGTCATCGGATTTTATTGCTCTGAATGTGATATCCCATTTCTGTATTTGTATTTCTCGTTTTTCTATGATAAATTTAACTCTCATAGAATTGCCTTTTCTGCCGAAACTATTGTATATCTCTAGTGTTTCAATTATTTTTTTTCCAGGAATAGTTCATGTTTCAACGTCTTTGTATCTGTATTTCCCTCTGTTACTAACGTTCTCCTCATCCATTGCTAATGTCTCCGATATATAACTAAATTTGTCGCAGTCTGATCATGTAAGCATTATTTAAATTAGCTTATAAAATGTTATTATTCCATTATTCTTGAAAGGATGGCAATTACCAACTTGAATACTTGTTTACCAATTGTAACTTTAAAACGTTATTTGAATAAAATCAATAAAAACCGTGATGATTTGTTAAGTACATAAAAATAGTTACGTGTCTATTTTACAATCTTATCAGTGAGACAACACCCGTATAAACTGTCCCAAATTAACAAAGAAACATGAAACAAGCAACAATTAAAGCAAATGAATGAAAACTCGCCGCTAAAGAAAAGAAATAAATAAAAAAGATGAGCGCAGACTGCGGTAAAACTGTGAATATTAAACGAAGTATTCACAAATTAGAAATGTGTTGCTCGTGTTCAACTTCTAAAAGTTTTCTTCCATATTGACAACTAACTCTAAAAAATAACTGGGACATTTTGTGGTATATTTTGTGTATTGTAAGGTTTCTGTCTTTCCTTTCGTATTTTCTTTTTTCTTGCCTCAAGTGACATTTATCGATGGGAAATAGATGTTTATGCTGTCCGTTACTCTTGTGTGGCCATTTTTTTCTGTCATATTTTCAAGTGTTAAAGTATTATAGTTGTCTATATTTGTTTAGATGTCGTCCTTTGTCTGTTGCTTTCTTGGTGTTGCATGGTACCTCTGTAAAGTGTAATTGCTGGCTTCCCACTTGTCACGGTGCTAAACCATATAATTTGATATATTTTTCATATGCGCATCTCCGAACAAAATAACTGTATTGTTAGTTGCTTACTAGAAATGTTTAACTGTTGTAGTTTTAATATTTCAATATTTATTTCAGAGTCATCATGCACACCAACATTTGACCTTGCGTTTGGAATAGCAAAAGACACATCCTCCAGCCTTAATCAAGCGGACAAACTTAAACTCATTGATTTTACTACAAATCTCATCAGAGGCGTCAAAAAAGCTGATTTTATCGGCTGCACATACGGCACAAGTGTAACAGGAACAAATTTTATAAGTGATCCAGAACAATTTATTACTGTAAGGAATAAATGATCGTCATAATTGTTAATTTTCTAAAACAAACACAGAAACAATTACATATCCGTCACCAGTACCGGCTTTCAGAGAGAGTGTCAATGTAGAACGCAAACAGTTCTTCTCTTCTTCGTTTCTTATATTTACCACAGACCAACACCACAGACAGCGATCAGCTTCTCTAATAATGTTCTGTAGGGATACCAGTAGTATATATGTTAGTTAACTGTGTTTCCTCTACCCTTTTACGATGACATATTTTTCTTAGTCTGACAAGAACCATATAGTCAAACATTAATTCTTCTTGTTTCCTAATCTGAAATTCGATGAGGTAGAGCTAAATTATCTCATGGGTATCAATTCTTTCTGAGTTTTCTTTCTCTTCTGCTTGATCTCTGTGCATATTGTGATACTATCAAGATAAGGAGTATAATAATTAGGTTTTGGTTACTCAAATAGTAGCATGTTGTTCTTGCCATCTTAAGTAAAAATACTGTTTTGTATTATTGTTGCTGACCTAGTTTACATTCACTGTTAAAAATAGTAACATCAGATTGTGCATACAACGCATTTCAAACAAAACTATGATTACGTTGGGTATTAATATTTTGCGTTTTCCTATAACTTTCGCTGCAGTTACAAATAAATGTGTGATGGTGTATGAGTCTACATATTAAATGACTTGTTTGTGTAAATCATGAAATAGAACAGATATATGTAATCATTTCAAACAAACTGAAGAAAGAAGGCTAGCAAATTTATAGTTTGAAAAAAATTAACTACAATTATTTGATGTAAAGGTGCTTACAGAAAAAAAAATTCAGCATAAGACAAGATAGAGCTAAGTAGACTATGAATTTTGGGAGAAAACTAGTAACCATTGGATAAACTGGATATGAGAATGTTTTCATTTTCTAGCTTTTATTCACTGAGTAAGAACACAACAAATCCCAAGACGTGGCGCCCTTGCTATATTTTGGCGACGCCCATGGGAGTAGTAAAACTTAGTAATCCATTGTCTTTCGGCTGCCCAAGGGTTTTCTCGACTCTCCTCTTTTCAGTCTCATTGTACAGCTTGAAATAGTTAAAGCTACAAGGCTAATTATAGGAACATAATATTGATCGTCTCTGGCATGGTATTTTATTTGTATTTCATATGCAGAATGTGAACAGTAAGAAAGATAAGATTTGTTTGTTGTTGTTCTAGTCGACATTACGTTAGAAACGACTATATGATCATTCTATTAGAACTTGATGCATGCGCACATTGTTAATACAATTTGATCACGATTATTACAGTAAGTATAATGACGTGTTATATTTTTTTTTTACTTATAACATTATACTTGCAATATCACTGAAGCGACCGTTCAACATTTAAAAGAACATACAGTGTGGACTCTAATTCTATTGTGCCGCAATAATGTAAACACTTATTTCATAAAATACACATTATACGTTGTGTTTCAAATATAATTATCTTTTAACTATTGTTTTACCACAACTTCATATTTTTACAGTGCCTTTATGTATCATGTATTTACCTCCTACCATTCATGCTTACATACCCCATCTCTCTTGTTCATTGTTTCTCTTTTTTTTCATTAGGCAAGTATAATATTACATTATGTTTCACATATTTCATTTCCATTACACAGATACAACATTACAAATATTATTTCGTTATACTTTTTGTAGACATTTAAACATTTTTTGAAATGAAGAACTTCTTTTCGAAGAAACGAGGCTCTGGGGTTCATCCCACCTCTAAAATGAGTACCATGAATCTTTCCTGTCAGTACCGACCACTGCGACCGTGTGAGGATTCTTTACATTCGTGGCAGCTGACAGGCTTTTCACAGTCTAGTGAATCAAGTGAAGTGGGCTGACAGAGGATCTTTGTTTTTGTCTATCTCGTCGTTCCTTTCTTATTGGATAACAAACGTTCATGTCTCTTCAGTCAAAATATATCAATTGATCAACACAAGAGTCGAGGTATGGTGAACCAATTGACGAAGACTTTTGTTATTCCCTGTGTAGTCTCAAGTCTGTCTGTCTGTTGTCTGACTCTTTCTAATTATCAGTGAGGGTTATTAGGTTAACGTCGTCCGATTGCCTCACGATAGCAACTATTACTTTTCATTATTCTAACACATAAAACTTCGACCACGTCAGCTGCTATATTCTATGTCTTTTAACTAGTGTTTACACTGAAGTAAACCCTTTCAATATGTCTTCTACTACCACTTTATAGTAACTCTACTATAGTACTGCTTCAGAAGATATTCTTGATCCTGGCTAACCTATGTTGAGACACGTCTGAACGTCTCAGTCGAGAAATAGGAAATTGCCCCTCTTCCAAAATATGTATGTATATATATATATATATATATATATATATATATATATATATATATATATATATATATAATTGTTTATGTACAGTGCTATTGGGGTGGATTTATATATATATTATTTACTCATTTAGTTAGTTAGTTAGTCGAAAGATCATCCTCCTTGCACAAGGGGCATACCCATAAGTGCTCCGATTTCCTTTCGAGTAAATTCACTCTCAAATAAACTCATTTGCGTGGGCTAAGTAAAGATGTCGCATCGCTTCACGTATGACGTCGCGTCTCCGCATGCGCTTTTGCGCAAAAAATACGAGACTTGAATTGGTGTTTTAGCAAGCAAGATGTTACCAAAATGTGCTCTACCGCTGAACACGTCTGGACAGTTTTCCTTCAAGCAGGGAAACTTATGATGCGAGACGGCAATCCTTACCTTCCTAGGGTACTACTCTGGTACCCATTTCTGCAAGCGGCTGTGACGTCCGAAGGGATTTTATTTTCTAACCACAAGTACAATTCACACTGCTTCCTGCGGGAATCGAACAACGGTTGTCCAAACGTCTGTAGCCCAGTTGAGTGGTTTTCCCAACTAGGCTACCGAGTCTAGTTACATGGCGCGCAAAATCCACGAGGTAGCACATTTGTGGAGTGGGGTTTAGCCCAACTGCCCACGTACGGTCTGGTTAGCTGGCCACGCATGCATCGTGGAAAACAACCTTCCCAAGCCTAGTATTCCAGTGGCTTTCGGTTTAATTATCAAAGCCGCCTAAACTTATCTCCTTACTGTTTCGATCTCTCCTGTCGCTTTAATAGACGCTGCCCACTTGTGTCAGTTCATTATGGTTCATATAACTCTCTCTGTCACACAACACTCATAGAAAAATCCACATGACTGTGGAAACATATATTTACCAACTCTATTTTCCTCATACGCTAGGCTATTTGTGGAAAAAAAAAATATTGTTACTACTGTTTATACTATATTTATGTTTATCTGATGTAAAATATTACTTAGCCCCAACGAGTTTTTTGCCAGTGACCCAAATGTTTATTATAAACATCCATTCGTCTGAAATGGCTCCACATGACACGATTGTGACATTGTTGCATACTACCATTGACAGACTTCGGTTGCGTAAAATCGCGTTTTATTCTTTGGAATACTACCTGCAGTTGAGCAAATCTCATAAATCCTCAGAAAACAAAAAAGTGGGAAAAAAAAATAATTTAATGTTGTTATATTCCTTGGTTTTGTGACCTCATTGACCTGCTTAACTACACATGGTAAGCGATCAACACATTCTTTATTATTTTTTTTATTATTATTTTGTTGGTGTTTTTACTGCTTGATATTACAAATCAAATGTATCCGTCGTACGTAAAACATACCATCATATCATTACAGATTATTCATCTTGCATGTCAAACGTATGAATTGTGCTCATTATTCGCATGTGTGATAGGTTTTATTGCTCAAGTTACTCTTTACTTTCAGAAATTGAATGCCCTTAGAGATCACAACAGCACAAGCCACACCGAAAAAGCTGCTGCTTTTTTTACCACTAATATGAAGCCACTTATCCCTGCGAAACGTTGCATTTGTGTTTTCTTAACTGATGGAAAATCGACATTGCCTGTTCAAAGTACGTGATGTAATATTTTGTGCATGTAAATCAACGAGTAACGGTATAAAATGATATAAAGATTGTAACAATGTTTTTGCTACACGTAGATAAAAGTGATATGATACAAGTTGTCGTCAATGAGGGACAACAAATAATGAAAATGACTATGCCAGATATACATTTTATCGGAATAACAAGCAAGATTAGTTTAATTTCAAATGGTAAACGTTTGAAGGTATGGTTCATCGTTTATGTTATTGGAAACTGGTAAGTATGATCTACATTTGTCTTGTGATAATACTTTTTTTTTGGGTGGGGGGGGGTGGGAGGGTAGAAGTATCTGACTGGCCACTCTTGCCTTCTAATCACACGCCTCACTGGACTCTTAAGATGCTTACTTGTCTTTTTTCACATATTTTAAAATCTATTCATTGTGTAGACATGCGGTGCAATTAGTCTATGTATGAATGTATTTGTGTATAGTTATTGCCCCAGCAGAAGTTTTATCAAGGATTTTGCTGTTCTCTAATTACGTAAAACTGTTTCCCCGCTGTATTTATCTACAAATGTTTATAGTATGTCAATCAAACAGTATTACTGTAGTTCACTCTCTTATAATCACGATACAAATGCCACCTCTATGATTTACCTGATGTGTGGTAATTTCGTTTAATTATTTTGAGGACGGATTTAGCCAATTTTAGGTTGTGCAACTTTTAGTTGCATACCCTCTATCACAAAGTTCCATCGATCAGTGTTCAATGCATTTTATAATTTGTACCCATCCTTTAACAGTCGCATAGCCACAGTTTACGCTGGGAAAGTAATGATTGCTGACAATACGTAGTTTGTTCAATAACACATATAATTTGGTTTCGTGTTTGCGCCATCATGAACAATATGATAACATTATTAGACATGTCACTAGCTTTGCAATTATTATCCCATAAACAAAACATTTCACCTTCTCCCGAATTCTTAAAAAAAAACATTATATTTGCATTGTCTTCACAGCACAAAATGCTACAAAAACACTCCGTGATACTGGCTGTGAAGTGCATGCTGTTGCAGCTGGTCGTAATATAGGCAAACAGGAACTGCTAGGGATGGTGGGTGACAACCCTAAAAATGTGCATTCCGTCGACAAATTCGACGATTTGGTTTATCTTGTAGATGAGTTGAAAAAAGTCATCTGTGAAGGTAAGACATTTTGTATTACATTTACATTTTACATTTGTAACACAAATTATATTACATTAAACAACATATAAACATAGTATTAAACATCTGATCAGACGAAAATGAAACCAAATGAAAAAATCGCTCATTATTTTCGAGTGTATTGCATGAACAAATCTCTGTCACAAAGTAAAAGGTAACCACAAATATATATATATATATATTGATCTTTCGAGCCGTAGCCGGCCCATAGGGCGTAGACCAAGATACTCCTTCTCTTATCTGAATTTTTGTACTAGCAGTTTTCAATTCTTTTAAAGATATTTTATCCAATCTCGCCATTTGTCTCTGTTCTGTGCAAGCATCTCATTGAGGGAGCCGATTGCTGCTGCTCTTGCTTCTCTCATCAATGTTCTTCTCAGTGTATCTTTGAGTCGTTGAGATCACGTCATAGTGTAAAATATTCCTGTTATTACACCAAATACAAGTTAAAAATAGGATTATGCATTTGACTAGCATAAAATGAAACCAAATGAAACAACCCTTTATTAACTTCGAGTGCGTTGCATAAAAGGAAATCCTGTCACAAAGTAAAAGGTAAACACAAATATAGTAGGATATATAAAATCAAGAAGAACAATATTACAACTGATCATATACAACTAGCGATATCTAGTAAAATCAAACACAATTTACATATTGCTATATTTTTTCTTCCAGAAAAACCCACTGATGCCCCTATTACAGATGCGTTTATTAATAGTGTGAACAATAAGTTGTTTTCGCAAAATATAGTTTCTTTTTCGAAATTGGTTATTTTGATATGTATCAATGTAGCAATTGTCACCTCTAATAACTTTTTTTTTTACTTTCATCCAAAGTTATTTTTCGTCGCAAATTTCCCGTCCGTTCACAATATCAGGCACAACTTAAAACATTTTAATAAGCTGTCCAGGGAACTTTCCACATTCTTCTGAGAAATCCCATCTCTGTGGCCTCTAATCGTCTTTTCATTGACCGTCGGCAGAAATGGGTACCAGGGTATTACCCTGGGAAGGTGAGTAATGTTGCCTCGCATCTTGAGTTTCGATGCTTGAAGCGACACTATCCAGAAATCTCCGAACTGGATAGGCGGCCGAGCACATATAGGTGGAAACTCGCGTGTTAAGACGGCGGTTCAATTCTCGTACTTTACCTTTACCACGATTCGCTTCCATAGGTCAGAATTGGTTCTATATAGCACCGATGAACTCTCTTTCTCATTTCTATTGACATAGATTTGTTGCATAAGATATTTTTTTATTTTCTGAAATGCTATTTTGACCTTATCTATTATGCTTTTAATTTATGTGGTGCATCTTCAATCTGATGTTGTTATTATTGTTGACTAATAGATCAGTGATAAATCTGGGAGTTGAATCCTTTAAGTCGTGTGTATTTTGCATTCATCACAGTCAATGTGATGAATCACTATCGCTCTGCAGGTCTCATGTGTCATGTGTCAAGGAATAAACATTCTTTAAATACAGAAACATGCAATACCTAGTACATGCAAGGTGTAAGAAAAACTGTTAATAAAGCCGGGATATATAATTTTTAGAAGAGACGTTGGGACACATTCATAGCTTATCGCTATCCATTTATTACATTATACGACGGATATACATATTATTTAACATCTGATCAGATAGAGATGAAAAAAATGAAACCATCGTTCACTATTTTCGAATTTTTTGCATAAACAAATTCCTGCTACTAAGGAGAAGGTAAACACTAAATATTGAAAGACATATACAATCAAAAAGAAGGATATTATAATGACTCACCATACGCAACTAACGATAAAGATTAACATTAAACACAGTTTACGATTTGCTGTTTTCTTTCCTGCCGGAAAAACCCACTGAAGCCCCAATTACAGGTGCGTGTTCAATAGTGTGAACATTAACTTGCTTTCGCAAGAATAGAATCGTTTGCAAAGTTTATCATTTTATGATATATATATATATATATATATATATATATATATATATATATATATATATATATATATATATATATATATATATATAAAAATATAAATGAAGCAATTCACTTTTTACATTCTGCACGGCTCGTAATGGCTTTCTTGACGATCGCAATAGCAGGGCCGGCGTACTATCAGCTGGCCAAGACCTAGCAGTATCACCTCCTCGTGGTTTCCCCCGGTAACAGTCTGCGTCAAAACAGACTGGCTAACAGAAACTAGGATCGACATAGTGGACCCTGTAGTGGTGGCTGTTACTGATTGAGGACCCAGTATTGCAGTACCTCTGGGCTGGACTAGTAGTTTCCCAGCGTAGCCAGGGACAGAAGACCTCCAACCTCCAGTAAGAGCCGGGAATGTAAAGATAGCCATTACAACTCGCCACATCTTATGAGTCAAAGGGCAATACAAGCTCGTATCAACTCGTGGCAATCCATCAACAACAACAACACCACTCTGCACGGCACCGTGTATGATTGCAACATAATTATAAATAGAATGATAATTGTATTTGTTTTCTCCCATGGAGACTATTCTCAGAAGTACAGAGACGCATTATTTAGGTATTCATCTCCTGAAACATCTTATTATGTTTACGATTAAAGACATGTTTCTTTCAGGTTGAATTTGAAATGTAATAACATATGCATGACTGTTTTATCTTAATACCCTTCTGGTTGCAGATTTATCTCTTTCACTGAATTCAATTCCTTTTCAAAATGTTTTCCTGCAAATCAGAAATTCCTTCACATTATAGTATATACACTTCATAATGGAGGAAATGAGGAATACGGGAAAACATTTCAGGTGAATCATCATTTAAAAAAAAATAAAACTGTTGACTAATATATCAGTGATAAATCTGGAATTTGAATAATTTAAGTCGTGTGTATTTTGACACTGTCAATGTGATGCATCACTATCACTTCATAGGTCTCCAGGCATTTCTGTTGTCATGTTGTTCAATGTATTTTAAAATCGGGAAACTACTTATTCTTGGTCTTCCTATGTCTCGTCTACCGGAAAGTATACCTTCAATTGTTTTTCTGTTTCGCATAATTTGGCTTTTCATATGAACACGATCATGTCAATTCGTATGTTCAAGGATTTATAATGTGACAAACACAGTTCTCCACCTTAAGATACTCAATAGTTATATATATATATCAAGAATAAAACTTTAATCAATGATACAAACGTAGAATACCAATATGTGAGATGCGTGGTGTAAGAAAAGAAGTTTATAAAGTCGGGATATAAATATATACACATATATATATATATATATATATGTAATTTATAACGAACCAGAACGAGATATTCTAGCATAACTATATCCATTTATTATATTAAACAACATATAAACATAACTTTAAACATCTGATGAGAAGAAAATGAAACGAAATGAAACCATCGTTCATTATTTTCGAGTGTATTGATTAAACAAATCAAACTCATCATTCTCAACTACCGATAGACAGCAAAGTAAACATAATTTAAATATTGATGTTTCTTCTTTCTTCCAGAACAACCCACTGAAGCCCCAACTACAGGTGCGTGTTTAATTGTTTGAACATTAAATTGCTTTCGAAAGAATACATTGGTTTTCAAAGTTTAGTATTTTTGATATACTGGTACTGATCTGCAAAATTATATCCATCACTGAATTCAATCACTTTTCAAATGTATTCTTTCTAAAGCAGAAAATAATTCTTACTACAATATAAATATTTCAAATGGGAGGTAATAAGAAGAAATGGAAAATTTCTTAGGTGAATGAGAATTTTTGAAACCAAAAATAAACACACATTATAAAAGAACAATTTGAAATATGGGATATGAATTCATCAGGCCCTGTCCATTTTGAAGAACCACGCATTTATTACAGTCAATTCGAGCAATCACTATCGCTCTGCGGGTCCCCTAACATGCATGTCCTCATGTTCAATGTATTTATAAATCGTTGATATACTTATTCTTTGTCTGCCTCTACCTCGTCTACCGGAAACTATAATTCCAATTCTTGTTCTAACTAGATTATTCGGACTTTTGGCCTGAATACGATACTGTCAATTTGTAGTACAGGGATTTCAATGTTACTAGTAAAGTTCTCGAAATTAAGATGCGCAATATTTTTCAAATCAGGCATTCGTTAAATGAGTATTATCTGGGGAAAAAAACAAATTTTATCTTTTTAAATTCATGTTAGAAATGGACAGAAAAATACACGATAAATTCAATTTTGTATTTTCACGTACTAATTTCAATTTGGGGAATTGAAATAAAATAGCCTGCCAAATATGGCAGATTGTGAGATATTTAAATATAAAAAAAATAGAAATAGAAACACGAAATTAACTAAAACATTAATTATTCTCACAATGCGTTATCATATATCAAGTATAAAACATTAATCAATGATACAAACGTAGAATACCAACATGTGAGATGCGTGGTATAAGAAAAGAAGTTTATAAAGTTGGGATATAAATATATATACATATATATGTAATTTATAACGAACCAGAACGAGATATTCTAGCATAACTCTATCCATTTATTATATTAAACAACATATAAACATAACTTTAAACATCTGATGAGAAGAAAATGAAACGAAATGAAACCATCGTTCATTATTTTCGAGTGTATTGATTAAACAAATCAAACTCATCATTATCAACTACCGATAGACAGCAAAGTGAACATAATTTAAATAGTGATGTTTCTTCTTTCTTCCAGAACAACCCACTGAAGCCCCAACTACAGGTGCGTGTTTAATTGTGTGAACATTAAATTGCTTTCGAAAGAATACAATGGTTTTCAAAGTTTATTATTTTTGATATACTGGTACTGATCTGCAAAATTATATCCATCACTGAATTCAATCCCTTTTCAAATGTTTTCTTTCTAAAGCAGAAAATAATTCTTACTACAATATAAATATTTCAAATGGGAGGTAATAAGAAGAAAGGTAAAACCTCTTAGGTGAATGAGAATTTTTGAAACCAAAAATAAACACACATTATAAAAGAACAATTTGAAATATGGGATATGAATTCATCAGGCCCTGTCCATTTTGAAGAACCACGCATTTATTACAGTCAATTCGAGCAATCACTATCGCTCTGCGGGTCCCCAAACATGTATGTCCTCATGTTCAATGTATTTATAAATCGTTGATATACTTATTCTTTGTCTGCCTCTACCTCGTCTACCGGAAAAAATAATTTCAATTGTTGTTCTAACTAGATTATTCGGACGTTTGGCCTGAATACGATACTGTCAATTTGTAGTACAGGGATTTCAATGTTACTAGTAAAGTTCTCCAAATTAAGATGCGCAATATTTTTCAAATCAGGCATTCGTTAAATGAGTATTATCTGGGAAAAAAACACACTTTATCTTTTTAAATTCATGTTAGAAATGGACAGAAAAATACACGATAAATTCAATTTTGGGTTTTCACGTACTAAATTCAATTTGGGGAATTGAAATAAAATAGCCTGCCAAATATGGCAGATTGTGAGATATTTAAATATAAAATAAATATAAATAGAAACAAGAAATTAACTAAAACATTAATTATTCTCATAATGCGTTATCATATATCAAGTATAAAACATTAATCAATGATACAAAAGTAGAATACCAACATGTGAGATGCGTGGTATAAGAAAAGAAGTTTATAAAGTTGGGATATAAATATATATACATATATATGTAATTTATAACGAACCAGAACGAGATATTCTAGCATAACTCTATCCATTTATTATATTAAACAACATATAAACATAACTTTAAACATCTGATGAGAAGAAAATGAAACGAAATGAAACCATCGTTCATTATTTTCGAGTGTATTGATTAAACAAATCAAACTCATCATTCACAACTACCAATAGACAGTAAAGTAAACATAATTTAAATATTGATGTTTCTTCTTTCTTCCAGAACAACCCACTGAAGCCCCAACTACAGGTGCGTGTTTAATTGTGTGAACATTAAATTGCTTTCGAAAGAATACATTGGTTTTCAAAGTTTATTATTTTTTATATACTGGTACTGATCTGCAAATATATATCCATCACTGAATTCAATCCCTTTTCAAATGTTTTCTTTCTAAATCAGAAAATAATTCTTACTACAATATAAATATTTCAAATGGGAGGTAATAAGAAGAAAGGTAAAACCTCTTAGGTGAATGAGAATTTTTGAAACCAAAAATAAACACACATTATAAAAGAACAATTTGAAATATGGGATATGAATTCATCAGGCCCTGTCCATTTTGAAGAACCACGCATTTATTACAGTCAATTCGAGCAATCACTATCGCTCTGCGGGTCCCCAAACATGTATGTCCTCATGTTCAATGTATTTATAAATCGTTGATATACTTATTCTTTGTCTGCCTCTACCTCGTCTACCGGAAAAAATAATTCCAATTGTTGTTCTAACTAGATTATTCGGACGTTTGGCCTGAATACGATACTGTCAATTTGTAGTACAGGGATTTCAATGTTACTAGTAAAGTTCTCCAAATTAAGATGCGCAATATTTTTCAAATCAGGCATTCGTTAAATGAGTATTATCTGGGAAAAAAACACACTTTATCTTTTTAAATTCATGTTAGAAATGGACAGAAAAATACACGATAAATTCAATTTTGGGTTTTCACGTACTAAATTCAATTTGGGGAATTGAAATAAAATAGCCTGCCAAATATGGCAGATTGTGAGATATTTAAATATAAAATAAATATAAATAGAAACAAGAAATTAACTAAAACATTAATTATTCTCACAATGCGTTATCATATATCAAGTATAAAACATTAATCAATGATACAAACGTAGAATACCAACATGTGAGATGCGTGGTATAAGAAAAGAAGCTTATAAAGTTGGGATATAAATATATATACATATATATGTAATTTATAACGAACCAGAACGAGATATTCTAGCATAACTCTATCCATTTATTATATTAAACAACATATAAACATAACTTTAAACATCTGATGAGAAGAAAATGAAACGAAATGAAACCATCGTTCATTATTTTGGAGTGTATTGCTTAAACAAATCAAACTCATCATTCTCAACTACCAATAGACAGCAAAGTAAACATAATTTAAATATTGATGTTTCTTCTTTCTTCCAGAACAACCCACTGAAGCCCCAACTACAGGTGCGTGTTTAATTGTGTGAACATTAAATTGCTTTCGAAAGAATACATTGGTTTTCAAAGTTTATTATTTATAATATACTGGTACTGAACTGCAAAATTATATCCATCACTGAATTCAATCCCTTTTCAAATGTTTTCTTTCTAAAGCAGAAAATAATTCTTACTACAATATAAATATTTCAAATGGGAGGTAATAAAAAGAAAGGGAAAAACTCTTAGGTGAATGAGCATTTTTGAAACCAAAAATAAACACACATTATAAAAGAACAATTTGAAATATGGGATATGAATTCATCAGGCCCTGTCCATTTTGAAGAACCACGAATTTATTACAGTCAATTCGAGCAATCACTATCGCTCTGCGGGTCCCCTAACATGTATGTCCTCATGTTCAATGTATTTAGAAATCGTTGATATACTTATTCTTTGTCTACTTCTACCTCGTCTACCGGAAACTATAATTCCAATTGTTGTTCTAACTAGATTATTCGGACTTTTGGCCTGAATACGATACTGTCAATTTGTAGTACAGGGATTTCAATATTACTAGTAACGTTCTCCAAATTAAGATGCGCAATATTTTTCAAATCAGGCATTCGTTAAATGAGTATTATCTGGTAAAAAAACACATTTTATCTTTTTAAATTCATGTTAGAAATGGACAGAAAAATACACGATGAATTCAATTTTGGATTTTCACGTACTAAATTCAATTTGGGGAATGGAAATAAAATAGCCTGCCAAATATGGCAGATTGTGAGATATTTAAATATAAAATAAATATAAATAGAAACAAGAAATTAACTAAAACATTAATTATTCTCACAATGCGTTATCATATATCAAGTATAAAACATTAATCAATGATACAAAAGTAGAATACCAACATGTGAGATGCGTGGTATAAGAAAAGAAGTTTATAAAGTTGGGATATAAATATATATACATATATATGTAATTTATAACGAACCAGAACGAGATATTCTAGCATAACTCTATCCATTTATTATATTAAACAACATATAAACATAACTTTAAACATCTGATGAGAAGAAAATGAAACGAAATGAAACCATCGTTCATTATTTTCGAGTGTATTGATTAAACAAATCAAACTCATCATTCTCAACTACCGATAGACAGCAAAGTAAACATAATTTAAGTAGTGATGTTTCTTCTTTCTTCCAGAACAACCCACTGAAGCCCCAACTACAGGTGCGTGTTTAATTGTGTGAACATTAAATTGCTTTCGAAAGAATACATTTGTTTTCAAAGTTTATTATTTTTTATATACTGGTACTGATCTGCAAAATTATATCCATCACTGAATTCAATCCCTTTTCAAATGTTTTCTTTCTAAAGCAGAAAATAATTCTTACTACAATATAAATATTTCAAATGGGAGGTAATAAAAAGAAAGGGAAAAACTCTTAGGTGAATGAGCATTTTTGAAACCAAAAATAAACACACATTATAAAAGAACAATTTGAAATATGGGATATGAATTCATCAGGCCCTGTCCATTTTGAAGAACCACGAATTTATTACAGTCAATTCGAGCAATCACTATCGCTCTGCGGGTCCCCTAACATGTATGTCCTCATGTTCAATGTATTTAGAAATCGTTGATATACTTATTCTTTGTCTACTTCTACCTCGTCTACCGGAAACTATAATTCCAATTGTTGTTCTAACTAGATTATTCGGACTTTTGGCCTGAATACGATACTGTCAATTTGTAGTACAGGGATTTCAATATTACTAGTAACGTTCTCCAAATTAAGATGCGCAATATTTTTCAAATCAGGCATTCGTTAAATGAGTATTATCTGGTAAAAAAACACATTTTATCTTTTTAAATTCATGTTAGAAATGGACAGAAAAATACACGATGAATTCAATTTTGGATTTTCACGTACTAAATTCAATTTGGGGAATTGAAATAAAATAGCCTGCCAAATATGGCAGATTGTGAGATATTTAAATATAAAATAAATATAAATAGAAACAAGAAATTAACTAAAACATTAATTATTCTCACAATGCGTTATCATATATCAAGTATAAAACATTAATCAATGATACAAAAGTAGAATACCAACATGTGAGATGCGTGGTATAAGAAAAGAAGTTTATAAAGTTGGGATATAAATATATATACATATATATGTAATTTATAACGAACCAGAACGAGATATTCTAGCATAACTCTATCCATTTATTATATTAAACAACATATAAACATAACTTTAAACATCTGATGAGAAGAAAATGAAACGAAATGAAACCATCGTTCATTATTTTCGAGTGTATTGATTAAACAAATCAAACTCATCATTCTCAACTACCGATAGACAGCAAAGTAAACATAATTTAAGTAGTGATGTTTCTTCTTTCTTCCAGAACAACCCACTGAAGCCCCAACTACAGGTGCGTGTTTAATTGTGTGAACATTAAATTGCTTTCGAAAGAATACATTGGTTTTCAAAGTTTATTATTTTTTATATACTGGTACTGATCTGCAAAATTATATCCATCACTGAATTCAATCCCTTTTCAAATGTTTTCTTTCTAAAGCAGAAAATAATTCTTACTACAATATAAATATTTCAAATGGGAGGTAATAAGAAGAAAGGGAAAACCTCTTAGGTGAATGGACATTTTTGAAACCAAAAATAAACACACATTATAAAAGAACAATTTGAAATATGGGATATGAATTCATCAGGCCCTGTCCATTTTGAAGAACCACGCATTTATTACAGTCAATTCGAGCAATCACTATCGCTCTGCGGGTCCCCAAACATGTATGTCCTCATGTTCAATGTATTTAGAAATCGTTGATATACTTATTCTTTGTCTGCCTCTACCTCGTCTACCGGAAACTATAATTCCAATTGTTGTTCTAACTAGATTATTCGAACGTTTGGCCTGAATACGATACTGTCAATTTGTAGTACAGGGATTTCAATGTTACTAGTAAAGTTCTCCAAATTAAGATGCGCAATATTTTTCAAATCAGGCATTCGTTAAATGAGTATTATCTGGGAAAAAAACACACTTTATCTTTTTAAATTCATGTTAGAAATGGACAGAAAAATACACGATAAATTCAATTTTGGGTTTTCACGTACTAAATTCAATTTGGGGAATTGAAATAAAATAGCCTGCCAAATATGGCAGATTGTGAGATATTTAAATATAAAATAAATATAAATAGAAACAAGAAATTAACTAAAACATTAATTATTCTCACAATGCGTTATCATATATCAAGTATAAAACATTAATCAATGATACAAACGTAGAATACCAACATGTGAGATGCGTGGTATAAGAAAAGAAGTTTATAAAGTTGGGATATAAATATATATACATATATATGTAATTTATAACGAACCAGAACGAGATATTCTAGCATAACTCTATCCATTTATTATATTAAACAACATATAAACATAACTTTAAACATCTGATGAGAAGAAAATGAAACGAAATGAAACCATCGTTCATTATTTTCGAGTGTATTGATTAAACAAATCAAACTCATCATTCTCAACTACCAATAGACAGCAAAGTAAACATAATTTAAATATTGATGTTTCTTCTTTCTTCCAGAACAACCCACTGAAGCCCCAACTACAGGTGCGTGTTTAATTGTTTGAACATTAAATTGCTTTCGAAAGAATACATTGGTTTTCAAAGTTTATTATTTATGATATACTGGTACTGAACTGCAAAATTATATCCATCACTGAATTCAATCCCTTTTCAAATGTTTTCTTTCTAAAGCAGAAAATAATTCTTACTACAATATAAATATTTCAAATGGGAGGTAATAAAAAGAAAGGGAAAAACTCTTAGGTGAATGAGCATTTTTGAAACCAAAAATAAACACACATTATAAAAGAACAATTTGAAATATGGGATATGAATTCATCAGGCCCTGTCCATTTTGAAGAACCACGAATTTATTACAGTCAATTCGAGCAATCACTATCGCTCTGCGGGTCCCCTAACATGTATGTCCTCATGTTCAATGTATTTAGAAATCGTTGATATACTTATTCTTTGTCTACCTCTACCTCGTCTACCGGAAACTATAATTCCAATTGTTGTTCTAACTAGATTATTTGGACTTTTGGCCTGAATACGATACTGTCAATTTGTAGTACAGGGATTTCAATATTACTAGTAACGTTCTCCAAATTAAGATGCGCAATATTTTTCAAATCAGGCATTCGTTAAATGAGTATTATCTGGTAAAAAAACACATTTTATTTTTTTAAATTCATGTTAGAAATGGACAGAAAAATACACGATGAATTCAATTTTGAATTTTCACGTACTAAATTCAATTTGGGGAATTGAAATAAAATAGCCTGCCAAATATGGCAGATTGTGAGATATTTAAATATAAAATAAATATAAATAGAAACAAGAAATTAACTAAAACATTAATTATTCTCACAATGCGTTATCATATATCAAGTATAAAACATTAATCAATGATACAAACGTAGAATACCAACATGTGAGATGCGTGGTATAAGAAAAGAAGTTTATAAAGTTGGAATATAAATATATATACATATATATGTAATTTATAACGAACCAGAACGATATATTCTAGCATAACTCTATCCATTTATTATATTAAACAACAGATAAACATAACTTTAAACATCTGATGAGAAGAAAATGAAACGAAATGAAACCATCGTTCATTATTTTCGAGTGTATTGCTTAAACAAATCAAACTCATCATTCTCAACTACCAATAGACAGCAAAGTAAACATAATTTAAATAGTGATGTTTCTTCTTTCTTCCAGAACAACCCACTGAAGCCCCAACTACAGGTGCGTGTTTAATTGTGTGAACATTAAATTGCTTTCGAAAGAATACATTGGTTTTCAAAGTTTATTATTTTTTATATACTGGTACTGATCTGCAAAATTATATCCATCAAATAATTCAATCCCTTTGCAAATGTTTTCTTTCTAAAGCAGAAAATAATTCTTACTACAATATAAATATTTCAAATGGGAGGTAATAAGAAGAAAGGGAAAACCTCTTAGGTGAATGAGCATTTTTGAAACCAAAAATAAACACACATTATAAAAGAACAATTTGAAATATGCGATATGAATTCATCAGGCCCTGTCCATTTTGCAGAACCACGCATTTATTACAGTCAATTCGAGCAATCACTATCGCTCTGCGGGTCCCCTAACATGTATGCCCTCATGTTCAATGTATTTATAAATCGTTGATATACTTATTCTTTGTCTGCCACTACCTCGTCTACCGAAAACTATAATTCCAATTGTTGTTCTAACTAGATTATTCGGACTTTTGGCCTGAATACGATACTGTCAATTTGTAGTACAGGAATTTCAATGTTACTAGTAAAGTTCTCCAAATTAAGATGCGCAATATTTTTCAAATCAGGCATTCGTTAAATGAGTATTATCTGGGAAAAAAACACATTTTATTTTTTTAAATTCATGTTAGAAATGGACAGAAAAATACACGATAAATTCAATTTTGGATTTTCACATACTAAATTCAATTTGGGGAATTGAAATAAAATAGCCTGCCAAATATGGCAGATTGTGAGATATTTAAATATAAAATAAATATAAATAGAAACAAGAAATTAACTAAAACATTAATTATTCTCACAATGCGTTATCATATATCAAGTATAAAACATTAATCAATGATATAAACGTAGAATACCAACATGTGAGATGCGTGGTATAAGAAAAGAAGTTTATAAAGTTGGGATATAAATATATATACATATATATGTAATTTATAACGAACCAGAACGAGATATTCTAGCATAACTCTATCCATTTTTTATATTAAACAACAGATAAACATAACTTTAAACATCTGATGAGAAGAAAATGAAACGAAATGAAACCATCGTTCATTATTTTCGAGTGTATTGCTTAAACAAATCAAACTCATCATTCACAACTACCAATAGACAGCAAAGTAAACATAATTTAAATAGTGATGTTTCTTCTTTCTTCCAGAACAACCCACTGAAGCCCCAACTACAGGTGCGTGTTTAATTTTGTAAACATTAAATTGCTTTCGAAAGAATACATTGGTTTTCAAAGTTTATTATTTTTGATATACTGGTACTGATCTGCAAAATTATACCCATCACTGAATTCAATCCCTTTTCAAATGTTTTCTTTCTAAATCAGAAAATAATTCTTACTACAATATAAATATTTCAAATGGGAGGTAATAAGAAGAAAGGGAAAACCTCTTAGGTGAATGAGCATTTTTGAAACCAAAAATAAACACACATTATAAAAGAACAATTTGAAATATGGGATATGAATTCATCAGGCCCTGTCCATTTTGCAGAACCACGCATTTATTACAGTCAATTCGAGCAATCACTATCGCTCTGCGGGTCCCCTAACATGTATGTCCTCATGTTCAATGTATTTATAAATCGTTGATATACTTATTCTTTGTCTGCCTCTACCTCGTCTACCGGAAACTATAATTCCAATTGTTGTTCTAACTAGATTATTCGGACTTTTGGCTTGAATACGATACTGTCAATTTGTAGTACAGGGATTTCAATGTTACTAGTAAAGTTCTCAAAATCAAGATGTGCAATATTTTTCAAATCAGGCATTCGTTAAATGAGTATTATCTAGGAAAAAAAACACATTTTATCTTTTTAAATTCATGTTAGAAATAGACAGAAAAATACACGATAAATTCAATTTTGGATTTTCACGTACTAAATTCAATTTGGGGAATTGAAATAAAATAAAACAGTAATATCTTGGGAAAAATACACTTTGTATAATTTTGATTTCATTTTAGAAATGGACGGAAAAATAAACGATCAATTCAATTTTTGACTTTAACGTACTAATTTGAATTCGGGAATTCAAATAGAATAGCCTGATACATATCGCTGACTGTGATGCATTTAAATATAAAATAAATATAAATAAAAACAAAATATTAACTAAAACATTAATTATTCTCACATTGCGTTATCATGTATCAAGTATAGAACATTCTTTAATGATACAAAAGTAGAATACCAACCACATCTACCAACTCCCATGGTATATGGTGGATAGGTCGGCAGGAACCATTGAAGGCTATGTCTGAAAAGTGCTCCTTCTTGCAATTTCCTCATATTCCAAGTCCGGCTTGTTGCAGGAGCTACTGAATTCAGTGCTCTGTGCACACCGTGAGCTGTGTGTCTCATCCGTTTTGATCCTGCTTTGATATCCCGCTTGTTTACGATGAATGATGATATTGTATGACAGGGAACAGTTGGCTGTGTTCACTTTCTGCGCGGTTTCGCCTTATGTCTTTTGGCGTGTGCTGAGACTGCTACGATGGGGACTACAGTTACTTTTCTTGGTTTGGGAGATGAGTTAGTAATTCGGATGATTCCACTGGCACGGGCGGTTGAGCAATTATGGATTTTAATTCGTTTGCTGTGATACCGAGGCCTTCCATAACCAATAACCAATAACTGTATAACCTATTTAACTATCTAATAACATGCTTCAATATTATTGATAGCAGGCTATTTTTAATAAACTTTTGTTTCATGATTTAGCATTTGAATAGATTAATATCTCCACCAACGAAATAATAATAGTTTGATTTAGACAGGTATCCTTATTTGTTCTCCTCTTTGAGACCACTCTCAGCTGTAAAGTTAGACAATATTTAACCTCCTCATTTTCTGAAAATCTAGATTTCATGACTTAAAATTAAAAGAATACAAATATGTCATCGGATTTTATTGCTCTGAATGTGATATCCCATTTCTGTATTTGTATTTCTCGTTTTTCTATGATAAATTTAACTCTCATAGAATTGCCTTTTCTGCCGAAACTATTGTATATCTCTAGTGTTTCAATTATTTTTTTTCCAGGAATAGTTCATGTTTCAACGTCTTTGTATCTGTATTTCCCTCTTTTACAATCGTTCTCCTCATCCATTGCTAATGTCTTCGATATTTAACTAAATTTGTCGCTGTCTGATCATGTAAGCATTATTTAAATTAGTTTATAAAATGTTATTGTTCCATTATTCTTGAAAGGATGGCAATTACCAACTTGAAAACTTGTTTACCAATTGTAACTTTAAAACGTCATTTGAATAAAATCAATAAAAACCTTGATGATTTGTTAAGTACATAACAATAGTTACGTGTCTAATTTACAATCTTATCAGTGAGACAACACCCGTATAAACTGACCAAAACTAACAAAGAAACATGAAATAAGCAAAAATTAAAGCAAATGAATGAAAACTCGCCGCTAAAGAAAAGAAATAAATAAAAAAGATGAGCGCAGACTGCGGTAAAAACTGTGAATATTAAACGAAGTATTCACAAATTAGAAATGTGTTGCTCGTGTTCACCTTTTAAAAGTGTTTCTTCCATATTGACAACTAACTCTAAAAAATAACTGGGACATTTTGTGGTATATTTTGTGTATTGTAATTTTTCTGTCTTTCCTTTCTTATTTTCTTTTTTCTTGCCTCAAGTGACATTTATCGATGAGAAAGCGATGTTTATACTGTCTGTTCTTGTGTGGCCATTTTTTTCCTGTCACATTTTCAAGTGTTAAAGTATTCTAATTGTCTATTTTTTTTTTAGATGTCGTCCTTGGTCTGTTGCTTTCTTGGTGCTGCATGGTACCTCAGTAAAGTGTAATTGTTAGTTTCCCACTTGTCACGGTGCTAAACCCCTTAATTTTGTATCTTTTCATGCGCTCATCTCCGAACAAAATAAATGTATTCTTAGTTCCTCACTAGAAATGTTTAACTGTTGTAGTTTTAATATTTCAATATTTATTTCAGAGCCATCTTGCACACCAACATCTGACGTTATGGTTGCATTTGGACAAGACACATCATCCAGCCTTAAAAAGAGGACAAACTTAAAGAACTTGAGTTTGTATCAAAACTCGTCAGAAGCATCGATAAAGCTGATTTTATCGGCTGCACATACGGCACAAGTGTAACAGGAACAAATTTTATAGATGATCCAGAACTATTTATTACTGTAAGGAATAAATAATCGCCTTAATTGTTAATTTTCTAAAACAGACTTTGAAACAATTAATTATCTGTCACCAATACCGGCTTTCAGAGAGCGTGTCAATGTAGAACGCAAAAAAGTTCTTCTCTTCCTCGTTTCTTATACTTATCACAGACCAACACCACAGACAGCGATCAGCTTCTCTAATGGCTTTCTGCAGGGATACCAGTAGTGTATATGTTATTTAACTGTGTTTCCTCTACCCTTTTACGATGACATATTTTTCTTAGTCTGACAAGAACCATATAGTCAAACATTAATTCTTCTTGTTTCCTAATCTGAAATTCGATGAGATAGAGCTAAATTATCTCATGCGTATCAATTCTTTCTGAGCTCTTAATCTTCTGTTTGATCTATGTGCATATTGTGATACTATCAAGATAAGGAGTATAATGATTAGGTTTTGGTTACTCAAATAGTAGCGTATTGTTCTTGCCATCTTAAGTAAAAATAATGTTTTGCATTATTGTTGCTGACCTAGTTTACGTTCACTATTAAAAATAGTAACATCAGATTGTGCATACAACGCATTTCAAACAAAACTATGATTACGTTGGGTATTAATATTTTGCGTTTTTTTTATAACTTACGCTGTAGTTACAAATAAATGTGTGATGGTGTATGAGTCTGCATATTAAATGACTTGTTTGTGTAAATCATGAAATACAACAGATATATGTAATCATTTCAAACAAACTGAAGAAAGAAGGCTAGCAAATTTATAGTTTGAAAAAAATTAACTACAATTATTTGATGTAAAGGTGCTTACAGAAAAAAAAAAATTCAGCATAAGACAAGATAGAGCTAAGTAGACTATGAATTTTGGGCGAAAACTAGTAACCATTGGATAAACTGGATATGTGAATGTTTTCATTTTCTAGCTTTTAATCACTGAGTAAGAACACAACAAATCCCAAGACGTGTCGCCCTTGGTATATTTTGGCGACGCCCATGGGAGTAGTAACACTTAGTAATCCATTGTCTTTCGGCTGCTCACGGTTTTCTCGACTCTCATCTTTTCAGTCACATTGTACAGTATAAAATAGTTAAAGCTACAAGGCTAATTATAGTAACATAATATTGAATGTCCCTGGCATGGTATTTTATTTGTATTTCATATGCAGAATGTGAACAGTAAGAAAGATTGTTGTTGTTGTTCTAGTCGCCATTACGTTAGAAACGACTATATGATCAGTCTATTAGAACTTGATGCATGCGCACATTGTTAATACAATTTGATCACGATTATTACGGTAAGTATAATAACGTGTTATATTTTTTTTTTACTTATACCATTATACTTGCAACATCACTGAAGCGACCGCTTAACATTTAAAAGAACATACAGTGTGGACTCTAATTCTATTGTGCCGCAATAATGTAAACACTTATTTCATAAAATAAACATTCTACGTTGTGTTTCAAATATAATTATTATTTAACTGTTGTTTTACCACAACTTCATATTCCTACAGTGCCTTTGGGTATTATATATTGACCTCCTACCATTCATGTTTACATACCCCATCTCTCTTGTTAATTGTTTCTCTTTTTCACTAGGCATGCATAATATTACATTATGTTTTACATATTTCATTTCCATTACACAGATACAACATTACAAATATTATTTCTTTATGCTTTTTGTAGACATTTAAACATCTTTAGAAATGAAGAACTTCTTTTCGAAGAAACCAGGCTCTTCGGTTCATATCACCTCTAAAATCAGTAACATGAATCTTTCCTGTCAGTACCGACCACTGCGACGGTGTGAGGTTTGTTTACATTCGTGGCAGCTGACATGCTTTTCACAGTCTAGTGAATCAAGTGAAGTGGGCTGACAGAGGATCTTTGATTTTGTCTATCTCGTCCTTCTTTTCTTATTGGATAACAAACTTTCATGCCTCTTCAGTCAAAGGTAAATCAATTGATCAACACAAGAGTCGAGGTATGGTGAACCAATTGACGAAGACTTGTGTTATTCCTTGTGTAGTCTCAAGTTTGTCTGTCTGTTGTCTGACTCTTTCTAATTATCGATGAGGTTTATTAGGTTAACGTCGTCCGATTGCCTCACAATAGCAACTATTACTTTTCATTATTCTAACATATAAAACTTCGACCACGTCAGCTGCTATATTCTATGTCTGTTAAATAGTGTTTAATCTGAAGTAAACCCTTTCAATGTGTCTTCTACTACCACTTTATAGTAACTCTACTATAGTACTGCTTCAGAAGATATTATGGATCCTGGCTAACCTATGTTGAGACAGGTCTGAACGTCTCAGTCGAGAAATAGAAAGTTCGCAGAAATTTGCCCCCCCCCCCACCCAATATGTTTGTATGTTTATACATATATATATATATATATATATATATATATATAATTGTATATGTACAGTGCTATTGGGGTGGATTATATATATATATATATATATATATATATTATTTACTCATTTGCGTGGGCTAAGTAAAAATGTCGCGTCGCTTCACGTATTACGTCGTGTCTCCGCATGCGCTTTTGCGCAAACAATACGAGACTTGAAATTGTGTTTTAGCACACAAGATGTTACCAATATGTGCTCTACCGCTGAACACTTCTGGACAGTTTTCCTTCAAGCATCTAAACTTACGATGCGAGACGGCAATCATTAACTTCCTAGGGTACTACTCTGGTACCCATTTCTGCAAGCGTCTGTGACGTCCGAGGGCATTTTATTTTCTAACCACAAGTACAATTCACACTGCTTCCTGCGGGAATCGAACACAGGTTGTCCAAACGTCTGTAGCCCAGTTGGGTGGTTTTCCCAACTAGGCTACCGAGTCTAGTTACAACGCGCAAAATCCACGAGGTAGCACATTTGTGGAGTGGGGTTTAGCCCAACTGCCCACGTACGGTCTGGTTAGCTGGTCACGCATGCATCGTGGAAAACAGCCTTTACAAGCCTAATATTCCAGTGGCTTAATTATCAAAGCCGCTTAAGCTTATATCCTTACTGTGTCGATCTCTCCTTTCGCTTTAATAGACGCTGCCCACTTGTGTCAGTTCATTATGGTTCATATAACTCTCTCTGTCACACCACACTCATTAAAAAATATAATAACAATATATATCAATATTTACCAACTCTATTTTCCTCATACGCTAGGCTATTTGTGGAAAAAATAATTGTTACTACTGTTTATACTATATTTATGTTTATCTCATGTAAACATATTACTTAGCCCCAACGAGTTTCTTGCCAGTGACCCAAATGTTTATTATAAACATCCATTCGTCTGAACTGGCTCCACATGACACGATTGTGACATCGTTGCATACTACCATTGACATACTTTGGTTGCGTAAAATCGCGTATTATTCTTTGGAATACTACCTGCAGTTGAGCAAATCTAATAAATCCTCAGAAAAAAAAAAAAAGGGGAAAAACATTTCATTTAATGGTGTTATATTCCATGGTTTTTGTGACTTCATTGATCTGCTTAACTACACATGGTAAGCGATCAACACAATCTATATAATGTTTTTTCGGTTATTTGTTTTGTTTTGTTTCTACTGCTTGACATTACAGATCAAATGTATCCGTCGTACGTAAAACATAACATCATATCCTTACCGAGTATTCATCTTGCATGCCAAACGTATAAATTGTGCTCATTATTCGCATGCGTTATAGGTTTTATTGCTCAAGTTACTCTTTACTTTCAGAAAATGAGTGCCCTTAGAGATCACAACAGCACAAGCCACACCGAAAAAGCTGCTGATTTTTTTACCACTAATATGAAGCCACTTATCCCTGAGAAACGTTGCATTTGTTTTTTCTTAACTGATGGAAAATCGACATTCCCTGTTCAAAGTACGTGATGTAATATTTTGTACATGTAAATCAACGAGTAACGGTATAAAATGATATAAAGGTTGTAACAATGTTTTTGCTACATATAGATAAAAGTGGTATGATACAAGTTGTCGTCAATGAGGGACAACAAATAATGAAAATCACACAAATCGCCAGATATACATTTTATCGGAATAACAAGCAAGATTAGTTTAATTTCAAATGGTAAACGTTTGAAGGTATGGTTCATCGTTTATGTTATTAGAAACTGCTAAGTATGATTTACATTTGTCTTGTGATCATATTTTTTTTTGGGTTGGGGGGGGGGAGTCTCTGACTGGCCACTCTTGCCTTCTAATCTCACACGCCTCACGGGATTCTTAAAATGCTTACTTGTCTATTTTAACACATTTTAAAATATATTTATTGTGTAGCCATGCGGTGCAATTAGTCTATGTATGAATGCATTTGTGTTTAGTATTTGCCCCAGCAGAAGGCTTATCAAGCAGCAGCGTCGCGTTGATTTTGCTGTTCTCCAATTACGTAAAACTGTTTCCCCGCCGTATTTATCTACAAATGTTTATGGTATGACAATCAAACAGTATTACTGTAGTTCATTCTCATATAATCACGATAAAAATGCCACCTCTATGATTTACCTGATGTGTGGTAATTTCGTGTAATTATTTTGAGGACGGATTTAGCCAATTTTAGGTTGTGTATGGGGGTTGGGTGTTGTTTTAATGCAAAACAGTATTTCAAATGGTCTAGAGAAGACATCAAGGGAGAGGGCCCTACCCTCTAACTCAGGAGATGAGCAGAAGACAAGTGCAAAGCATACTCATCACTTTCCATGGCAGAAGTGACATGAGGTGTCTTTGCACTTTTTAATGTTTCCCAAAAAATAAATTATTATCAAATGTTTTATTGATGCAACTCCCACACACTCATTTAAAATCGTAGCCAGCGCTGTCGTTTTAAAAGTAACATTCTGTGAAAATAGAATACAACTGTAAACAGCTATATTTTTGTCATTGTCTATTGGCTACTACAAGAAAGTAAATTATCACATTAAGGATCAACAAAAGGTCCAGATATTCATAGATTAAGCACACAAGCATGTACTCAAACTGTCTCTATCTAGTGCCATCCTTAGCAGTAATCGTGCTACAAGAGCAACGTTACGTTCTAGCACTCTGACAACCATATGTACATGTTGATGTTGTAACATCTCCAGGACATTGTTATTTCCTTTGCAGTCGGTCTACCTATATGTCATAGACTTCTTTTGTGCATGCCTAGCTAGTATGTTATAATGCAATATCTATAGCAAGGAATTAACTTTATATGTAGTCTCTATAACATAAGACTGGATCTATGTTAAATAGACTGGTTAAATGTCCATACATTTTTTCCATGGCTTCGTTTCTATGTTTTACTTTCATTATGATCCTTCCAGCTTACCGCTGTCCAACACATGATTATATAAGAATCTCAGTGAATCAATAATTCTCAGGCCCAAAAGTCTTTATTACTGTCATGGCAGCAACATTGTCAATCAGACTGCTCATATTTGATGCACTTTTGTTAGACATTCAGTAAAAAAAATGGCGTTCTTGAAGTTTACGAGTATCAACATTACTTATTTATTAATATCAACAACAATTTAACGTAACGTATTTAATATAGAAATGACATTGAATTTAGTAAATATCAATTAGGAAAAAAATGGCTTATTATATGGAACATATGCCGATATGCGACAACAAGAGAATTGTTAAAAATGCTTTTATATGGGAAACATCACAATATAGGTAAAAGAGGAAGACCCAGAGACTCTCTTAAAGTAACCACTTATGAGAGAAGCAAAGTTGGCCTGCATAGATTCATTATATGAGATTGAACATCTTGCCAAGAAAGAAGATGGGATGCTAAAAACAATACTTACACAATGCGACGTCTAAAGGCGCTGCAGGGATCAAGGTGAAAATGAAATTTAAATCCTACAGTGGCAGTAGAACTTTTAGTTGCATACCCTCTATCAACAAAGTTCCATCGATCAGTGTTCAATGCATTTTATAATTTGTACCCATCCTTTAACACTCGCATAGCCACAGTTTACGCTGGGAAAGTAATGATTGCTGACACTACGTAGTTTGTTCAATAACACGTATAATAGGGTTTCGTGTTTGCGCCATCATGAACAATATGATAACTTTATTAGACATGTCACTAGCTTTGCAATTATTATCCCAAAAACAAAACAGTTCACCTTCTCTCGAATTCTTAAATTAAACATTATATTTGCATTGCCTTCACAGCACAAAATGCTACAAAAACACTCCGTGATACTGGCTGTGAAGTGCATGCTGTTGCAGCTGGTCGTAATATAGGCAAACAGGAACTGCTAGGGATGGTGGGTGACAACCCTAAAAATGTGCATTCCGTCGACAAATTCGACGATTTGGTTTATCTTGTAGATGAGTTGAAAAAAGTCATCTGCGAAGGTAAGACATTTTGAATTCACATAACGAATGTCCTCAATAGATTCTCATAGTCTTTCCATTTGATCATTATATTATGTTTGATAACACAATTATCAGTAGTAGTTCACGCGATAGCAAACTTCCGATTTGCTGGTGATTCAGTGTTAACTGCTAACGGTAAGGAATGGTTATTAAAGTGACTGACTATATGCTAGTGGAATATAAAAATAGTCTTAGAAACAAAATAAAAACACATTTATGACGCTTCTATTACCGATATAACTTGCGAATGTAGAAGTTCGGAAAGATTTTCTACAGAACACCTCAGACTAGACATCATTGAAAATAACAGCGGTATACATTATATGTCACAGTGGAAATTATAAATTAGATTTCTGAAGGGTTACGTATAGCTAGACCTAATATATGACAATTAAACACTGACAATTAAACACATAATACGTTAATGATTACAACGCGATATTTACGTGAGTTTCATGAAAATATCATTGCTATTTAAACACGATAACTAGTACGTTCTCAAGGAGTCCTACATAACAAATTGATGCATGTGTTGTCAATACTCGCATATGTAAACATTAACGATTTTAGAGGTTGCCTGAAAGTGACATTTTGTGAGTGTTACTGTAGTAAGTCAAAAGAAGATAAAATGAATGTTGTAATGAGTAAAGATTCTTAGATCAAGAAACAAATAACTGTGTATTGATGTTGAGTTAAATAAAAGGCGTCAATAAAGTCAGTTTAAAATGTATGCCAACCCAGGCTGTGTCGTGAGGATATACGCAATTGATAAATAACAATAACAATACAATCGTAATTAAACTATGAAGATTTAGGGAAACAAACAGAGAAACAAGTATAACTATCAAACATAATCGATCTAAAAATACACCTACAAATAAACAAACATAATAATAATAAAACTAATTTCTGATAAAACAATTGAACTGTATGATTGGAATAGAGTCAAGACAAACTAACAGAAATACGTAAAAATTAAAAACAGGAAATGAACAGCCTAGACAGACATGCAACATTGGTATCTTATAATAGCCACAAGGAAAAAACATAATATATACGTCACTAAGCAATGTTTACATTGAACAACACGATATATTTTATTGCTGCGAGTTGGCAGATTTTTGAAAATGTTTTCAAGGGTTTGAACATAAATGTTTGTTCACAGTTCGTTGACCTTCGCTGTAGATAAAGTCGTTAATTGGATGGCTTCGTTTCAGACATTTGTGACGTTGGTAGCTAAGGCCCTAACTTGTGCAAACGGATGGCATTGGCAGGGATCATTTTGAATCTATGAAGTGGGCTCATTGTGTGTTTAACTCAAAAGCATATGTGCTTTTTAACCAAAGACCTTTTTTTGGGGACTCAATGAAGATATCCCCGATGGAAGAATAAATTGTACTATTAGTCCCATAAATGATTCGCTTCCAGAGGTTTATGATGTAAACAAAGCAGTTTTGTCATTGCAAGTGAATAATGTCCACACCTATAATTGGTCAGGATTGTGTAGCAGCAGCAGCTTTATAGCGAACACAGAAAACATCACAGGATTGTGCTGTTCTGAAACAGCTATGCCATGCTACCCTAGAATTGCCTTTAATGGGATTACTGTGACCACAAACCACTCTCCATGTGTGTGCCACATATTTACACCCCAGAAAGAAATACTGAATATAACAACATCATGTGCCGTCTGTAATATTAATGACCACAGACCAGGAGCCTCCAGTATGATTGATACAACTGTTGCACCAAGCATTTCATCAGCAGAGCCATATCTATGGAATGTTAATCTGACATTGTTCTTGAATGATGTCCAAGTAATGAGACATCAGAATCGTGTGGCGGCAGCTACAAGAAGGAAGCGGAGAACATCAAGTTCTGCTGCTATAAAGGAGACTTGCCTTGCGATCCCAGAATTGCCTTAAATGGGATCACTGTAGTTGAAAACTTCTCCTCTTGTGTAAACTACACATTCACATCTAAGAGTGAATCAGTGAAGGTCACAAAATCATATTCTCTCTGTGGTTTTACTAACTACAGGTCATGTGGCTTCTGTTGGATTGGAAATGATAACTTACCACCACTGTGTGTCTATATGTTTGGAATTGGAGTCATCAATCACGGCCTAACATCATCAAGTGCTATGACGATTATCATTTTCGGGAGGACGTGAACTGACATGGTATATGGTGGATAGGCGTCAGGAACCATTGAAGGCTATGTCTGAAAAGTGTTCCTTCTTGCAGTTTCCTCATATTCCAAGTCCGGCTTGTTGCAGGAGCTACTGAGTTAAGTGCTCTGTGTACACCGTGAGCTGTGTGTCTCATCCGTTTTGATCCTGCTTCGATATCCCGCTTGTTTACGATGAATGATGATATCGTATGACAGGGAACAGTTGGCTGTGTTCACTTTCTGCGCGGTTTCGCCTTATGTCTTTTGGCGTGTGCTGAGACTGCTACGATGGGGACTACAGTTACCTTTCTTTGTTTTGGGAGATGAGTTAGTAATTCGGATGATTCCACTGGCACGGGCGGTTGAGCAATTATGGATTTTAATTCGTTTGCTGTGATACCGAGGCCTTCCATAACCAATAATAATAATAATAATAATGATATATATGCCTAATGATTTGACACGTTGTGCATTAATATTGCATATAACAATTTACACAACATAAAAATCATATATATCAATTAGTAACACTTCTATCATCACTTTTGTTATATAATGAACTATCCTAAACTAAAACACGCCATCTTTTAAATTGTACATAGGATAACATTGTATTTCGTACTTTCCGTACGAAAGCCTTTTATCGACGCAACGAAATAGATTTCAGAGACAAAATATTTCATGATTTTAAGAATCAATCAACATATTTATATTTATCTAACATATATCATCATCATCATCATGTACCATACCGGTTGGCGATCATGTCCTTCCACAATATTCTACAGTGCATTGTATTAGTTCTGTTGTTCACTGCTTTCCATGCCATGACACCAAGCTATCCAGTATTTTCTCTCTTTGTCGTCCGCGATCTCTCTTTCTTTTTATTTTGCCAGTTGTAACTAAGTATTTCAAAACATATAATATATGGATTTTTAGATAATCGAACAAGGTATTAGGTTTCACCAATATCAAGATGTCACAAACCATGTAAAAAGAAAATAGTGTGATGGCGTTCACACTAATCAAATTAATCGTGGCACACTATTCGAAGAAACGTACGCTGCCGAAATCGGCACGGCGCACAGAGATAATAAATAATAACAAAATAATGATTGATATAATAATTTATACAATCAGTGTTTATGTTCCTGTTAATGTCACAATAACTATTAGCTAATTATTTCAGTAGAAGAGGTATGTTTACAACACTCAGGACAAAATTAACCAATAATCAACCAGAAAAAAAAGCAAACAAACAAAGAAGTATAGACAGTCTGAAACAGGATGGGACCCGTACGGCTCGACACAGGTCCTATCCGCGAGTAAAAAACGCTAGAGCATACGACCAACAAAGCAACCTTAAAATGTTGCTATCATTGACGATGTCTTTCACATATGTGTGCTTATGTTATAGCATAGGGTTACGAACACAACTCGGGAATAAATTGCTTATCTGTATTTTCCTATTAAGACAAGTATCTCCCTGTTGGGGTAGGGATGCACAATTAGATTGTCCGTTCCTGCATAAGGCCGTCTACTGTTCTTTGTTTATTTGTTTGCTTTTTGTGTATTGTTTATTTGTGAATTGTTCTCAGAGTGCTGTAAACATGCTCTTCCCATGAAATTATTTGCTGATCTATCACCCCATAAGTTTCACCCCATAATGATATTCATGTATTATTATTTGTCTGCGCTATAACTATTACTTTATTTTTTTTATTTAGCTCCCTCGAAATAAATCACTGGTATGTATCTTATTTTACATAACATACTTGGTATGATATCTCGTGACTCAGACAACAACCATGTGTGAAAGAATGATGTTGCAACTAAACTATTAACCACAATATCCATATTTCACTATGTATTATTTTCCATCACGTTTAACAGAAATAACACAATGCAATTTTGTGAAAGTGTGTGTTATCATTATATGTGAGCTAATTGTAGTAACTTTCGTTATGTATAATCCAAAAGCCTGGATTATTATTGCTAAATTTCGATGAGGAGCTTAGGGGTTGTGAGAACAACTGTCTTCAGTCATGATATGGTTATCACTTTCAGTCTTAATCATGTCTTACAGCTTGAAACAATAATATATTGTTTGTTAGGGACATGAGTATCTTGTATTGTAGATAGTAGCTTTTGAATCAATGGCAATAGACAAACAAATGAAAAGACCAGTAAAGGCCTCAGAGATGGGATTTCTCAGAAGTAACAGTTCTCTGTACATCTACGAGGACCAAATAGAAAATTCTCAAAGAGGCCAACACAAAACAGGTGCTCCTTAGAAACATCAGGAAGAAACAATCAACATTTTTCGGGGACATCATGAGAAGAAGCTGGCAAAATATTTTGGAAGAGAGATCGCAGACGGCAAGGATGCAAACTATTCTTCTTAGAATAATCATCTTCTTCACGTAAGACATGGTCCGCACATTTTGCCCAGTAATTTGTGTCTTTTTAATGGTGCGTGATTTGTACATGTTTTAACACATTTGAAGGATGTATTTTCAACTTGCTACTTTTTTTTTACATTTGCCAAAACTATATCCAAAATGGATGTAAGTGTCGATAGTAAGATGGTAGTCTCAAACATCTATGAGCATGCTCATGTGTTAACTTGTCTCTATAAAATATATATCACAATTCAGAACCAATAAAATATAACAAAAGGAGAAATTAGAGACGTGTGATTTTGGAATAAAAATAATAACACAAATATTGAATGATATCTAAAACAGCGAATATATACCAGCCGATCTGCTAAAATAAATATGCATTGCCATACCAAAGAAATCTATGCGATTGATTGCGATGATCATCGCACAATAAGCCTTATGAGTCATATGACTAAGATATTACTAAGAATCATCAAGCAAAGAGTGAGAAACAAAATCAGTCAAGAAATGAGTGATGAACAGTGTCCTTTTGTTGGAGGTAAAGGCATATAACATATGCCATATACATCATAAGATCTTTAGTAAAAAGAGCAATAGATGTGTAAATAGAGGTGAAAATAGATCTATACCTATGTTTCATGAAAAACGCATTTGACAAGCTAAAGCACAAAGATATAATCAAAATTTAATTTTAAAAGTCCGAAATGTAGACAGCAGAGATCTCATATTAATAACAAAAACACATGTACTTGTAACAAACAGTGGTCATAAACATTGGAAATCAACTGGAAGTGTTTCAACAAATAAACCAGCATGTTAAGCAAGGTTGTGTGGTGTCACTAGATTTATTTAATAGGTATAGTGAGACTATTGTAAGATCCGTAAGGGGCATACCTGCAATTGTAGGTTATAATATAAATATTCCAAGTTATGCTGATGATAGAGTCTTAAAATGTAAGAGTGAAACTGAGTTACAAAATAAGTTAGATATTATAGTGATGAAAAGCAAAAATAAAGGACTCATGCCTTAATAGTAGACAGACAAAGCAAGTGGTGGCAACAAAGAAAAAAGACTTCACCACAATGCACATTAAAGACAAGTGGAACAATATTAAAACAGGTAAATGAATTAAAATGCCCGCGAACAATGTTAACCTCATATGGTAGAGTTACTACAGAGGTGATATGCAGAATGTATCAGACAAAAGCAACTTTCCAAAAAAAAAATGATGAAAATACTCTGGTGCTGTGAAGCCCGCCTTCAGACAGCTTCAGAGAATTGCTTGACAGAAGGTTAACAACAGAATTGATAAATAACTGTCGAGATTGAAAGTTGTGGAGAGACATGATCACCTACACCAGCAGGCATGTTACATGATGATGGTGATAAAATATATGTGTCCGTTGTGTCTGCTTTACAATGGAAAGTTCAGACACCAAGTACATGTTTTTTAAATGGTATGCGTTCCTGCGTGAGCCACATCTTTATTTCATTTTTGTATTTGATAATTTCGGGGCTTTAGCTTCTTTTGCAACGACGTTGTGGCAGGATATATTGTCCATTATTAAACAAAAGGGTCTAGCTAATGTTGTAAGAACAGCTATTTCTTACTGCTCTCTATGCGACCCGGTCATCTCGAAGTAATAGCCCCGATTGTCGACTATGTAACAAAAAAGAGTCAATTATAATGCAACATCCCATTATATCTGCTACCTGCATGTGTAACTATAAAGTGCTACACATTGCTGCAAGGCCCCTATCCGTTAATAATTCATTTAATAACAGCTCTTTCTCTTCACTGGTGTGGTGAACAATGATAAATGGTTCATCTAAATATACAGTAAAATAACCGTATGTAATCATTTCCTTGATTTCCTGTAAATAAATGTTTCTTACAGCTACACTTTGCTTTTCATAAATGATTTTTTTTTTCAACCAGTGAGTTTTCTAAAGATGAAGCCTATACTTCTGATAACTCTTCATAATTCATGTAGATTTGGAAACGGCAATGAAGGTGTTCTTTCCCAACCTAATCTTCAATTTGTTGTGTATATGTCGCATAACGCAGAGTAGTCAAAATGTGCAATATGTGTGGGTATACAACCTAGGCAATTCGAGTGACAAGAATATGATTACATAAACAGTGGTGTGGTCATAAACATTTAGGGTAGGCAAGTGTGCAATATATTTGGATAACAACATTGTACGGTAATACAGTATGAAGCATGTGTAGACATGAACATTGAAGGACGACTAAGTATGAAATAACTATGGATATCAACACTGTAGCGCTTTGAAGTATGGCATGTGTGTATACATATATCTATATATAGCCCTTTATGAACTGTTTAGATAATTAATAAGGTGGTATATTTAATAAATCAGTGAATGCATTTATTGTTTTTTTACATTTTGAACATTTTGTTGATACATTGATGTCAGTTTTTTTTGCAATTTTACAATATAAAACAATCTATATTTGTTATCTCTTCACAGAATATAACAACATAAGACGAATTCAACTGACACTCAACTGTTGTTGGATGCACCATTTCTGAAGATGGGACGATAATACAAGTTCAACAGAAAACACATTATTGAACATGTTGAAAATTCGTAATTGTTACAGTAATGCTTAAATGATCACACGCGTTAAAAAAAAAAATAACTATTAACCCCAACGATTGTTTAGATTTACGCACCTAATTTTTTGGAAAAAAAAATGTCAAAATGTCAATGCAAGTATATTCAAGAATAAAAATATGCCTTGTTTAAATGTCTTATTTTTGTTAAAATGGCAATCAATAATAATAAATTACAATATACAAAAATTATAAACTTAGTTAAAATTAGAAACAGCAATTGATTTGTTTAAGTGACTTAGCTGTTGCAGTGATTTGAAATAAAATTGAATGTGAACATAAAAAATACATACACGTTTGAAAAAGTTACGTACTTATTAGTTTAAAAAATGTAAAAATGCTTTCATGAGTGTAACGTTGTAGACAAAAGTACATATTACTCGTACATTAAGATATAAACATAATTACGCCATTACAAAATATTAAATAGGTAGGGCATAATGTTAATTTAAATTGCAATTTGAAATTGATGAAATCACAACAGCAATTAAAAAGTTGTCTTTTAAGAATGTACATGTATTGGATAGACCTTATTGAACACTGGAATTAGCGATAACAAAATCTATTGAAAGAATGAGAAAACATTAAATGATGACTCCCACTTTGAAACATCAAATATTTGGAAATGTTTTGAGATATAAATTCTATTTCAATGTGTGTGTCTGACAACAAGATGTCAATTGTAGAATAAAGATCCAAGCATACCCGAGAATTGAATTATGTTCTATATTGACTTTATGTCGTGTATGTGTTTTATTTGTTTATAATTTCGGGATACCATTCATGTTTCTTTCGTGTCTGATTTAAACCATATACATGTTTTTGTTTGTTTCTTGGTCTCTCTTCGATCAACGAGAAAACGGTTTTCATCATCATCATCGAGTGCCCTCTTCGCATCGAAGATTGGCTACCATGGAGCGCCATTCCACTCTGTCTCTTGCTTTGATGGCGCAGATTGCCATAGGCTGACTTGTCCATCTTTTGATATTACTCGTTCATGTTAGTCTTGGTCTGTCTCTGTTTCTTTTACCTTGTATTTTCCCTTCTAATATTACTTTTATTAGACTGTTGTGTCTTTTAACATGACCAACACATTTCTTTTGTCTTGCTTTAATTGTGTTTAGTAGTTCATTCTTCCTTTATAATTGTTTTAAAACTTCTTCATTTGTTTTCTTTTCTTTCCATCCTATTCTACCTATTCTTCTGTAAATCCACATTTCAAAGGCTTCAATTTTCTGTTCTGTTTTCTGGTCTAATGTCCATTTTTCTGCACCATACAGGAATATTGAGAAGATGTACCATTTTGCTATTCTTAGTTTCAGTCCTGGTGTTATTTGTTTTGATGTTAGTAAATTTTTCATGGCATTGAAATTATTTTTTGCCATTCCTATTCTTTTATTTATTTCAGTTGTACATTTTCCATCACTGATTATAGTATGTCTCAGGTAGTTGTAGCTCTGGACTGTCTCTAGATGTATTCCTTCAACTTTGATATTTAATTGTAGGTCTTGAGAATTTTCTTTGTTTGTGATCATAGTTTTAGTCTTTTTTATATTCATATCTAGTCCATATTTTTTGCTTGACGTGTTTATTTCATTAAGTAATTGTTGTAGATCTTTAGGATTTTCTGCTAGTAGAACAGTATCATCAGCATATCTTAGGTTATTGATTATCTTTCCATTAATGTTTAGGCCTGACATCTCTGTGATGTTTATAAAGATTTACTCAGTGTATAGATTGAACAAGCTTGGTGATAGGATGCATCCTTGTCTTACTCCTCTTTTTATATAAATGCGTGTAGAGTTCTCCTTGTTATATCTTATTATTGCTGTTTGCTCCCAATACAAATTACATATCAGTCGTATGTCTGTGTCATCCAGATGTATATCTTTTTAACGGTTTTTAAACGGTTTTGGATAATTTGAAATCACATGACTCCCACCTGGGTGAAAGTGCCCTGTCTTTATTAGGAGAAGACAAAGTGCATAGTCAAGGTTCTCAGAAACTTTATGATTATGTACACATGTTGCTATTGCTGAAGGGTGTCATTCTCGCATGTTTAATGTTTATTTCAAATTGCTAGTGTTTACATTGCATTATCATTCTCTTGATAATGGTATTAACTGTATTAACTAATTTATTTCTGATCTCAGGAACTAGTATTATACTTTTCATTGAACAATCAGTCAATCAAACAATCAAATCACATTTGTGTCCACCTTGTAGCGCAGGCTACGGGAAACAATATTAATCCATTCTACTTTTCTTTAAACCTTAACACATAGGGTTATTGCATAACTATTGACTTTTCTAAATCTCTATATCTTCAGTAATTCTTTCACGCTCTGTACAATTGTGGTTTATCAATTATGTCATGATGTCTTCATATTTCTTTTACTATTTACCAATCCGTATTCCAACGGCACAGAAAGCGAAAACAGCAAAGTGTGTCGTACACATGAGGCATATTCAGAACACGAAAGACGAATATGGCAGACCACCATGAAAGAGATTGGAGCCGCATCACGTAACATTCCAAAGAAAGCCATTGAGAGAAATTCTAACTACTGTTTTAGGAACAAGCTAAAAATAGCCACATGGAATGTTAGGACCTTATACCAACAAGGAAAACTAGAAAATATTATGGTAGAAGCAGAGCGATTAAACATAGATATTTTAGGCATATCAGAAACAAGATGGAAGGAAAGTGGATACATACAAGACGATAAATATACATTTATATGTTCAGGTAGCACAAAATAACACCAAAGAGGGGTTTGCATATTAATAAAACGAGAACTACAAAAAATATATAAATACTCACTTGACATACAATGATAAGATTATATTTTAAATGAAGGCAAATCCATTTGACATATCAATAATACAGACATACGCACCTACTCAAGACTATACAGATGAACAAATATAAGCATACTATGAAGAACTAAATACAGTTATGATGCAAGTGAAATCTTCAGACATCTTGATTATAATGGGTGACATGAACGCAAAAGTAGGACAAGGCAGATACAAGACCATTATTGGTAATCATGGTTTAGGAAAACGAAATAACAGAGGAGACAGATTAATTCAATTTTGTGAAGAAAATAGGCTGATAATATGTAACACCTACTCTGAGCACGAGAAAAGAAATTATACACATGGAAAAGCCTTGGAGACTAACATGGAAGAGTAACATCAAAAAGATGGACAAGTCAGCCTATGTCAATCTGCATCATTAAAGCAAGAGACAGAGTTGAATGGCGCTTCATGGTAGCCAACCTTCGATGCGGAGACGGCACTCAATGATGATGATGATTCACCTGTTCACAGCCTATTCAACAAGTTAGTTACATCTTTATCACCAAATAATCCTAGTAATTTCTATTCCTGGAATGGCTATCTAATTGTTTACATTGAAGGCCATTGTTCACTCCTAAAATGTATCTTCTGCAAGTGTTCTGTTGCTGTTCCCAGTTAGTATTCTCTCTTTGATCCTACGGGAGCGAACTTTAATTCATCTATATGTCGACTTATTCAGGGGTCGTCACTTCTTAGAGGTGCACATAGTCTCAAATAATGGACACAAGATCATCATCATCATCATCAAGTACCGGGCCTACTGGCGTAGGTGATCATGTCCCTCCACGACTTTCGATCTCGACAGTTCGTTATCATTTCTGTTGTTGATCTTCTGCCAAAGCCATTCTCTTAAGCTGTCTGTTATCTTTTCTCTTAGTTTCCCTCTGTCTCTTCGTCCCTCAATTTTTCCAGTTGTTACAATATATTCCTCTTATAGATAGCACCAAGGCATTTGACAAAGTAAAGCACCAAGAAATAATCAAACTTTTAGAAAGCATAAACGTAGACAGCAAAGATCTAAGAATAATAAAGATTATGTACTGGCAACAAACAGCGGCCATAAGAACTGGAAATCAATTGGGAATGTTTCAACAAATAAAACAGGGTGTTAGACAAGGTTGCGTGCTGTCACCAGATTTGTTTAATATTTATAGTGAGATTATTTATAGATCCATAAGGGGCATGCCTGGAATAACAATTGAAGGTCATAATATAACTAATATAAGGTATACTGATGATACAGTATTAATCGCTAAGAGTGAACATTGGTTACAAGAAATGTTGGACATTATAGTGGAAGAAAACAAAAATAAAGGACCCAGCCTTAATAGCAAAAAGACAGAAGTAATGGTAACAACAAAGAAAAAGACATCACCTCAGTGCACAATAAAGACAAGTGGAACAATATTAAAACAGGTAAATGAATTTAAATATTTGCGAACTTTGTTAACCTCAGACGGAAGATGTACACAAGAGGTGAGAAGCAGAATAGCTCAGGCAAAAGCAGCTTTCCAGAAAATGAGGAAGATACGTTGCAATCCATTTTTGACAATATAAACAAGAAAATTAGTTCTCAAATATTATGTAGAGCCAGTCGTAACATAAGGATGTGAATCATTGACAATAGGAAAAACAAACAAGAAAATCACTGGAGGCTGTAGAAATGTGGTTTTACAGACGAATGTTGAGAATACCATGGACAGCTAAGAAGAGTAATGAAGATGATCTGAAAGAGGTCAAAGCAAAAAGAGAGCTAATTTCCAATATTAGGAAGAAACAATCATTTTTTTGGACACAAGATACACACATATTCTGTGTCTAAAGGAGTGAAATGAACTTTTTGCGCCAAAAAAATACACCCACAATGTTTTTTTTCTAAATATGAAATTAAAAGGAACTTAAAAGGAAAAGGAAAAAAAATATATTTTATTCTTTCACTTCCTTTAATCTTGGGGCTACTTACGGACCTATGTTAACCTTCTCCGTGTATCCCTACCTTCATCCATTCTTTGGAACTATGGGCAGACGTTTGCTTTGTGTACTTTTTAAATCGTGTATCTATCGGATATTTTCTTGTACAATTATTGGCCTGCAGGACAAATGGGGGCTTAAGCCAAAGAAATGGAAATGAATGCATACAAATGCGAAGCTGCAGTAAAGTTAAATGTGAGGGAGAATTGAAAAAAAGAGGAAAAAATGGTGTGGTAAAAGCTTTGTGTGACTGATAGCGACACACATTTGAACGACGTTTCGGCTCAATAGGCTTTCAGCAGGAACAAACAAACGACACACATACACATATGTAAGTAAATAAAACTAATCCTACATAGTTAACTAGTAACGTAACGTTTAAAAGGAAATATAATCGAAACTGGTTTAAGAAACGAACAGTTTCTTCCCTGTTTCGTGGACCGTGGCCGGAATGAGAAAGACGGATTCAAGGGTGTGTGCTGTAAATACCATGCTATTCGGATAGTCAATATCGTGTAAAGGGTTCTAAAAATATGTGAGTGGGGTACAATGTATAGGTTACCTCAACTACAAAGACACTGACAATGTCTTTAAGTATCTAAGAACCCAAGCATATATATATATATATATACCGTATATATATATATATATAAATATATGTATATATATATATGGTTATTTGGTTATGGAAGGCCCGGTATCACTGCAAACGAATTAAATTCCATAATTGCTCAACTGCCCGTGCCAGCGAAATCATCCGAATTAATATATCATCTCCCAAACAAAGAAAGGTAGCTGTAGTCTCCATCGTAGCAGTCTCAGCACACGCCACAAGACATAAAGCGAAACAGCGCAGAAAGTGAACACAGCCAACTGTTCCGTCATACGATATCATAATTCATCGTAAACGACTGGAATATCCTAACATGATAAAAAAGGACGCTCAACTGTATCTTTAGAGCCCTTCTTGGTTTTCTATATATTAGTGTCCATACGTTGTTGTAAAAACCGTCATTGTCCTCACCTGTTGTCAACATTTGACGTGACATAAACAGTATTTGATTGAAACTCCCCTCCCTATTTAACTAAATGTAGCTGACAGAATTGCTGGTGGAACTGTTTCAAAATAAATTAATGACTTTGGTGCTTATTTTATAAGCCAACCCCTTATGTTTGGTCATGAAGAAGACTTTCGTGAACAAAACAAATGTATGATTCTCTTTTTGAGAATGTGTTATATCCATTACCATTCCCTCTTGTGTCACATAGTCGCAGGTCTGTAGTTTTGTGTGTATATACTTCCTTCACATGTGCTTATCACTCGCATTCGAAGTGAGATCTGATATCCCAAATCCTTTTGTTAGATTTAATCTAAGTTCATAGAAGAATATTTCGACAAGCTGATCCGATTAGGGCTTTCATCATCGCACTTTAGAAACTTATGGTAGAAAATCCCCCCACCCCTTCCACCAAGACTTGTAAGCGGTTGTTGTGTTGTAGGTTTAGTGTTTTTGTTCAAAGTGGAGAGTGTTTAACTTCGCAGTCCCAGACCCTTAAGATTAAGGTGTCAGTTTTTTTTTTCCTGACCAAGTAATATACCTATCCAGCAGATGTGTGTACCGACGGGAGTACAACATTTCAAGGCATAACCCTTGGTGTGGTTAGGGTACACAAGCTGTATCCCCAACCCGAAAGCAAACATCTTACCAATAAAGCCACCTTCAAAATCCCAATCACCTTTACAATTCCAAGTATTATTTTTCGTGTGCAAATTATAGGCCATTTCTCAATGCCAATTTGAAGCATATATCTAAATATTGGAAATTAATCATGGACATTCTGCCAAGAGACTAGAATCGCACAAGTGAGGAGATCAGTGCGATTTTGAAGAAAAATACGACGGAAAACTAAAGAACAAAGACCAAGGTGTTCTAAAATCGGCCAAACAGAAAAATAAAATATTGTTTTAAACTTCAGGTTGAAACAATCGGCACTTTGCCACGGGACATGAAGAAAGTAATAAAGGCAATTTGGAAGGAGAGTAAAGAAGAATGAAAATGGCGGAAGAAGCGATATGTGCGGAAACTGACAAAACGATACAGCACACATTAAGAGAATTTAAGTGAGGGATAGTGAGTCAACAACAGAACTGATAAACGGGTGTGGAGTTTCAAGTTATGTGGAGACGTGATCACCAACTCCAATAGGCGCGGCTGTTGATGACATAGATTGCATGCACACTAATTGATTTTATAACTGTATGCCTAATTGTTAAGTTGATTCATTGTGGATTAGAGATGTTTAAATAAGCAATCATCGACCCACTGGAACCGGTTAATTCAATTAATTCCGCACAAATTCGAACAAATCGCACCCCCCCCCAACACCCAGAAAAGAATTGTATTTGAGTTCCGATGTTCCACCTGCAAGATTTGTTCTCTCTACAACTCTATCCCTCATGCCGATGGCTCTTCGGTTCTTTCTTAACCAGAATCAATATCACTCTGTTGATACTCCTACTCTTCTCCGCCTTATTTAGCGTGTACACAACCTTTGAGTTCAATGGTAACTTCTATGAAAAAGTTTGTGGAGCAGCCATGGGCACCAAGATGGGTCTCAGTTATGATTGCTTATTTATGGATTACCTTGAACACAAAATTCTCAATTCATATTAAAGTCACCTTCCTATCATATAGAAAGTAAAAGTAAAGTACCCCCATCACGCCAAGTGGCGTATAGGGAAATATGGTGTTAGTGACCCTATATTTTACAGACCTTCAGCACATGATTTTTTGGGTAATATGGTCAGTATTACGCCCATCCTGCTTTACTTTCCCCGAAAAAAATCCGGTACCCATTTAAGGCTGGGTGAACCCGGAAGCCGTCGGTTGGGATCTAACCCTACCCTTTGTCCGTGGTAGTCCAGTTCACTAACTACTGAGCTATCGCGGCTCCCCTTCCTATCATATACCTACCATAAATTTAATACTGCTTCGGGCTTACCGATCTACCTGAGGACGACGTCTCCAAGTTTATCGACTACATTTGGCAACTATCACAAAGCTGTCAAGATCACATCTGGTATATCCACTTCCTCTGTTACCTTCCTAGATCGTATTGTTTCTTTTGGTGCTTCTGGCCTCCACACCTCGGTTTTCTATAAACTCACAGACACCCATTGTTATCTTCTCCATCTTCTACCTTTTAGCTCCCAGTGGAGCATAGGTCTTCAACAAACACTTTCCAAGTCGTTCTGTTTTTTGCAATTCTTTTAAGATCATTCCATGTCTTCCCCATCATCTTCATCTCTGCTTCAATCTGTCTTCTCCAAGAATTCCTTGGTCTTCCTCTTTGTCTTTTCCCCTGGGGATTCAAAAAAGGGCCTGTTGTGTAATACTCTCAGTTGGTTTCCGTAGTGTGTGTCCTATCCATCGCCATCGTCTTCGCTGTATTTCTTTATCCACTGGTATTTGACCGGTACATTTCCATAATTCAACGTTAGTGACTTTGTCCTGCCATTTCCATCCCTTTATTCTGCGCAAGCATCCATTAATGAAAGTCTGTACCTTCGTGATTGCCAATTTTGTTATTCTCCATGCTTCACAGCCATATAATAGAACCGACTTAACATTGGAGTTGAAAATTTGTATTTTTGTATTTAGCCTAATTTCTTTGGATTTCCATATGTTTCCCAGTGCAATGAAAGCTCCTCTTGCTTTTGATATCCTTATTTTGGTATCGTTTTCTGTTCCTCCCTCTTTATCTATATTACTGCCCATATATATATAAGATTGTACGTCTAGTAGAGGTATTTCTCCTAGTTTTATTTGGTTATTGCCAACTGCATTAATTCTCATAATGTTGGTCTTATCTCTATTAATCTTTAGTCCTAGCTGTTGTGATCTCTCATCTAATATACTCATTTTATCTTGCATCTGTTGGTGGCTGTGTGATAGGAGAGCTATGTCATCAGCAAAGTCTAAATCATCAAGTTGTTTGGTCAGTGACGACTGGATCCCATTTCTGTTGTTTTGAGTTATTTTCATAATCCAATCTATGGCCAGTAGAAAGAGAAATGGAGACAGAAGGCATCCTTGCCTTACTCCTGTTCTTATTTCAAATGCTTCTGTAAGCTGTCCTTCATGCACCACACTACATTTTGTTCCTTCATACATTGTTTTTATCAGGTTAATAAACTTTATGGGGATTCCATAATGACTCAGCAACTTCCAAAGCATTCTTCTGTCTAAACTATCAAATGCCTTTTCGTAATCTATGAATCCAATATAAAGTGGGGATTTTAGTTCTAAACTTTGTTCAACTATTATACGTAGAGTAGTTATTTGATCAGCACATGATCTGTTCTTCCTAAAACCTGCTTGTTCATCTCTCAAGTGTTTCTCTATAGCCTCTTTTAGTCTATCCAGAATGATTCTGCCTAATATTTTTCCTGGCACTGATAGTAGCATAATTCCCCTATAATTTGTGCACTCCTGTAAACTTCCTTTCTTTGGTAGTTTGATCATATAACCTTCTTTCCAGTCTTTAGGTATTTCTTCCCTCTCCCAAATTTTATCCAATAGATCATGTAACATCTTGGTAGAGGTGATAATATCTGCTTTGATGGCTTCCGAAGGATTTTCATCTGGTCCTGTGGCTTTACCATCTTTTAATAGTTTGATGGCTTTCATTATTTCTTCTTTGCTTGGTTTTCCGCAGTTAACGTGTAATTCTTCCACTGCTGGTAGTATATCTGGAGGATTATTTGAGCCGGGTCTGTTCAAAAGTTCTTCAAAGTGCTCTTTCCATCTCTCCATTTGTTCCCTTATATTACAAAGCAGATTTCCTTTCTTATCTTTGATAAAGGCGTTGATCTGTTTGTATTTTCGACCTAATTTCTTTGTGCTGTTGTACAGTTCTTTCATATTCCCTTTATTTGCTGCTTTTTCTGCCTCTTTAGCTAATTCATCTATATATTTCCTCTTATCCCTTTTAATGCATCTTCTCACTTCTTTGTTCACCTCTGTGTAAGCTTCCTGTGTCTTGGCTTTATTACTTCTTGTTTTGCTTTTATTTATGTCTGCTTTCTAGTTCTTTCTTTCTTTAATTTTATCCAGGGTCTTTGCTGTCATCCATGCCTTATTCTGGCGTTCTCTTTTCCCCAGTGTTTCTTCGCATGTCTCTTTCCATATATTTTTTACCTGTTTCCAATGATCTTGTATATTTATTGTATTTTCTAGTTGTTGGAGGACTTGGTATTTGTTTGATATTGTGACTGCGAATTTATCTTTAATTCCTTGTTCTTTAAGAAACCCTACATTGAAATACTTTCTGCCCTTATTCGTTGTAGTATACCTTTTTAATTTAATTTTAAGTTTGGCTAACAGAAGATGATGATCAGAAGCTATATCTGCCCCTCTATATACTTTTACATCCTGTAAGGATGACTTAAACTTATTATTAATACATATGTGATCAATTTGATTTTCCGTTCTATGATCTGGTGACACCCATGTAGCTTTGTGTATTCTTTTATGTTGGAATATCGTTCCTCCTAGGCTCATTTGATTTAGGGCGCAGAAATTCACAAATATCTCTCCATTCTCGTTTATATCTCCAAGTCCATGTTTTCCCATAATCTCTTCGAAGCCTCTGTTGTCTGATCCTACCTTAGCATTTAGGTCTCCCATCAAGATTATAATATCCTTGGCTCGTCTTGCATCCATCTGGCATTGTAGCTGTTTATAAAAATCATCTTTAACTGAGTCATCTTTATCGTTGGTTGGTGCATAGCATTGTATAATGTGTAATTTTATTTTGTTTTTGGTTGTTCTAAATTTTGCTCTCACCAGTCTTGGTCCCACTGCCTCCCATTCTATTAGTGTCTTCTGTGCATTCTTTGATAGCATTATAGCTACCCCTTCGCTATGTTGTGCTCCTGGTTCCTGGTGTCCTGATGATAAAATCATCTCCCCTGTATTCAATTTTATTCTCTCCGCTCCCAGCCATCTTGTTTCACACATTCCCAGAATATCTATCTTGTAGTTGGTCATTTCTGCTGCCACTTGTGCCGCTTTTCCCTGTTCGTTAAGGGTACGAACATTCCAGGTGCCAATTCTGGATGATTTTCTGGTAGACAAAGGGTGAGTCGGCAACCCGGACTCCTTATGGCTTTCTCCGGATTGCGTCATACGTCTCTTAGACAGAGAGCCCTTCTCTTTCCTGGTTGACGGATTTACTTTATCTTTCTTTGACTTGTTCATGTTTGTGAAGTTTTCGGCTTATTTTTTTACAGTATGGGATAGTCAGTCCCATGCCTAACCCTCCTTTCTCGCCTCTTACGAACATGCCTGGTAGGGTACAGCGCCGCTATTCTTTACTTCCCTTTCGGGCCCCGGCAGCGCACAGAAAAAAATCCGGTACCCTTTTAAGGCTGGGTGAACCCGGAAGCCGTCGGTTGGGATCGAACCCTACCCCTTGTCCGTGGTAGTCCAGTTCACTAACTACTGAGCTATCGCGGCTCCCCTTCCTATCATATACCTACCATAAATTTAATACTGCTTCGGGCTTACCGATCTACCTGAGGACGACGTCTGCAAGTTTATCGACTATATTGGCAGCTATCACAAAGCTGTCAAGATCACATCTGGTATATCCACTTCCTCTGTTACGTTCCTAGATCGTATTGTTTCTTTTGGTGCTTCTGGCCTCCACACCTCGGTTTTCTATAAACTCACAGACACCCATTGTTATCTTCTCCATACTTCATTACATTCACCTTCTTGTCGTCATCCGATTCCATTCTCACAGATATTTGCGTCTTCATTGCATCTGCCAGAATGTTCCAGATTTCCTCCAACAGGCCCACCTTATGTTCGGTTTCTTTAGCCGCCGGCTATATCCAGTTTCGATCCGCCAGTCTGCCTTCAAGCCGGTCCTCCTTATCTCTCCAAGGCACTCACTCCTTCCAACCACCACCCCCCTCCGAGAGAACAATACTCACCTCAATATCAACAAAAAACAATATATCTACATATATTTTATTATCCCTGTATGGGTGTGCATATGCATGTGTGTGTTCATATGTATGGGTGTAGGTATATATATATATATTTATATATATATATATATATATATATTTATATATATATATATATATATATATATATATATATATATATATGAAGTGAGGTCAAAAAGTAATGCACACCACTTTTTTTCTTGGAAACTATTCGGGCAAAATGTGTGAAATTTTCACAGATTGTAGCTGAACATCCCCTTGACACTACCTATTTTTCAACATAATCTCCGTCCAAGCGTATTGCCTTACGCCAACGCGAAACTAGGTCATGAATGACTCGTTTGTACCAAGTTTTGTCCTGCTCGCGTAGCCATTTTTTAACTGCGCGGATCACATCCTCATCATTGTCAAAGTGTTTCCCACGCAGGAATTTTTTGAGTGGTCCAAACAGATGGAAATCTGAGGGAGCCAGATCAGGGCTGTAAGGAGGATGGGGCAGTACAGTCCAACCAAATTTGTTGATTGCTTCCCGTGTTACCAGACTTGTGTGAGGGCGTGCATTGTCATGTTGAAGCAACACATCTGCAGATGGCTTATTATGCCGAACTCTGTGGAACCGATTTTTGAGTTTTGTCAGTGTATTGATGTAAGCTGTCGAGTTGATTGTCTCACCTCTTGTCATTACATCAACAAGAATCACACCATCAATGTCCCAGAAGACAGTGATCATCACCTTTCCGGCTGATGGAGATGTTTTGAATTTTTTTTCTTTTTGGTGACTGCGGATGATGCCATTCCATTGGCTGCATTTTTGTTTCAGACTCATAATAATGTGCCCACGTTTCGTCACCGGTAACAATTTTTGACAAAAACATTTCTCCTTCAACACCGAAACGCTCCACCAATTTAGAACAGAATGTTTTCCTTTGAACTCTGTGATCATTTGTTAGGCACAGAGGAACCCGTCGAGCGCAAATCTTTGAATATCTGAGAGTTTTAAAAATTGCGATTGCACTTCCCTTGTTGACTGTAAGCTGTAATGCCAATTGCTGACTAGTGATACGCCTATCCTTACGAATAATGGCATCAGCCCGGTTTAACATGTCTGTGCTGTTAGCCGAGGCAACACGTCCAGAACGCGGTAAATCATGCAGCTCCACTCGTACACTTTCTGCAGATTTAATTATCTGAACCCAGCGACTAACTGTGCTCCTATCGACTGCAGAACATTTGTACACTGCACACAGTCGTTTATAAATGTTTCCCACAGTTTCTTTTTCCGCAACCAGAAATTCTATGTCAATTCGCTGTTTATAACGGACATTGTTGACAAGCTCCATTTTAACGGTTCATAGATTGCGTAATATTTTTCAGAATGCTGTGCAATTTGGTGCACATAATTGGAACATGTCATATTCCAAGTGTGCACAATTTCATATTCCTATCTTTATTATTAGCCGAGAAGAAAAAATGGTGTGCATTACTTTTTGACCTCCCTACGTATATATATATATATATATATATATATGCGATCAGGACTCAACTCGAGTAGGATTCCAGACTCTCACATGCAGACAGCTGTTTGTTTAAGTGAATTGACGTAGTAATTAAAGCCAATTAGAGTGTTAGATCCACTCTGCTTGAATACTGTTAAACATTGCACTGTGTTCTGCGCCAGTTGCACAGTGCATTTGATTTCAGCCAGCATTTTGTTCAGGTTTGCTTTCCTTAGCCTTTGATTGTCCCCAATCTTCCTGCAAGGCAGCAGATTGTCTTTTCTGTAGGGGGATTCTCCCCTTAGATGGTCTACCCTCCCAGGTTTACGAGCACCATATGCCCGAGTCACTAGAGGTGACTAACACAGACATGCACACACAAATATATGAGATGTGACTAACGATGACATGTACACAACGATATGAGGCATGACTAACACTGACACACACCAACATATGAGATGTGACTAACACAGACACACAAACACACTCTAAAATATGAGATATGACTAACACAGATAGCCACACTAACATATGAGATATGACTAAACACAGTCATGCACACACCAAGATAAAGATAGGGGATGTGACTAACATAGATACACACACAAATATATGTGATATGACTAAACACAAACACACACAATATGAGACATGAAGATGACATGTGACTAGCATGAGCATACACACACATATATGAAATATGACTAACAGAGACAAGCACACACAAAGGTATGAGATGTGACTAACATAGACATGTTCACAAAGATATGAGATATTATTAACACAGACATGCAAGCAAACAAATATGATACATGACTAAGAAAGATACACACTTATATATGCGATATGACTAAGCTCATACACACACAAAGATATGAGACATGATTTACACGGACACACACCACGATATGAGATATGGCTAACATGACACACACTAAGATATGAGCCATGGTAGCAAAGACACAAGTTAAGATATGAGCCATGGTAGCAAAGACACAAGTTAAGATATGAGCCATGGTAGCAAAGACACAAGTTAAGATATGAGCCATGGCTAGCACAGAAACACCAAGATATGAGCCATGGCTAGCACAGAAACACATTCAGATATGAACCATGGCTTCACGGAAACACACCAAGATATGAACCATGACTAGCACAGAAGCACATCAAGATATAAGCCATGGCTAGCACGGATATACACCAAGATATGAACCATGACCAGCACAGACACAAACCAAGATATTAGCCATGGCCAGCACATACACCTACCAACATATCAACCATGGCCTGCACATACACCCACCAAGATATGAGCTACGACTAACATATACACTTGGTAACTTCCACTAAAGTTTATCTGAGGTTCTTGGTAAAGTTTCTACTGACGACCACGAAGATTCAAAACTTGCAGGCATGTTGGGCGTGGCCGACGTGCAGGAAGATCAGCCGGATAAGACCTTCAGAGAATGTCAATTTCATGTCCCCTGAATCTTGAGTCCGCTTCTGATAGTACAGTCTGGCCACGTGGCTGGGTGCGTTCATGATGATGTAAGATAGAGACAAGGCAAAGTGCAGCCTAGCCACACGAACCTGGGCACTAGCTCGCACTGAGCTCCACCTAGGATCGTTGATCGGTTTCAGCTCGGAAACTTCAAGCATCGGCAGGCCACTGAGCTTCTTCCACCGGGACTTGTGTATGATGGACAGAACGATCGTGAAGAGCATGACAGCAATGGCGATCAGCGGTAGTAGCAACGTTACTACCAAGTCAACGTAGGTTATTATGTGCAAGAACACCAGCCTTGGACTTGGCAAGCATTTCTCAAGACCTATCTCACCTGGCGTTACCTCAGCAGCAATAGCAAGCCCCGTTATTCATATACGTATATATCTATATGCATGCATATTTGTAATGTGATAATGTGAGTGTATATATATGTGTGCTTGGGCTCTTAGATACTTATAGACATTGTCAATGTCTTTGTAGTTGATGTAACCTATACAGTGTTCCCCCACTCACATATTTTTAGAACCCTTTACACGATATTGACTCTCCGATTAGCATGGTATTTACAGCGAACACCCTTGAATTATCCTTTCTCATCTCGGCCACGGTCCACGAAACAGGGAAGAAATTGTTCGTTTCTTAAACCAGTTTCGATTATTTTGTTTAAAATTTTTCATTACTAGTTAACTATGTAGGGTTAGTTTTTTTGTTACTAAAATATACGCGTGTGCGTTGTTTGTTTCTTCCTACTGAAGGCCTGTTGAGCCGAAACGTCGTTCAAATGTGTGTCGCTATCAGTCACGCAAAGCTTTTACCACACCGTTTTTTTATATATATTTTTTTTCAATTCTCCCTCACATTTAGCTTTACTGCAGCTTCGTATGTGTATGCATTCATTTCCATTTCTTTGGCTTAAGCCCCCATTTGTCCTGCAGGCCAAGAATTCTACAATAAAATATACGATAGATATCACGATTTGAAAAGTACACAAAGCAAATGTCTGCCCATAGTTCCAAAGAATGGATGGAGGTAGGGATACAAGGAGAAGTTTAACGTAGGTTTGTAAGTAGCCCCAAGATTAAAGGAAGTGAAAGAATAAAAGAGATTTTTTTCTTTTTTCCTTTTAAGTTCCTTTTAACTTTTCTTATTTAGAAAAAAAAACACTGTGGAAGTATTTTTTGGCGCAAAAAGCGCATTTCACTCCTTTAGACACAGAATAGTATGTGTGTATATCTCGTGTCCATTATTTGAGTCTATGTTAAACTCTAAGAAGTGATGACCCCTGAAAAAGTCTACATATAGAGGAGTTTAATTCGCTCCCATTCGATCTTAGAGAGAATACTAACCAGGAACAGCACCAGAACACTTCCAGAGGAGAAATAATTGAGAAGTGAACAATGGCCTTCATTGTAAAAATTAGATAGCAAGTCCAGTAATAGAAATTGCTAGGAATATGTGGTGATAAGGATGTAACTAACTTGTTCAAAAAACTGTGAACAGGTGAATACAGATTGGTAAATAGTAAAAGGGATATAAAGACATCATGACATAATTGAGAAACCACAATTGTACAGAGCGTGAAAGAATTACTGAAGATAGAGAGAATTTGAAAAGTTGTAAGTTATGCAATAACCCCATGGGTTAAGGTTTAAAGAAAAGGAGAATGGAATATTGTGTTTGAGCTTAGCACGCCTTACTAGGTGGTCACAAATGTGATTTGATTGATTGTGTGACTGATTGTTCAATGAAACGTATAGTACTATTTCCTGAGATCAGAAATAAATTAAGTATTACAGTGAACTGATACCATTATCAAGGAAATGATAATGCAATGTAAACACTAGCAATTTGAAATAAAAATTGAACATGCGGGAATGACACCCTGCAGCAATAGCAACATGTGTACATAATCAGAAAGTTTATGGGATCTTGAATATACACTGTGTCTTCTCCTAATAAAGACTGAGCATTTGTGCCCAGCTGGGAGTCATGTGATTTCAAATTATCCACAACCGTTTACTTGTTGATCGAAGAGAGACCAAGAAACAAACAAAAACATATGTATGGGATACATCAGACACGAATGTAACATGAATGGTATCCCGAAATTAGAAACAAATAAAACACATACACGGCATACAGTCACTATAGAACATAATTCAATTCTCAGGTATGCTTGGATCTTTATTCTACAATTGACATCGTGTTGTCAGACACACACATTGAAATACAATTTTAATTTCAAAACATTTTCAAATATTTGATGTTTCAAAGTGGGAGTCATCATTTAATGTTTTCTCATTCATCCAATAGATTTTGTTATCGCCAATTCCAGTGTTCAATATGGTCTATCCAATACACGTACGTTCTTAAAAGATAATTTAAGAACTACTATTGTGGTTTCACCAATTTCAAATTGTAATATAAATTAACATTGTACCCTACCTATTTAATATTTTTAAATGGCATAATTGTGTTTATATCTTAACATAATATGTAGTATTTGTCTAAATCGTTACACTCATGAAAGCATTTTATATTTTTGAAACTAATAAGTTCGTAACTTTTTCAAACGTGTATGTACTTTTTTATGTCAACATTCAGTTTTATTTCAAATCACTGCATCAGCTAAGTCACTTAAACAAATCAATTGCTGTTTCTAATTTTAACTAAGTTTTTAACTTTTGTATATTGTAATGTATTATTATTGATAGCCATTTTAACATAAATAAGACATTTAAATAAGGCATATTTTTATACTTGAATATACTTGCATTGCCATTTTTACATTTTTTTGGTTGCAATGAATTAGGTGCTTTTAATATAAACAATCGTTTAGGTAAATAGTTAATTTTTTTAACGCATGTGATCGTTTAAGCATTACTATAACAATTACGACGTTTCAACATGTTCAATAATGTGTTTTCTGTTGAACTTGTATTATCGTCCCATCTTCAGAAATGGTGCATCCAACAACAGTTGAGTGTCAGTTGAATTCGTCTTATGTTGGTATATTCTGTAAAGAGATAACAAATATATATTGTTTTCTTATTGTACAATTGCAAAAAACTGACATCAGTGTGGCAACAGAATGTTGACAATGTAAAAAAAATAAATGCACTCGCAGATTTATTAATTGTAGCACATTATTAATGATCTAAACTAATAGATATAAATATATATATATATATATATATATAACTACATTACCCCAAAAATTATATGTATATGTATATACACACATGCCATACTACAAAGCGCTGCAGTGTTGATATCCATAGATAGTTCATACTTAATCGTCCTTCAGTGTAAATATCTACACATGTTTCATACTGTATTACCGTACAATATTGTTATCGAAATATATTTCACACTTGCTTGCCCTAAATGTTTATGACCACAACACTGTTTATGTAATCATAAATCTAGTGACAGCACACAACCTTGCCTAACACGCTAGTTTATTTCTTGAAACATTTCCAATTGACTTCCAGCTCTTATGGCCGCTGTTTGTTACAAGTACATGTTTTTTTACTATTATTATTTTGTTTTGCACTCTTCACATGTCGATTCTCAGTAATATATAATCATGTGACTCATAAAGATTATTGTGCGATGATCATCGCATGCAATCGCACCAGATTTCTTTCGTATGGCAATGGATATTCATTTTAGCAGATCGGCTGGTATATATTCGCTGTTTTAGATATCATTCGATATTTTTGTTATTATTTTTATTCCAAAAGCACACATCTCCAATGTATCCTTTTGTTATATTCTTTTTGTTTCTGAATTGCGATATATGTTTTAAATGGTATATATTTTAATATGGCGTTCCTGCGTGAGCCAAATCTTTATTTCATCTTTTGTAGTTGATAATTTCGGGACTTCCATCTTCTTTTGCAGCTACGTTGTGGCAGGATATATTGTCCATTATTAATCTAAAGGGACTATCTAATGTTGGAAGAACAGCTTTTTCATTTCACCCTCTATGCGGCAAGGTCATCTAGAAGTAATAACCCCGAAGAACACGTTCATACATGTTTGAGACTACCATCTTACTATCCACACTTATATTCAATATTACTAGTTTTGGCAAATGTCAAATAAAAAGTAACAGTTGAAAATAAATCCTTCAAATGTGTTAAAACACAAATCACGCACCATCAAAAAGACACAAATTACTGGGCAAAATGTGCGGACCATGTCTTACGTGAAGAAGATGATTATTCTTAGAAGAATAGTTTGCATCCTTGCCGTCTGCGATCTCTCTTCCCCAATATGTTGCCAGCTTCTTTTCATGATGTCCCCGAAAAATGTTGATTGTTTCTTCCTGATGTTTCTTAGGAGCACCTGTTTTGTGTTGGCCTCTTTAAGAATTTTCTGTTTGGTCCTAGTAGATGTCCAGAGAACTGTTTCTTCGGAGTAATCCCATCTCTGAGGCCTCTAATGGTCTTTTCATTTGTTTGTCTACTGCCATTGATTCAAAATCTACTATCTACAATACAAGATACTCATGTCCCTAACAATCACTATATTTTTGTTTCAAGCTGTAAGACATGATTAAGACTGAAAGTGATAACCATCTCATAACTGAAGGCAGTTGTTCTCACAACCCCTAAGCTCCTCATCGAAATTTAGCAATAATAATCCAGGCTTTTGGATTATACATAACGAAAGTTACTACAATTAGCTCACATATAATGATAACACACACTTTCACAAAATTACATTGTGTTATTTCTGATAAACGTGATAGGAAAAAATAAATAGTGAGATATATATGTTGTGGTTAATAGTTTAGTTGCAACATCATTCTTACACACATTGGTGTTGTCTAAGTTGCAAGATATCACACCAAGTATGTTATGTAAAATAAGATACATACCCGTGAATTATTTCGAGGGAGCTAAATGAATAAAAATAAAGTAATAGTTATAACGCAGACAAATAATAATACATGAATATCATTATGGAGTGAAACTTATTGAGTGATAGATCAGCAAATAATTTCAGGGGAAGAGTATGTTTACAGATCTTCGAGAACAATTCATAAATAAACAACACACACACATAGCAAACAAACAAAAAACAATAGACAGCCTGAAACATGATCGAATAATCTAATTGTGCATCCGTACCCCATCCGGGAGATACTTGTCTTAATAGGAAAATACAGATATTCAATTTATTCCCGAGTTGTGTTCGTAACCCTATGCTATAGTCATGAGCACACATACGTGAAAAACATCGCCAATGATAGCTACTTTTTTTAGGCGGCTTTGTTGGTCGTATGCTCTAGCGTTTCTTACTTGTGGATTAGTGCTGTGTCGAGGAGTACGGTTCCCATCGTGTTTCAGACTGTAAATTGTTCTTTCTTGTTTTTTTTTTTTTTTTGCTTGATTATTTGTTAATTTTGTTCTGAGTGTTGTAAATATACCTCTTCTCCTGAAATGATTCGCTAATATTAATTGGGACATTGACAGGAACGGAATACACTGATTGTATAAATTATGATATCAATTATCATTTTTTCCGTACGCTTCGCTGCATTGTGCACCGTGCCGACCTCGACAGCGTACTTTTCGTCGAATAGTGTACCACGTTCAATTTGATTAGTGTGAACGCCATCACTCAATATTATTTTTACATGATTTGTGTCATCTTGATATTTGTGAAATCTAATACCTTGTTCAATTATCTAAAAATCCATATATTATATGTTAGATGAATAGATATATGTAGATTGATTCTTAAAATTATGAAAAATGTCACCGAAATCTCTTCCGTTGTGTCGATAAAAGGATTCCGTACGGAAAGTACGAAATACAATGTTATCCTATGTAAAATTTAAAATATGGCGTGTTTTAATTTAGGAGAGTCGATTATATGACAAAAGTGATGATAGAAGTGTTACTAACTGATATCCATGACTTTTATGTTGTGTAAATTGATTGTTCTATTGAAGAAGAATGCACAGCGTGTCTAATCACTGTACAGCTATATCATTATTGTCCACTAAAGAAATACGTTTAGAGGCAAAACACTCTACAATAGTCATTTCAACGTTAACGAAATCTTCAGCTGTAAGAAAGTAATGATCGATTAGTGAAGCTAATGTTACGTAACAGATTATCATCATGACACCAAATAGGTTTATCATTGGCTTGTGTGTGCACACTTGGTCTTCTTGATAGACACTATTCATCATTAAAAGTTTTACAATAACAATTATCTCCTACTCCTACATCTTAATTAACGGTGATTGGACGTATATATTATAATTTTTCCTTGTGGCCATTATAAGATGCCAATGTTGCATGTCTGTCTAGGCTGTTCATTTCCTGTTTTTAATGTTTACTTATTTTTGTAAAGTTTGTCTTTACTCTATTCCAATCATGCAGCTCCATTGTTTTATCAGAAATTAGTTTTATTATTATTATGTTTGTTTATTTGTGAGTGTATTTTTAGATCGATATTGTTTGATAGTTATACTTGTTTCTCTCTTTGTTTCACTAAATCTTCATAGTTTTATTTCGATTTTATTGTTATTATCATTTATCAATTGCGTATATCCTCACGACACAGCCTGGGTTGGCATACATTTTAAACTGACTTTATTGACGCCTTTTATTTAACTCAACATCAATACACAGTTATTTGTTTCTTGATCTAAGAATCTTTACTCATTACAACATTCATTTTATCTTCTTTTGACTTACTACAGTAACACTCACAAAATGTCACTTTCAAGCAACCTCTAAAATGTTAATGTTTACATATGCGAGTATTGACAACACATGCATCAATTTGTTATGTAGGACTCCTTGAGAACGTACTAGTTATCGTGTTTAAATAGCAATAATATGTTCATGAAACTCACGTAAATATCGCATTGTAATCATTTTCGTATTATGTATTTAATTGTCAGTGTTTAATTGTCATATATTAGGTCTAGCTATATGAAACTCTTCAGAAATCTAATTTATAATTTCCACTATGACATATAATGTATACCGTTGCTATTTTCATTGCTGTCTAGTCTGAGGTGTTCTGTAGAAAATATTTCCGAACTTCTACATTCGCAAGTTATATCGGTAATAGAAGCGTCATAAATGTGTTTTTATTTTGTTTCTAAGACTATTTTTATATTCCACTAGCATATAGTCAGTCACTTTAATAACCATTCCTTACCGTTAGCAGTTAGCAATGAATCACCAGCAAATCGGAAGTTTGTTATCGCGTGAACTACTACTGATAATTGTGTTTTCAAACATAATATAGTGATCAAATGGAAAGACTTTGAGAATCTATTGAGGACATTCGTTATGTGAATTCAAAATGTCTTACCTTCGCAGATGACTTTTTTCAACTCATCTACAAGATAAACCAAATCGTCGAATTTGTCGACGGAATGCACATTTTTAGGGTTGTCACCCACCATCCCTAGCAGTTCCTGTTTGCCTATATTACTACCAGCTGCAACAGCATGCACTTCGCAGCCAGTATCACGGAGTGTTTTTGTAGCATTTTGTGCTGTGAAGGCAATGCAAACATAATGTTTATTTTAAGAATTGGGAAGAAAGTGAAATGTTCTGTTTTTGTGATAATAATTGCAAAGCTAGTGACATGTCTAATAATGTTATCATAGTGTTCATGATGGCGCAAACACGAAACCAGATTATATGTGTTATTGAACAAACTACGTAGTGTCAGCAATTAGCACTTTCCCAGCGTAAATTGTGGCTATGGGACTGTTAAAGGATGCGTTCAAATTCTAAATTGCATTGCATACTCATTGATGGAACTTTGTTGACAGAGTGTATGCAACTAAAAATTATACTGCCGCTGTAGGATTTAAATTACATATTCACCGTGATCATTGCAGCGACTATAGACGTCGCATTGCGTTTGCAATTAACACCGGTGAGAAAGATGCAGTCATCTATACAGACGGATCTGTAAGACGACACGAAAAAAGTGCATGGGCATTTACAGCACGTTCGGCAGGCAGAATAGCCAAGGAAGACAGTGGTGCATACGCCATGACCACGAGTAGCATGACAATGGAGGTGATGGCAATGACCAAGGCATTCAAATGGTTAGAGTCACAAGACTACATCCACGCATGTATACTGAGTGATTCGATGAGCATGATAAAAAAAGTGGAGGCGGGCTTTGTACGCATGCAATGGGTAGAGTCGTTGCAGAAATCCAAAATACGTAAGGTCACCTTTGTCTATGTCCCTGGACATGCGGGAGTACGGGGAAATGAGAGAGCGGACAGGTTGGCTAGCTGCGCTGTCGTTGAGGACGGGCAACCGATGGATTGGGCGGACGTCATCAATGCACTCCGAGATGTGGGAAGAGCACAGGACTTCGACAAACACAGATCAACGTCGCTTCTTCGGATGATGGAAATGGGAGTTAAGATGGGCACAGCCAGAAATGAGAAACTTGGTGGCCGTGTAAGAAGACTTATCAACCAACATAGAACTGGAGTCGTCAGTCGCTGGACACTGAGGGAATTGCTGAGGAGGGGATCTGAGCACCTATGGACATGTTCGGAGTGCAATGATGATGACCCGCAAATAACTCAATAACTCAATAACAATAACTCAATTGTGTTTGCAATGTTTTTAGCCACCCATCTCTTTTCTTGGCGAGATGTTCAATCTCATATAATGAGTCTGTGCACGCCAACTTTGCTTCTGTTATAAGTGTTCTTATCAGAGAGTCTCAGGCTCTTCCTATCGATCTGTATTCTGACGTTTCCCATATAAGAGCCTCTTATGGAATTCTCTTGTTGTCTCTTATCGGCACTTGTTCCATGCATATAGCCATTTTTTTCTTCCTAATTGTAGATGAGACCTTCAGTTTAAATGTCATTTCTATATACGTGAATAATGTCCACACCTATAATTGGTCAGGATTGTGTAGCAGCAGCAGCTTTATAGCGAACAAAGAAAACATTATAGGATTGTGCTGTTCTGAAACAGCTATGCCATGCTACCCTAGAATTGCCTTTAATGGGATTACTGTGACCACAAACCACTCTCCATGTGTGTGCCACATATTTACAATCCAGAAAGAAATACTGAATATAACAACATCATGTGCCGTCTGTGATATTAATGACCACAGACCAGGAGCATCCAGTATGATTGATACAACTGTTGCACCAAGCATTTCATCAGCAGAGCCATATCTATGGAATGTTAATCTGACATTGTTCTTGAATGATATCCAAGTTAATGAGACATCAGAATCGTGTGGCGGCAGCTACAAGAAGGGAGCGGAGAACATCACGTTCTGCTGCTATAAAGGAGACTTGCCTTGCTATCCCAGAATTGCCTTAAATGGGATCACTGTAGTTGAAAACTTCTCCTCTTCTGTAAACTACACATTCACATCTAAGAGTGAATCAGTGAAGGTCACAGAATCATATTCTCTCTGTGGTTTTACTAACTACATGTCATGTGGCTTCTGTTGGATTGGAAATGATAACTTACCACCACTGTGTGTCTATATGTTTGGAATTGGAGTCATCAATGACGGCCTAACATCATCAAGTGCTATGACGATCATCATTTTCGGGAGGACGTGAACTCCCATGGTATATGGTGGATAGGCGGCAGGAACCATTGAAGGCTATGACTGAAAAGTGTTCCTTCTTGCAGTTTCCTCATATTCCAAGTCCGGCTTGTTGCAGGAGCTACTGAGTTAAGTGCTCTGTGCACGCCGTGAGCTGTGTGTCTCATCCGTTTTGATCCTGCTTCGATATCCCGCTTGTTTACGATGAATGATGATATCGTATGACAGGGAACAGTTGGCTGTGTTCACTTTCTGCGCGGTTTCGCCTTATGTCTGTTGGCGTGTGCTGAGACTGCAACGATGGGGACTACAGTTACCTTTCTTTGTTTGGAAGATGAATTAGTAATTCGGATGACTCCACTGGCACGGGCGGTTGAGCAATTATGGATTTTAATTCGTTTGCTGTGAAACCGAGGTCTTCCATAACCAATAACCAATAAATTCTATATACGTTATTTATTATTATCTATTATACGTTACGTTAAATTGTTGTTGATATTAATAAATAATTAATGTTGATCCCCGTAAGCTTCAAGAACGTCGTTTGATTTATTGACAAGGTCCAACAAAAGTGCGTGAAATAAGAACAGTCTGATTGACAAAGTTGCTGCCATGACAGTAATGGATACGTTCGGGCCTGAGAATGACTAATTCACTGAGATCATTATATGATCATGTGTTGGACAGCTGTAAGCTGGAGGGATCATAATGAAAATAGAACATAGAAACGAAACAATGGAAACAAATGTATGGGCATTTAACCAGTCTATTTAACATAGTACCAGTCTTATGTTATAGAGACTACATGTAAAGTTAATTCCTTGCTATAGATATTGTATTATAACATACTAGGCATGCACACAAGGAGGCTATGGTAAATATGCCGAGGTAGACCGACTGCAAATGAAATAACAATGCCCAGGTGATGTTACAACATCAACAGGTAAATGTGGTTGCCAGAGTGCTAAACCGTAAGATCGTTCTCGGTGCACGAAGTAAGGAAGAATGATGACACTAAATAGAAAACAGTTAGAGTACATGCTTGTATGTTTAATTTATGAATATCTGGACTTTTCGTTGATCCTAAACGTGATAGTTTACTTTCTTGTAGTAGCCGATAGGCAAAGATAAAAAATATATCTAATTACACTTTACAGTTATATTCTACTTTCACACAATGTTACTTTCAAAACGACAGCTCTGACTAAGATTTGAAATGGGTGTGTGGGAATTGCATCAATAAAATATGTGATAATAATTTATGTTTTGGGGAAAAATTAAAACGTGCGAAGACACCTCACGTCATTTCTGCAATGGAAAGTGATGAGTATGTTTTGTACTTGTCGTGGGCTCATGTCCTGGGTTAGAGGGTAGGGCCCTCCCCATTGATGTCTTTCTTCTCTAGACCATGTGAAATACTGTTTTGCATTAAAACAACACCCAACCCCCACACAACCTAAAATTGGCAAAATCCGTCCTCACAATAATTAAAACAAGTTATTAGTAATGGAAGGAGTAAGAAAGCAGGCTGAAATTACCAAACATCAGGTAAATCATAGAAGTTTCATTTGTATCGTGATTATAAGAAAGTGAACTAAAGTAATACTGTTTTTTGACATACTAGAACAAATGTAGATAAATACGGCGGGGAAACAGTTTTACGTAATTGGAGAACAGCAAAATCAAAGCGACGCTGCTGCTTGATAAGCCTTCTGCTGGGGCAATAACTAAACACAAATACATTCATACATAGACTAATTGCACCGCATGGCTACAAAATGAATAGATGATAAAATATCTGAAACAAGACAAGTAAGCATCTTAAGAGTCCAGTGAGGCGTGTGCGATTAGAAGGCAAGAGCTGCTTGACAGAGAATTATCCCCCCAAAAAAGATGATCGCAAGACAAATGTAGATCATACTCACATCTTGCCCGTTATTTCGAAAAAAAAATATATATCTGGCAAAGTCATTCTCATTGTTTGTTGCCCCTCATTGACGACAACTTGTATCATATCACTTTTATCGACATGTAACAAAAACATTGTTACTACCATTATATCATTTCATACCGTTACTCGTTGATTTACATGTACAATATATTACATCACGTACTTTGAACAGGGAATGTCGATTTTCCATCAGTTAAGAAAACACAAATGCAACGTTTCTCAGGGATAAGTGGCTTCATATTAGTGGTAAAAAAAGCAGCAGCTTTTTCGGTGTGGCTTGTGCTGTTGTGATCTCTAAGGGCACTCATTTTCTGAAAGTAAAGAGTAACTTGAGCAATAAAACCTATCACACATGCGAATAATGAGCACAATTTATACGTTTGGCATGCAAGATGAATAATCGGTAATGATATGATGTTATGTTTTACGTACGACGGATACATTTGAACTGTAATTTCAATGCAGTAAAAACAAAAACAAATTAAACATAAAAAATTAGTATAAATTTGTGTTATTCGCTTACCTTGTGTAGTTAAGAAAGTCACTGAAGTAACAAAAACCAAGGAATATAACAACATTAAATAACACACTTTTTTCCTTTTCTTCTGAGGATGTACGAGGTTTGCTCAACTACAGGTAGTATTCCAAAGAATAATACGCGATTTTATGCAACCGAAGTCTGTCAATGGTAGTATGAAACAAAGTCACAATCGTGTCCTGTGGAGCCAGTTCAGACGAATGGATGTTAATAATAAACATTCGGGTCACTGGCAAGAAACTCGTTAGGGCCAAGTCATGTTTTACATCAGATAAACATAAATATAGTATAAACAGAAGTAGCAATTATTTTGTCCACAAATAGTTTAGCGTATGAGGAAAATAGTATTGATACAATATATATTTCCACAGCACGTTCATTTTATGGTGAGTGTTGTGTGACAAAGAGAGTTCTATGAACCATAATGAACAGATGCAAGTGGGTAGCACCTTTTAAAGCGACAGGATAGATCGACACAGTAAGGAGATAATCTTGAACGGCTTTGGTAATTAAACCGAAAGCCACTGGAATACTAGGCTGGGAAATGTTTATTTCCACGATGCATGTGTGACCAGCAAACCAGACCGTACGTGGGCAGTTGGGCTAAACCCCACTCCACAAGTGTGCTTCCCCGTGCATTTTGAGCGTCAAGGGGCCTAGATGAGAAAACCACCCGACTGGGCTACGGACGTTTGGACAACCTGTGTTCGATTCCCGCTGGTAGCAGTGTGAATTGTATTTGTGGTTAGAAAATAAAATATCCTCGCGGAGATCACAGCCGCTGGCAGAAATGGGTACCTGAGTAGTACCCTATGAAGGTAAGGATTGCTGTCTCGCATCGTAAGTTTCGATACTTGAATAACACTGTCCAGAAGGCTCCGAACATTTCGGACATGCGGTAGAGCACATATTGGTAAAAACTTGCGAGCTAAAACATCAATTCAAATCTCGTATTTTTTGCGCAAAAGCGCGCGCGGAGACGTGACGTCATACGTGAAGCCCATGCGACATCTTTACTTAGCCCAAGCAAGTGCAGTACATATATATATATATATATATATATATATATATATATATATATATCCGCTCCAAAAGCACTGTACATATGTATATACATATTTTTTTTGTGGGGGGGGGCAATTCCAGCAACTTCCTCCTCTTCCTCTATTGAGGCGACCATACCTGTCACAATATAGGTTAGCCAGAATCAAGAATGTGTTCTGAAGCAGTACTACAGTAGAATTACTATAAAGTGGTAATAGTTGTCATATTGAACCGGTTAGCTTCAGATTAAACACTAGTTAAGAGACATAGAATATAGCAGCTGGCGTGGTCGACTTTTTACATGTTAAAATAATGAACAGTAATAAATGTTATTGTGAGACTCTCGGACGACGGTAACCTAATAACCCTCACAGCAATAAAAGTCTTCGTCAATTGGTCCACCATACCTCGACTCTTGCATTGATCAATTGATTTACCTTTGACTGAAGAGGCACAACAGTTTGTAATCCAATAAGAAAAGAAAGTCGAGAGAGAGAAAAAACAAAGATCCTCAGTCAGTCCACTTTATTTGATTCACTAGGCTCTGAAAAGCCTTTCAGTGGCCACGAGTGTAAAAATTCCTCACACGGTCGCAGTGGTCGGTACTGACAGGAACGATTCATGGCACTGATCTGTTCTATTTCATGATTTACACAAAAAAGGCATTTAATATGTAGACTCATACACCATCACACATTTATTTGTAACTGCAGCGAAAGTTATAGGAAAACGCAAAATATTAATACCCAACGTATTCATAGTTTTGTTTGAAATGCGTTGTATGCACAATCTGATGTTACTACATTTAACAGTGAATGTAAACTAGGTCAGCATCAAGAATACAAAACATTATTTTTGCATAAGATGGCAAGAATAATACGCTACTAATTGAGTAACCAAAACCTAATTATTACGCTCCTCATCGTGATAGTATCACAATATGCACAGAGATCAAGCAGAAGAGAAAGAAAACTCAGAAAGAATCGATACCCATGAGATAATTTAGCTCTACCTCATCGAATTTCAGATTAGAAAACAAGAAGAATTAATGTTTGACTATATGGTTCTTGTCAGACTAAGAAAAATATGTCATCGTAAAAGGGTAGAGGAAACACAGTTAAATAACATATACACTACTGGTATCCCTACAGAACATTATTAGAGAAGCTGATCGCTGTCTGTGGTGTTGGTCTGTGATAAATATAAGAAACGAGGAAGAGAAGAACTTTTTGCGTTCTACATTGACACGGTCTTTGAAAGCCGGTATTGGTGACATATAATTAATTGTTTCTGTGTCTGTTTTAGAAAATTAACAATTAAGGCGATCATTTATTCCTTACAGTAATAAATTGTTCTGAATCATCTATAAAAGTTGTTCCTGTCACACTTGTGCCGTATGTGCAGCCGATAAAATCAGCTTTATCGATGCTTCTGACGAGTTTTGATAAAAACTCAAGTTCTTTAAGTTTGTCCTCTTTTTTAAGGCTGGATGATGTGTCTTGTCCAAATGCAACCATAACGTCGAATGTTGGTGTGCAAGATGACTCTGAAATAAATATTGAAATATTAAAACTACAACAGTCAAACATTTCTAGTGAGGAACTAAGAATACAGTTATTTTGTTCGGAGATGAGCACATGAAAATATATCAAATAAAATGATTTAGCACCGTGACAAGTGGGAAACTAACAATTACACTTTACAGAGGTACCATGCACCACCAAGAACGCAACAGACTATGGACGACATCTAAAAAAAATATAGATAAACAGAACACTTTAACACTTGAAAATGTGACAGAAAGAAATGGCCACACAAGAGTAACGGACAGTATGAACATATATTTCCCAATCGATAAATGTCACTTGAGGCAAGAACAAAGAAAATATGAAAATAAAGACAGAAAAAGTACAATACATAAAATATACCACAAAATGTCTCAGTTATTTTTTTAGAGTTAGTTGTCAATATAAAGGAAACTTTTAGAAGGTGAACAGGAGCAACAGATTTCTAATTTGTGAATACTTCGTTTAATATTTAACGATTTTAACGCAGTCTGCATATTTTTTTTAAATTCTTTCCTTTAGCGGCAGGGGTTTCATTCATTTTCTTTAATGTTTGCTTATTTCATGTTTCTTTGTTAGTTTGGGTCAAATTAGACTATACTATTTGTTAAACGACATATTTGTCTGTGTCTATTCATGTGTTAGTTATTACAAGTTTATACAGGTGTTGTCTAACTGATAAGATTTTAACATATATATGTACATTTTTTATGTATTTGTATGCTATTTTATTGACTTAACAAATCATCACGGTTTTTACTGATGTTATTCAAATGAAGTTTTAAAGTAACAATCAAAAACAATTTTTCAAGTGTGGTACTTGTCATCCATTCCAGAAAAACGGAACAATAACAATGTATAAGCTAATTTAAAGAATGCTTACATGATCAGACATCGATGCAATTTAGTTAAATATCGAAGACATTAGCAATGGATAAGGAGAGCGTTTGTAAAAGAGGGAAATACATATACCAAGACGTTGAAACATGAACTATTCTTGAAAAAAAAAATAATTGAAACACTAAAGATACACAATAGTTCCCGTAGCAAAGGCGGTTCAATTAGCGTTTCATTTATCATAGAAAAACGACAAATACAAACACAGAAATGGGATATCACATTCAGAGCAATTAAATCCATAGTCATAATTGTATTCTTTTAATTTTAAGTCTTGAAATCTAGCGTTTCAGAAAATGTGGAGGTTAAATATTGTCTGAATTTAAATCTGAGAGTGATCTAAACGATGAGATCAAATAAGGATACCTTTCTAAATCAAACTATTATTATTTCGTTGGTGATTTGGTATCTATTCAAATACTAAATCATGGAAACACAAGTTTAAAAAAAAAACAGCCTGCTAATAATAATATCAAAGCATGGGATTAGATAGTTAAACAGGTTGCAAAGAGTGTTACGTGCATTAACAATTAATGACAAAACAATACTAATTAATAACATTGTTCATGATGTGGTGAATATAATGGGTGAAAGAGTTGCGAAGAAATAAATATTTTTTTGAGAAATGTTAAATGGTATAATAGATAAAAAACGCCATATTAATATACGAAAATAAAATCAATTTCGAAATGAAAATCATCATCATCATGTATCATACCGGCCGGTTGGCGTAGGCGATCATGTCCTCCAACAATCTTCTATCCCTAGAGCATCGTATCATTTCTGTTGTTGACTGTTTGCCATGCATGGCACCAATCTATCTAGTATTTTCTCTCTTTGTCGACCATGATCTCTCTTTCCTTTTATTTTGCCAGTTGTAACCAAGTGTTCCAACTTTCATCTTCTCATGATGTGCCCGAAAAATATTGATTGCATCTTTCTGGTGTTTTTAAGAACTCACTTTTTGTGTTGTACTCTTTGGGGAGTTCCTCATTGGTCTTTTTAGCTGTGCAGTGAACTTTCAACATTCTTATAAGAAATTCCATCTTTTTTGACCTTTCGGCCCATTTCTGTTAGTATGAAGTAACAATACTTATTTTGAATGAATTTATCATTTCCCGGAAAACATTTTGAAGAGGATTTAAATTCAGTGCAGGAGATACATGTGCAGATCAGCAGGTTATTAATGATCCAACAGTCAGGCTGATGTTATTCCAATTCAAATTAAAAGTGAATGAAAAGTATTTTAAATCTTAAACATACTAAGACGTTTCAGGAGAGGTATACCTCCACAATGTTTTACAGTAAATCTCAGAATAGTCTACAACGAAGAAAACAAATACAATTGCCATTTTATTTCAAAGTATGATGCACTTATATACGGTGCCACAATGCAAAAAGTGATATGCTACATTTTCATTCTCTTAATGTTTAGACGTGAAATGAAATGTATCAGGTAAGGAAGAATTTTAATATAGCATAATGATAAATCTAAAACTGTTCTCAAATATATTCATACTTATTTAATTCATAAAATAATCTAATAGGTAATCACTTCCCCAAATATTGTAAACTTGTGTCCAATTGAATTTGGTATAAGAGGTAAGCACTGCCGCATTTATCTATATTATAAAATAATAAGCTTTAAAAACTAATCTATTATTGCGAAAGCAAGTTAATGTCCACACTATTAAACACCCACCTGTAATTGGGGCCTCTGTGGGTTTTTCTGGAAGAAAAAAAACAGCAACACGTAAACTGTGTTTAATGTTACTGTCTATCACTAGCTGGGTATGGTAAGTTGTTATAATATCTTTATGTTTGATTCTATATATCATACCCTATTTAGTGTTTACCTTCTACTTAGTGACAGTAATTTGTTTATGCAATAAATTCAAAAATAATGATCGATGGATTAATTGTTTTCCTTCTCTATCTGATTAGATGGTAAATACTATGTATATCAGTCGTTTAATGTAATAAATGGATAGTGATAAGCTACGAATTTGTCCCTACGTCTCATTATAAAAAATTATATATGTCCCAGCTTTATTAACATGTTTTTTTTTCCTTATACCTTACATGTACATCTAGGTATTGCATGTTTCTGTATTTAAAGAATGTTCTATACTTGACACATGATGGCGCATTGTGAGATTAAACAATGTTTCAATTAATTTCTTATGTGTATTTACAGGTATATTCACATGCTTCACAGTCTGTGATATCTGTTAGGTTATTTTATTTGCATCCCCGAATTTAATTTAGTACATGAAAATCGAAAATTGAATAATTCATCGTTTATTTTTCCGTCCATTTCTAACATAAATTAAATAACATAAAATGCTTGTTTTTTTTTCAACAAAATACTGTGTTTACGTATGCTAGATTAGAAAACTATTGAGCATCTTAAGTTGGATAACCTTACAAGTAACATTGAAATCCCCTTACTACGAATTGACAGTATCGTATTCGGGCCAAAAGTCCAAGTAAGCAAGATAGAACAACAATTGAAGGCATAGTTTCCGTAAGACGAGAGAGAGGCAGACAAAGTATATATAGAATACGTTGTTTAACGATTTATAAATACATTGAACATGAGAACAGAAATGGTTGGGTACCCGCAGAGCGATAGTGATTGTTCGAATTGACTGTGATAAATGCGAGGTTCTGAGAAATGAATAAACATTTCCTCCAGATATGATAAACATAGCTTGTACGAACGATTTGCGAGGAAAAATTACTTGGGAACTAATTGAATTTGGTATTAGAGAAAAGCACTGCTACATTTATTTATATTATACAATAATTCAATTTGACAACGAATCTATTATTTTGAAAGCAAGTTAATGTTCACACTAATAAACACGCACCTGTAGTTGGGGCCTCAGTGCGTTTTTCTGGAAGAAAGAAGACACATCAATATTTAAATTATGTTTAGTTTACTGTCTATCGCTAGTTGAGTATGAGGAGTTCTTGTAATATCTTTTTTTCTGGTTCTATATATCATACATTTTTTGTGTTTACCTTCTACTTTGTGAACAGGAACTTGTTTATGCAATACATTCGAAAATAATGAACGATGGTTTCACAGCACGGGGGATGATGAATACAATCCCAAATTTCGCATTGTTCTTTTATAATTTGTGTTTATATTTTGTTTCAAAAATGCTCATTCTCCTAAGAAGTTTATTTTCATTTGAAGTATCTATATTGTAGTGAGAATTATTTTCTTCTTTCAACGAAAACATATGAAAATGAATTTAATTCAGTGAAGGATATAATTGTGCAGGTCTGCAAATAAGTTAAGATAGAACAGTCAGACTGATATTATTTCCATTTAAATTCAAAGTGAATGAAACTTTTATTCAATCTTAATCACCAACATATTTTTTAGGAGAAGGATATCTCATTAATGTTGCACTGTGCATCTGAGAATAGTCTCCAGCGAAGAAAACAGATACAACTGGCATTATATTTCCAATTCTGATGCACTTATATATGGTGCCGTGCAAAATGCAAAAAGTGATATGCTACAAATTCCTGACCTTAAATTTTAGAATGAAATTAAATGAATCAGGTAATGAAGAATCTAAATAGAGTACCACGATATATATGAAAGTGATCTCAAAGATAAATGCAAATGTTGATTTATTCAAATGCTAAATGATGAACTACGCGTTTATCTTACACAGAAGAGTAAAAAAATCCAAAGTAGTAGATTAGATCGTTGAAAACGTAGCTGAGTATGACATTTATTGACAATTCATAAAATAATCTCATAGGTAAACATTTCCTCCAGATATGGTAAACATAGCTTGTACGAACGATTTGCGAGGAGAAATTACTTGGGAACTAATTGAATTTGGTATAAGAGGAAAGCACTGCTACATTTATTTATATCATATAATAATACAATTTAAAAACGAATCTATTATTTTGAAAGCAAGTTAATGTCCACACTAATAAACACGCACCTGTAGTTGGGGCCTCAGTGCGTTTTTCTGGAAGATAAAAGAAACATCAATATTTAAATTATGTTTAGTTTACTGTCTATCCCTAGTTGAGTATGAGGAGTTCTTGTAATATCTTTTTTTCTGGTTCTATATATCATACAATTTTTGTGTTTACCTTCTACTTTGTGAACAGGAACTTGTTTATGCAATACATTCGAAAATAATGAACGATGGTTTCACAGCACAGGGGATGATGAATACAATCCCAAATTTCGCATTGTTCTTTTATAATTTATGTTTATATTTTGTTTCAAAAATGCTCATTCTCCTAAGAAGTTTATTTTCATTTGAAGTATCTATATTGTAGTGAGAATTAGTTTCTTCTTACAACGAAAACACGTGAAAAGGAGTTTAATTCAGTGAAGGATATAATTGTGCAGATCAGCAGACAAGTTAAGATAGAACACTCAGGCTGATATTATTTCCATTTAAATTCAAAGTGAATGAAACTTTTATTCAATCTTAATCAACAACATATTTTTTAGGAGGAGGAATCTAGAAATAACATTGTACGGTGAGCAGGAGAATTATAGGTAAACTAGAGATATGAAAGAAAGAGAGAGAGAGAGAGAGAGAGAGAGAGAGAGAGAGAGAGAGAGAGAGAGAGAGAGAGAGAGAGAGAGAGAGAAAGAGTGTCGAAATCTGTGTTATGGTTGCAATCTAGCGATTAGTAATACATTTTGAAAATGATGTTTATGTGAGATACAATTAATTATCCGATAAAAAAGGAAAATAATGATTTATAGATTTATAGTTCTACTATGATCAAGAAAGGGAGAAAGTGAAGCGTGTGCGTCAAAAAAAACAGTAAACAACGAAGTTTTAAAAGTTGATGTTTATTAGTTTTATAAATTATATCAGCACAGAAAAATATAAAATGATCATAGTAATAATGAATGAAAGACATCTTTTACTTTATTCCAGCATTATGGAATGCACATTTTTTACACATCCAGTGTTTCCTGTTTTAGCAGACATTTTTTTTCTAGTTATAATTATATAATACTTTATTTAATTTAAGTTTCAATTTGAATTAATTAATATGAATTCGAAGCTGGAATAATTTACAACGTAAAAGTTAAGATAACTATTGTAACTAAGTCGTAGTCTTACTTGTTGTTGTTGTTGTTGTGGTTGCTGAAAAAAGAATACATTAACAATTGGTTAATATTATATTATTACTACAATCTAAATGAGAGGAATCTGAAGACGTATAGAATGTAGAAGATTTCTAAACGTTTCAACATTAGAAATGAACTAATAGACATTGTTGTCATGTTAAGATTGTTTGCTTCTATGTACTTCGCATATTTTGTTTCCTAATATTACTAAATGAAAGACCACTAAAGTTAAAAAAAAAACGATTCTTTAAACAGACCAGTTAGTAGAATATTGGTAAGATTGCTACAGATCTACAAATACTGTTCCAATTCACAATAATTTTAGTCCATGTTGACAAAACGATTTCACATTAAATGTTCTTTCCCTAAGAAGCTTTGGCTTTTTTGGATTCACATTGACAGCCGGTGGCAGAGACAAGAAACATCCAAAATAAACTCTATGTGAACAGTTATAGTGAGAGTTCAGTTTGTATCTGTGTTAACTTATTTTTTTTAAAATGTAAGATGTGTGTCGAAAATGTGAGGATAGGAAAATGAAATGGATGTAAAGACAGTGAAAAAGAAAGAAAATATATAATAAAAGAGTTATCTTTACACATATTAAAGTAAGGACGGATGGAAATGTTTGCAAGAACGAAGTTGAAGGGGAAGGTTAACACACGTGTTATGGTTTAATGAGTTTAATATTATGGAAATGCGAAGATCATTATCAGGAAATAACATTACAATAAGAAAAAAAAACAGTATTGAATGAACAGGATATGGACAAGATATTTGATTTCAGTTATTTTGTTTAATAAGCAATGCAATGTAACAACACACAAATATCATTGGTACAATCTGTGAAAAAGGGCTGGTGTAATCAAAGAGTGCAACACATGTTATAACAAAAATATAAATTTTATCTTACTTGGTTCTGGAGCTGAAACGAAACAAATGATACATTTCGTTTATAATACAACACGATATGATGTACTACTTAAGCACATTTCTGCTTTTAATAATATATAACATATATTGCTTGTTCATATATATATATATATATATATATATATATATATATATATATTGTGACATTTTGCTTGCGTTAGCAAGAAGTGAAGATGAACAATGGTGTATTGAGTAACATTTCAAAGGAATTTTAAAATGTGAAAACATCTCAACTATATGTACACTAACAAAACACATAACAAACTACAAAAATATGAGAAATGATTACTTCCAGTTCTTCTTTTTTACAGTGCAACGTTTTAACGGGTGTTCAATCATCAGAGTGGATTAGACAGACTCGAATTCTTATGTTCTGTCTGTGGGGGCGATCAACACACTTAACCTGACAGTTGACTTCATGTGAGAGTCTGGAATCCTACATTGATTGAGTCCTAATCGCAGAGAGAGAGAGAGAGAGAGAGAGAGAGAGAGAGAGAGAGAGTTATTTTTTGTGTAGAAATTAATTCTGAAGATTTAAGGTGAAACGATTCGTTAAGATTGTGTGCAAAAACAACTGACAAAGAAACGTTAGCATTATTGTTTTTCAAGACAAGATGATATTGTAAGCTACTCCAGGTATAGTGTTTCAGAACCACAGAAGAATACTGAAAAGAATATATCTGAATGAAACGGGATATATGTTTGTGGTAAGAAATGGAGTTTGGAACTGTGTAAGTAAAAAAAAATAAGTGTTTTTAAAAGGATATATAATTGATCGATAGACCATGAGAAAGAATGTTTTAGCAATGTTCAATTGTACAATGAACAAGTGAGATAGAAAGTAAAGAGTGTGTGTAAAATCATGAACAATTCTGTTGTTTAGTATTGATATTAATTTAAACGTTTACGGTTTATTTCTATCATTTTTGTTAACTGAGAAAAATATTCAGTGATCACAATAATGATAATGGATTTAACACATCTTTTATTTTAGAATTAAGTAACCATAAATGACTGCTTTGTTCTTTACATATCTGTTGTTATCCTGTTTTTGACGCATTTGTTCTAGTTTATATAATTAAATACTTGATTCCATTTATCTCTTTTAATTTTACTTTACTAGTATCAATTTGATGCTAAAATAAGTTATAGCGAAAACGTTCAGAAAACTGTAGTAACACAAGCATATTCTTACTTGTTGTTGTTGCTGTTGTGGTTGCTGAAATAAGAATAAATGAAACCTCGGTTAACATAATGTTATTCTATCTATCTATTGACCTTTCGAGCCGAAGACGGCACATAGGGCAGAACCACAATCTCAAAAACAGAAACTTTGCGTGCCAAAATGGCACATATTGCAGAGATCACTGCTTCTAAAATCTATGGTCTGTTTCCATAACAATGCTTTTTACAATGACAGCTTGTCAAATAATGTTATTAATACATCGAAAATAATCTGAAGACATGTGGATAAGATTCGTAACACTTCAACATTAGTAATGAACAAATAGTACATTATTGTCTTGTTAAACTTTTATTTCACATAGCTCTCGTACATATAGTCTCCTAACTCTACAAGGTGACAATGGCACTAAAATAGAAAGCCTTCTTTCATAAATCTGTTACAAGAAAATTGCTCATATTGCAAGTATCTGCTTATTATGTTGCAATTCACAGTTGCATTTAAAATGACATTAATTCCAAACTCACTGTTGTTGTCTAGAAGAATAATTCGGACTTTGGAATTAACATGGACAGGCGGTGTCAAAAGAAGCAAGAAAAAGCAGAAAGGAACTCTAAGAGAAGAGTTAATATTCAGAGCTCAGTGTCACGTGTTTTTACTTTATGTTTATATATGTACTGTTTTAATGTAAGCTTTATGTCGATAATATGATGATAGAAAAATGAATGGAAAGTAACGATTTAGAAAAAGGGATAAAATGAAATAAAATGAAGTTGGAGAAAAAGAAATATTATTGTGATGGAACACGCAAATAGTTACAGTGAGGCGGTAACGCTGATAAGATGGAACAAGTACAGGGGTGTAACGTACACTTGTACACAGTAAAGTGACAGTTATTTTCACATATATTAAAGTTAGTGTGGATGGAAATATTTGTAATAGTGAAGTGGAGGAAGAAGTTAACATAAGTAGTGCGATATTAATGAGCTTATGATTTAGGAATTGTCAAGGTCATTATGATCAAAAACATTGCCATCAGACAAAAGTTTTGACATATAAGAATTGTGAAGAAAATAAGATTTGAATTACAAGGCTTTAACAATAAATGAAAACTAATGACTCAAATTGAAATTGTTAAACATACAAATCTTAACACATAATTATCGGTGGTAACATATGGAAACAAATTATGATTAATCAACGATTATAACAAATGTAATAACATAAATATAAACATTAACTTACTTGGTTCAGGAGCTGAAACGAATCCCAAAAAAAAATAAAATTCTCTATTTGATACAATACGATATGATGTACGACTTAAGTGTCTTTGTATAATTGACTGCAATATTGTTGACGTCAGCAAGCAATGAAAATGAAAAATATATATTGGGTAACATTTCAATGCACTCTATAAGTGTCGAAACATTTCAGAATTAATTCTATTCACAAAGCAAAACTCAAGCAACAAAGATATGAGAAATGTGTACTTCCAGGTCTGTTTCTGTAGAAATTAAATCTAATGATTAAGGCAACGCCAATATAATGCGCAAAACACATATTGTTTTCAAGAAATACCTAGAATGTTGGTCTAGATATATTGTTATACCATGATATAATAATATTGTCAAGAAAAAATGTGAATGGAAGAGAGTAAATGTACATGGTAAGACATGGGGATCTGGCTGTTATTATTAGTATGGGGATATATTTTACCGAACGATAAAGAGAAGTTATAAGACGAAGAACAGTTTACTAAAAGTAATATTGAAAGGGAAAATCAGGGGAACAGAGGTAGAGGCAAACAAATAATAGCATGGACGAGTAACATCAAAAGAGTAAAAGACAGACTATGACAACCTGCACCATCAAAGCAAGAGAGAGCAGAATGGCACTCCATCGTAGCCAACCTCGATGCGGAGACGGCACTTAATGAAGAAAACAATGTGTTGCAAGAGGTGGGAAGCAGAGAAGACATAGCTAGAAACAACAGTTAATAAGCATTAACAAAGTGAGTTAATCAGTATAGTAGAAATCTGTTGGTTGGTCTATGGAATAAAGAACATGGGAAATAGCTGGCAGTAATTATTCATTAAGATGATATAAAAAATACTATTTCGTTAGAAATACGGTTATACAGAGAGCACGAACACGATAGAGAGACAGAGGAACATATATATGTTATATGTGACATCCGGAGTTCCATAATGGCAACGCATTTAGTGAGAGTTTGAGCTTTGAACTGTGTAAGAAATTAATGTGGGAATACATTTGTAAGCGATATATAGAAGTTTTTCTAGAAATACCATTGTACGGTGAGCAAGAGAATTATAGGTAAAATAGAGATATGATAGAGAGAGAGAGAGACAGAGAGAGAGAGAGAGAAAGGGTGTCGAAAAGATGTGTGTTGTGGTTGGAATCTTGCGATTAGTAATACATTTTTAAAATGATGTCTATTTGAGACACAATTAATTAACCGATAAAGAAAGGAAAATAATGATTTATAGATTTATAGTTCTACCATGATCAAGAAAGGGAGAAAGTGAAGCGTGTGCGTCAATAAAAAACAATAAACAACGGAGTTGTTATTTGTTATTGAAACTAATTTCAAAAGTTGATGTTTATTAGTTTTATAAATTATATCAGCACAGAAAAGTATAAAATGATCATAGTAATAATGAATGAAAGACATGTTTTACTTTATTCGAGCATTATAAAAGGCACATTTTTTACACACCCAGTGTGCCCTATTTTAGCAGACATTTTTTTTTCTAGTTTTCATTATCAAATACTTTATTTAATTTAAGTTTCAATTTGAATTAATTAATATGAATTCGAAGCTGGAATAATTTACAACGCAAAAGTTAAGATAACTATTGTAACTAAGTCATAGTCTTACTTGTTGTTGTTGTTGTTGTGGTTGCTGAAAAAAGAATACATTAACAATTGGTTAATATTATATTATTACTACAATCTAAATGAGAGGAATCTGAAGACGTGTACATTGTAGAAGATTCTAAACGTTTCGACATCAGAAATGAAGTAATAGACATTGTTGTCATGTTAAGATTGTTTGCTTCTATGTACTTCTTATGTTGTGTTTCCTAAAATTACAAACTGAAAGACTACTTTAGTAAAAAAAAAAAAAAAACGATTCTTCAAACAGACCAGTTAGTAGAATGTTGGTAAGATTGCTACCGATCTACTAATAATGTTCCAATTCACAGTTGTAGTCAATGTTTACAAAAAAATTCCAAATTAAATGTTCTTTCCCTAAGAAGCTTCGGCTTTTTTGGATTCACATTGACAGCCGGTGGCAGAGACAAGAAACATCCAAAATAAACTCTAAGAGAACAGTTATAGTGAGAGTACAGTTTGTATCTGTGTTAACTTATTTTTTTAATGTAAGATATGCGTCGACAATGTGAGGATAGAAAATTGAAATGGATGTAAAGACGTGGAAAAAGAACGATAAAATACAATAAAAGAGTTATCTTTACACATATTAAAGTAAGGGCGGATGGACATATTTGCAAGAACGAAGTTAGAGTGGAAGGTTAACACACATGTTATGGTTTAATGAGTTTAAGATTTTGGAAATGCGAAGATCATTATCAGCAAACAACATTACAATAAGAAAAAAAATGTATTGAATGAAGAGCATTTGGACAAGATGTTTGATTTCACTTATGTTGTTTAATAAGCAATGAAATGTAACAAAACACAAATATCATTGGTACAATCTGTGAAAAAGGGCTGGTGTAATCAGAGAGTATAACAAATAGCAGTGCAGTGAATTTCTACTCTCGGAAGAAAAAACGTCACCAGAAATGCGGTTAACTAATGCGTCACACAAATTGTAAAATAAATGGTATTATTCAAATATACTTGACTGCTATCGGCGAGCTTATAATGGGTAATGTTGGTATTAACACAATAAAGTTGTGCCTAAAGCATATGTTGCAAATGTCCACCACGGGCCTCAAAACATGTCGCGATTCGTCTTTCCATATTTGCGAAAACCTTCAGAATAATGTCTGGTGATATTTGTTTAATCTTGTCTACTATTTCAGTCTTTAGGTCATTAATTGTCTGCGGATTATTTTCATAAACTTTCTCCTTCAATGCCCCCCACAGATAATAATCTGGGGGTGTTAGATCTGGTGAACGAGCAGGCCAGATTCCACGTGAAATAATGCAATTTGCAAATATGCTTTCTAAATAATTGAGTGTTGTTGTGGCTGTGTGTGCTGTTGCCCCATCCTGCTGAAACCAGGATTCCATAATTTCCCGTTCTGTAAGGTGTGCTATGAACGGTTCCGGAATTAAAGTACGGTAACGTTCTGCATTTATTGTTTCATTAAAAAATATAGGTCCTATTATCCGCATACGACTTATAGCGCACCACACTCCGACTTTTTGATCGTAAAGCGGCACTTTATGAAATTCATGGGGGTTTTCACTGCTCCACAGCCGATTGTTCTGACTGTTCACATAATCGAATAAATGAAACCAGGCCTCATCAGTGAAAAAAGTGACGTCAAGGATGGCAGCGCCATGTTCATAAATAATATTCTGAAACCACATGCAGTAGTTTCAACGGGATTCATAATCTCTTTCTTGGAGTTGAGACACTTCAGTTAATTTGTATGGACGATAGTGTAGTACACTTCTTAAAACCTTGTGAACAGAACTCTTAGATATTTGCACCTGTTGAGACAAGTGGTTTAAAGATGCATTTGGACTCATTGTAATTCTGTCTTGGAGTTCCATAATTTGGTCTTGTGAAATTGAAGGTCTTCCAGATCGGTATGCATCTACCACACTGCCGGTTTCACGAAACTTTTTGATCAATTTTGTAACAGAATTTCGGTGAGGGACTTGTGAGTCTGGAAATTTCCTCACGAATTGTATAATGACCTCATCCGTATATTTACCGCCATAACGAAAGACATGCTCAACCAGAAATACCCTGTTTTCAATCGTCAACACCATTTCCTTCAAGCAATGAGACAGTGAAAGTAGCGTAGTGCCCGTCCTTTACGTAAATAAAACCTTAAAGGAAGCAGCGGTTTGTTCATAAATGTGGTTTACAAAATTGTGGTACGTAGATGATGATTACGTCATTTACTGAATATTAGAAATATTCACTGCACTGCAACTTTAAAAACACCCTGTATTATTATAACAAAAATATAAACACTAACATACTTGGTTCTGGAGCTGAAACGAAAAAAAAATTAATATTTGGTTTATAATACAATATGACATCATGTACGACTTAAGTGCCTTTGTATAATGGACTATCGCATTACCTACTTCAGAAAGTAATACATATGAACAAGTATATATTTGGTATCGTTTAACTGAATTAATTAAAAGTGAACATATTCCAGATTAATGTTAACAAATAATACAGACATCAAAACTAAACAGATATGAGATGTGCGTGCTTCCATGTCTGTTCCTGCAGAAATTAAATGTGATGAATAAGGTAAGAAGATATGCATAGAATGTGAGAAAAAAATAACTGATGAAACATAAGCATTATTTTGGTTTTCAAAGACACGTTGAGAAGGTAAATGCCTAGTACGAATAAGGGATGATGAAAAAAAAGTGAATGAACGTGGGAACACTGTATATGGTATGAGATGGAGATTGGAACTGTGTAGGGACTACTGTGAGCGAGAGAAATAGAGAGTGCAAAAGTGAGAGGGATGAAGAGATATACGTTATTGTTATAATCCTGAGGTCTCTAACTTATTTATTGACAGTATGGAGACAACATGTGTGTAACTAGTTAATATTGGCATACATTTGTAAACGTGATATATAAATGTCATTGGACATATGATTATACAATGAGCAACAGTGTGCTAGAGAGAGCGAAAGAGAAGAATAGAGAGAAAGAGATATTGGTTTTAGTTGCAATCCATAATAGAAACATAAAAGTGCAAACATAAGAGACATAATTGTCTTACATAAAACGAGAAAGAATGTTCAGAATTGTGTAGGGTTGTCCAATGAGCAAGCACAAGAGAAGGTAAAGAGTGTGCGTTCACATTTAAGACTATAACGATACAATATTTGTTCAGTTTTTAATATTTATTTAAAAGGTTGTGTTTTATTTTTATTAATAAAAAAGACATACACAAATACAAGGTTATAATAATAATGAATAACAAGTATATGTTATTGTATTCTAGATTAATCATTAACTTGTTTTATACACATTATTTAGCTCACACTTGTTCTTGTTTTTATGACTAAACCCTTGATTCCACTTAAATCTTTCAATTTTGATTAAATAGCAAATTAAAGCTAAAATATGTAACAGCGCAACAAAAAATAAGATAAAAATAATGTTCTTACTTGTTTTTGTGGTGGTTGCTGAAATAATAATAGATCAACAAACTGTTTATACAATATTATCACTACAAGCTAAATGAAATGAATCTGAAAACATGTATATGAGATAAACACTTCAACATTAGTAATGAACTTATAGGGCATAGCTGTCATGATAACAATTATTTCACTGCTCTCTTCTTACAATATTTTTCCTAATTTAAAAAGGGTAAGGTAACGTACTAAACTTGAATCGACGTCTTAGCACGCCAGTTTCCATCGATATGTGCTCGACAGTCTACCCAGAAGTGTTCGGAGACTTCTGAATAGTGTCGCTTCAAGCATCGAAACACAAGATGCGAGGCAGAATTCCTCACCTCCGCAGAGTAATACATGGCACCTATTTCTTCCACCGGCTGGGTCGACCGCGAGTGTGTATTTTTTTGTTTCCTAACCGCGAGTTCAATTCCTGCTGCTTCCAGCGGGAATGGAGCACGGGTTCTCCGATTGTCGGTGATACGATGCACTGTAGATAGAAGATTGTGGAGGGACATGATCGTCTACGCCAACCGGCAGGGTACATGATGATGATGATGATACATCTTAAGAACATTGTTAGAAAGAGCTATAGATGAACATACATATATGTATATATATATATATATATATATATATATATGTGTGTGTGTGTGTGTGTGTGTGTGTGTGCTTTATAGACCACACAAAAGCATTTGATAAAGCAACGCATGTGGAAATAATAAATATGCTGGAGAAATTAAACATTGATGGCAATGATCAACAAAACATAAAAAAAAATGAAACTGTGCTTGCAACAACCAGAAGCTATACGAATTAACAACCACACAGGACAATTCCAATATGTAAAGCAAGGAATCAAACAAGGTTGTGTTCTGGGAACAGGCAAATAATTGCAATGCTGCGGTAAAGCTGGTAGCAAGGAGCCAATGGTGGGGTGTGCTAAACACTCCAAGGTATGGTGACAGCTTTACAAATAAAGAACACAACACAATACTGACGTTTCGGCCTGTGGCCTTCTTCAGAATACATGGACAACGACAACAAGCGGTGAAGCACAATTACTACATGTTAGATGATAAAGTGGAGGGCGAGGAAAGTAGGATGCAAAAATAAGAAAAGAGAGAAATGAATTTTACATGATGAGAGGTATGATGGGCGTCAAAATATATAAAATAGAAAAAGAGAGAGAAAAATGTATAATAAATTGTACTTAGCTGAGCTCAGAGCAGGGAGCAGGAAAACTGTAATCCGTGCTGAAACCAGTCGGAATGACTAAATGACTAAAAGCGCAGAGAACGTGTATAGAAAGCAACACGTGACAAAGACAGGTCAGTAAAGAGGGCAAAAAGGATCAAATTTCGGGAAAACCAAAAGGGGGGGGGGGGAAAGGGGGCATAGACGAGGATACTCCTGGGACACAACAAGCAATACATATAAATCACTCAACAATGGAAGTGAGAGATCACGCGAGAGGTTAAGAGAAAGAAATAGAATGACACGACAAAGTAGTAAACTAGGCAGTGGGTGAGAGAGATGGACTCTACAGAATGGATGGCCTCGAACTGAACGAGTTGAGAGGTAGGTCAACGAAAGGAAGGATTGGATACTGGAGGAAGAGATACGGTGAGGAAGAATAATAAAGCCGGTATAATGAGAAGGGCGATAGAGGGGTGGTCCGGAGGAAGTTAGTCTATCGGGAGGTAGGGAAGTATTGGAGGAGGAGGTATGGAGAGGAGGGATAAGAAGCAGGTATGTGAAAACTGGATAGGGGGAGAGGCGGTAGGTCAGAAGTGAATGGAAAAAGAGAAAGTCTGGAAGAAGTGGAGCAATAGGGGATGGTGTGCAAGAGGTATGAACCATAGGAGGTAAAGAAGTAGGGAAATGATAGAACAAAGGGGGGAATGAAAGTGGGCATCAGGATAAGGGGGATACTGGAATAGTAGGTATAGATGAGTAGTGACTACAAGTTAATAGAGAGGAGAGGGGTGAGCTAGGAGTAGATCAGCAGAGGGGTGGTAGGAAGGACGAGGGACAATAGAGGTGGGCAGAGAGATCGTACGTACAGTCCAGGTGGAGAGGTGATATAGTGATAAAGAGGTAAAGGACATGAAGATAGTCAGAAGAGAAAAAGGTGTAGGGAGAGGGGGGGGGGTTTAGGAGGAAGAAGGCAAGATGGGGGTTACTCAAAGAGGATATGAAAAGCAGGGATGGACGAGGAGTAGAGGACCCAAGAAGAGAAATAGGAAGAGAGGTCCATAGGTAGGAGGATGGAGTCGGAGGCAGGAGGGTCCTCAGAGGGACAGGGATACATTGATGCCACGAGGGGTGAGGCAGCCCCAACGAGCGATCAGACGGTGCTCAAGAGTGAGCCGACTGTGGTGATCAGAGGAGCATGATACTAGGCCAGTTACCAAGACATCAGTCTTACCTCGATGGCCCCTCGAGTTAAAGTGGGCTGCTACAGGAGTGTCCGCTTCTTGGGTGATGTCATTCAAGTGTTCACGGCACCTATCGCCGATTCTGCGACCAGACTGACCGATGTAGGTCAACTTGCATCGCTTACAGATGATGGCATAAATGATGTTCCGCGATGTGCAAGTGAATCCCTCTCTGATCTCGAAAGGACCATTAGGGAAGAGGACAGTGTCGGTCTGGAGAACGTGGTCACAAGTTTTACATACTCTCCGGTTGCAGCGGATAGTGCCTCGATGGCTGAAGTGGTCAGCAGGAAGACGGCCCCTGACAAGAAAGTCTCGGAGGTTCCGGTCACGTCTAAAGGCCACTAGTGGTGGGTCAGGGAAGAGCAGACGAGTAGTAGGGTCAGATCGAAGAATAGGGAGGTAGCGGTGGATGGTCCTAATAGCGGCGTAGTGGTGAGGGTGATGGGTGAGAGCGAGCACTACTCTATCAGAGGGGGGATGAGTAGAGGGGGTAAGAGCAGACTGACGTGAAGTGTGGAGAACTCGACGCAGGGCAGGGAGGAGAGCTGATTCAGGATAGAGACGTCGGCGGAAGAAATCAAGCATAAGGTGGGCATTGTGAAGGAAATCTTCGTCGTCTTGGCAAAGGCGACGAAGTCTGAGAAGCTGGGAATAGGGAAGAGAGTTCTTGCAGGATGTAGGATGAGAGGAGTCGTAGCGGAGGAAACTATGGGAGTCAGTGGCCTTGTAGAAGACCGAGGTGAGAAGATGAGAGGTGCCCAAGGAGACTAGGATGTCCAGGAAAGATACGGAGGAGGTGGAGATGTGGAAGGTGATGTGGATAGAGGGGTGGAAATGTCCGACATATTCGATGAAACGGGAGATCTCATCTTCTGGAAGGTCAGACAGACCAATGCAGTCATCAATGTACCTACGATACATGAGGGGAAGAGGGCCCTGGTAGGTATGGATGATTTGGTGCTCAAGGTAACCCATGAAGAGACAAGCATAGCTAGGGCCCATTTTAGTGCCCATCGCCACACCGCTGATCTGGGTGAAGAAATTGCCATTGAACTCGAAAGAGTTGAGGTTCAAGACTAATTCTGCTAGACGGAGGAGGACGCCAGTGGCGATGGAGGGTTGGATCCTACGGTCCAGGAAAAACTGAAGAGCTTGAAGGCCGTCGGAGTGGGGAATAGAAGTATACAGGGAGCAGACATCCATAACGAAGAGGCGGTAGTGACGATCAGGAAGGAGGGTGATAGAGGAAAAGATGTTAAGGGCGTCGTTAGTGTCTTTGACATACGAAGGGAGGCCCATAACTATGGGTTGAAAGACACTGTCGAGGAAGTCAGAAATGAGAACAGTAGGACATGAGATGGAAGAGACAATAGGACGTCCAGGAGAGTCAGGTTTATGTATTTTAGGCAGCATATAGAAAGAGGGTCTGCCCAAGCAGTGGTCAGGAAGGATCATGCGGGAGGAGCTAGAGGGAAGTAATCCATCCTGAATGAAACGGAGGATCGTACGACGCACCACGGCGTTATTAGAGACAGTAGTGTCGTCGGGGGTGGGGAGGTAGAAAGTCGAGTCGGATAATTGTTTATCCCCTTCCCGGATATAAAGGTCTTTCCTCCATACCACCACAGAGCCGCCCTTGTCGGCCGGCTTGATGACAATATCATCACGTCGGCGAAGATCCTGGAGGGCTTGGTACTCTTCACTACTAAGATTAGAGCGTCGAAGTCTATGGGGACGAAGTGCCTTAATATCCCGGTAGGTACTGTTAATGAACTGGTCCAAAGCCTGTGATTCGCCCGAGCGGGGAGTCCAGTCAGATTTACGGGAGGAAAAGCGGGCAAATTCGTCTGTAGGAGGAGGTTGAGAGGAAGAGTTCGGATGATTAAAGTAATAGAGTTTGAGTCGTAGTCGTCTGTGATACTCCTGAATGTCCCGTAAGAGAGAGAATGAGTCACTCAAAGGGCGAAGGGGGACAAACTTAAGACCCTTGCTGAGAAGAGAACGCTCATGGTCGGAAAGGGGCAAATCAGGGGAATACAAGTGACAAGGGAGCTAGAGTCAGAGGCATTGGGGAGAGGAGGAGGTGGGGGAGGAGGAGGAGGAGGACGGAGGTTCAAGAGTTTACGTTTGTGCTGAGAGGATAAAAAGTCATACATAGATCGGTTGTGGTGGTGGATGGTATGGCGGATGAAGCGAAGAGTCCCAGGAAAGTTAGAGGTGAGTAGATGGAGTTGGGATAGGAGGTGTTGTTGGCGGGTGTTGAGGTGGGATATAAGACGAGAGTGGCTAGAAGCGACAAGACGAACACGTTTCAGGCCATGCTGGAGTTCAAGGTTCTGCAGTTGGCGGCGAAGATAGTTAGAGAGGTAGGGTTGACCGACTTGAGGTGAGAAGTGAGATCGGAACCCACACGGGAGAATTTTACGATGGAGGCAGTTGTTCAAGAAATTGAGGTGACAGGTAAATCTAGTTTTCTTGAAAGTAGTGAAGGCAAAGTCCTTAGAGATGTTAGAGAGTTCGGGGGGTAGAGTGGAGAAGGAGGCGATGATGGAGTGACGGATAGAATGAGATAGATGTTTGAGGGAGGGCATAGTGAGGAGATGAGAGAAGATCGAGAAAAGAAATGAGAGATAAACCAACTAGATGAAGATAGGTAGGATACGTGAAGGTATAGAGAAGCCAATAATAGAAAGAGGGAAGGTAGTGAATAGAAAGTATGAGGAGCAAAGTGCAAGAGGGGAGGGTAAGGAAGCACCCAGAAGTGAAGGCGAGGAGAGACTGACGAGAGATAGAATAGGTAGGTGAAAGAACGGAGTGGAAATGGTTCTAACTAAAGTACACAGAGATGAATGACGTTAAACAAACATAAAGTAGCAGCGATATCAATTGAGTAGGGAACAGGCAAATAATTGCAATGCTGCGGTAAAGCTGGTAGCAAGGAGCCAATGGTGGGGTGTGCTAAACACTCCAAGGTATGGTGACAGCTTTACAAATAAAGAACACAACACAATACTGACGTTTCGGCCTGTGGCCTTCTTCAGAATACATGGACAACGACAACAAGCGGTGAAGCACAATTACTACATGTTAGATGATAAAGTGGAGGGCGAGGAAAGTAGGATGCAAAAATAAGAAAAGAGAGAAATGAATTTTACATGATGAGAGGTATGATGGGCGTCAAAATATATAAAATAGAAAAAGAGAGAGAAAAATGTATAATAAATTGTACTTAGCTGAGCTCAGAGCAGGGAGCAGGAAAACTGTAATCCGTGCTGAAACCAGTCGGAATGACTAAATGACTAAAAGCGCAGAGAACGTGTATAGAAAGCAACACGTGACAAAGACAGGTCAGTAAAGAGGGCAAAAAGGATCAAATTTCGGGAAAACCAAAAGGGGGGGGGGAAAGGGGGCATAGACGAGGATACTCCTGGGACACAACAAGCAATACATATAAATCACTCAACAATGGAAGTGAGAGATCACGCGAGAGGTTAAGAGAAAGAAATAGAATGACACGACAAAGTAGTAAACTAGGCAGTGGGTGAGAGAGATGGACTCTACAGAATGGATGGCCTCGAACTGAACGAGTTGAGAGGTAGGTCAACGAAAGGAAGGATTGGATACTGGAGGAAGAGATACGGTGAGGAAGAATAATAAAGCCGGTATAATGAGAAGGGCGATAGAGGGGTGGTCCGGAGGAAGTTAGTCTATCGGGAGGTAGGGAAGTATTGGAGGAGGAGGTATGGAGAGGAGGGATAAGAAGCAGGTATGTGAAAACTGGATAGGGGGAGAGGCGGTAGGTCAGAAGTGAATGGAAAAAGAGAAAGTCTGGAAGAAGTGGAGCAATAGGGGATGGTGTGCAAGAGGTATGAACCATAGGAGGTAAAGAAGTAGGGAAATGATAGAACAAAGGGGGGAATGAAAGTGGGCATCAGGATAAGGGGGATACTGGAATAGTAGGTATAGATGAGTAGTGACTACAAGTTAATAGAGAGGAGAGGGGTGAGCTAGGAGTAGATCAGCAGAGGGGTGGTAGGAAGGACGAGGGACAATAGAGGTGGGCAGAGAGATCGTACGTACAGTCCAGGTGGAGAGGTGATATAGTGATAAAGAGGTAAAGGACATGAAGATAGTCAGAAGAGAAAAAGGTGTAGGGAGAGGGGGGGGGTTTAGGAGGAAGAAGGCAAGATGGGGGTTACTCAAAGAGGATATGAAAAGCAGGGATGGACGAGGAGTAGAGGACCCAAGAAGAGAAATAGGAAGAGAGGTCCATAGGTAGGAGGATGGAGTCGGAGGCAGGAGGGTCCTCAGAGGGACAGGGATACATTGATGCCACGAGGGGTGAGGCAGCCCCAACGAGCGATCAGACGGTGCTCAAGAGTGAGCCGACTGTGGTGATCAGAGGAGCATGATACTAGGCCAGTTACCAAGACATCAGTCTTACCTCGATGGCCCCTCGAGTTGAAGTGGGCTGCTACAGGAGTGTCCGCTTCTTGGGTGATGTCATTCAAGTGTTCACGGCACCTATCGCCGATTCTGCGACCAGACTGACCGATGTAGGTCAACTTGCATCGCTTACAGATGATGGCATAAATGATGTTCCGCGATGTGCAAGTGAATCCCTCTCTGATCTCGAAAGGACCATTAGGGAAGAGGACAGTGTCGGTCTGGAGAACGTGGTCACAAGTTTTACATACTCTCCGGTTGCAGCGGATAGTGCCTCGATGGCTGAAGTGGTCAGCAGGAAGACGGCCCCTGACAAGAAAGTCTCGGAGGTTCCGGTCACGTCTAAAGGCCACTAGTGGTGGGTCAGGGAAGAGCAGACGAGTAGTAGGGTCAGATCGAAGAATAGGGAGGTAGCGGTGGATGGTCCTAATAGCGGCGTAGTGGTGAGGGTGATGGGTGAGAGCGAGCACTACTCTATCAGAGGGGGGATGAGTAGAGGGGGTAAGAGCAGACTGACGTGAAGTGTGGAGAACTCGACGCAGGGCAGGGAGGAGAGCTGATTCAGGATAGAGACGTCGGCGGAAGAAATCAAGCATAAGGTGGGCATTGTGAAGGAAATCTTCGTCGTCTTGGCAAAGGCGACGAAGTCTGAGAAGCTGGGAATAGGGAAGAGAGTTCTTGCAGGATGTAGGATGAGAGGAGTCGTAGCGGAGGAAACTATGGGAGTCAGTGGCCTTGTAGAAGACCGAGGTGAGAAGATGAGAGGTGCCCAAGGAGACTAGGATGTCCAGGAAAGATACGGAGGAGGTGGAGATGTGGAAGGTGATGTGGATAGAGGGGTGGAAATGTCCGACATATTCGATGAAACGGGAGATCTCATCTTCTGGAAGGTCAGACAGACCAATGCAGTCATCAATGTACCTACGATACATGAGGGGAAGAGGGCCCTGGTAGGTATGGATGATTTGGTGCTCAAGGTAACCCATGAAGAGACAAGCATAGCTAGGGCCCATTTTAGTGCCCATCGCCACACCGCTGATCTGGGTGAAGAAATTGCCATTGAACTCGAAAGAGTTGAGGTTCAAGACTAATTCTGCTAGACGGAGGAGGACGCCAGTGGCGATGGAGGGTTGGATCCTACGGTCCAGGAAAAACTGAAGAGCTTGAAGGCCGTCGGAGTGGGGAATAGAAGTATACAGGGAGCAGACATCCATAACGAAGAGGCGGTAGTGACGATCAGGAAGGAGGGTGATAGAGGAAAAGATGTTAAGGGCGTCGTTAGTGTCTTTGACATACGAAGGGAGGCCCATAACTATGGGTTGAAAGACACTGTCGAGGAAGTCAGAAATGAGAACAGTAGGACATGAGATGGAAGAGACAATAGGACGTCCAGGAGAGTCAGGTTTATGTATTTTAGGCAGCATATAGAAAGAGGGTCTGCCCAAGCAGTGGTCAGGAAGGATCATGCGGGAGGAGCTAGAGGGAAGTAATCCATCCTGAATGAAACGGAGGATCGTACGACGCACCACGGCGTTATTAGAGACAGTAGTGTCGTCGGGGGTGGGGAGGTAGAAAGTCGAGTCGGATAATTGTTTATCCCCTTCCCGGATATAAAGGTCTTTCCTCCATACCACCACAGAGCCGCCCTTGTCGGCCGGCTTGATGACAATATCATCACGTCGGCGAAGATCCTGGAGGGCTTGGTACTCTTCACTACTAAGATTAGAGCGTCGAAGTCTATGGGGACGAAGTGCCTTAATATCCCGGTAGGTACTGTTAATGAACTGGTCCAAAGCCTGTGATTCGCCCGAGCGGGGAGTCCAGTCAGATTTACGGGAGGAAAAGCGGGCAAATTCGTCTGTAGGAGGAGGTTGAGAGGAAGAGTTCGGATGATTAAAGTAATAGAGTTTGAGTCGTAGTCGTCTGTGATACTCCTGAATGTCCCGTAAGAGAGAGAATGAGTCACTCAAAGGGCGAAGGGGGACAAACTTAAGACCCTTGCTGAGAAGAGAACGCTCATGGTCGGAAAGGGGCAAATCAGGGGGAATACAAGTGACAAGGGAGCTAGAGTCAGAGGCATTGGGGAGAGGAGGAGGTGGGGGAGGAGGAGGAGGAGGACGGAGGTTCAAGAGTTTACGTTTGTGCTGAGAGGATAAAAAGTCATACATAGATCGGTTGTGGTGGTGGATGGTATGGCGGATGAAGCGAAGAGTCCCAGGAAAGTTAGAGGTGAGTAGATGGTTGTGTTCTGTCTCAGGATTTGTTTTATTATTGTATCAATAGTAGACAAAAAAAGAATTGAAGTCAACGGTCACAACATAAACAATTTGCCTTAATAGCAGAGACACATAATAAAATACAAGAAATATTAGACATAATAGTAAAAGAAAGCCACAAGAAAGGTATCAGCTTGAATAGTAAGAAAACATTGATGTAATGGTCATATCGAAGTAACCATTATCACCGTCATGCAGCATACAAATAAACAGGACAAGTATGAAATAAGTGCAACGTTTGAAATACTTGTGAACAATAATATCAGATTGACGACATACCACATAAGTTAAAAAAAACAGAATAGCTTAAATAATATTTCTCAGAAGAATGTTGAAAGTTTCTTGGACAGTTAACACGACGAATGAGAAAATTCTAAAAGAGGCCAACACAAAAAGTCAGCTACTAAAAAACATCAGAAAGAAACAATCAACATTTTTCGGACACATTATGAGAAGAGGAAAGTTGGAATATTTGGCAAAATACAAGGAAGGATAGATAGCGGACGACAAAGAGAGAAAATATTAGATAGCTTGATGTCAAGGCATGGAAAACAGTCAACAGAACTTATATGATGCACTGTAGATTGAAGACTGTGTAAGGACATGATCGCCTATGCCAACCGGTATGACACATGATGATGATGATGATGATGATGATTTTATATTCATATTTTTTTAAAGAGTTATAACGTGTTAATTTGACAAAGAACTGGAAAGTAAAGATTCAGAAAAGTTATAAAATGGAAAAACATATTTGAGAAAAATAAAAAAGTTATCTTTTCTTTGTAATATACTAAGTAATAATAAACAAGCAGCTTTAAAAAAATGAGGAAGATGCAATGCAATCCATTTCTGACAATAGAAACATCAAAAAGAGTTCTGTTCTTAAATGTTATGTAGAGCCAGTCTTAACATATGGATGTGAATCATGGACAATAGGACAACAGACAAGAAAATCATGGAGGATGTAAAAATGTGGTTTTACAGAAGAATGTCGAGAATACCATGGACAGCTAAGAAGAGTAAAGAAAAGTTCTGAAAGAGGCCAAAGCGAAACGAGAGCTAATTTCCAATATTGTGAAGAAATAATCATAATTGTTTGGCCATATAAGGAAAAGAGAACAACTGGAATATATTTTAACAACTGGAAAAATTGAGGGACGAAGAGATAGAGGGAAGCAAAGAGATAAAATACCAGACAGCTTGGCAGAAAGTCATAAACAGAAATGATAAATTACTGTCGAGATCGAAAGCTGTGGAGAGACCTACGCCAGCATACCTGTTACTTGATGATAATGATGTCTTTATTTTGCACTGAGGTGATGTCTTTTTCTTTGTTGGTACCATTACTTCTGCCTTTTTACTACTAAGGCTGAGTCCTTTATTTTTGCGTTCTTTCACTATAATGTCTAACATTTCTTGTCTCGCTATCTTTCGTTTGCCTGAAGTATTGTCTATGTCTGCAATGTCGTTTCCTGTATACATTTTACTGCCTTTTGTAATTATTGCAGTGGCCCATATAGTTTTGTATGTAGTGTTGTATCTATGGTTCAATGGATTTTCCTCACTCAGTCTACTATATTCAGTGCAGTCTTGAAGTATGTGTTCAGCAGTCTGGGGTGCCTGTCCATATGTACAAGTAGTAGAGGTGCCGATCGTGAATTTTGTATACATTTGGTTATTTGGTTAGTTGGTTATTTAAGGCCCCGGTATCACTGCAAACGAACTAAAATTAATAATTGATCAACCGCCCATGCCAGCGTAATCATCCGAATCTCATCTCCCAAACAAAGAGAGGCAACTGTAGTCCCCATCATATCAGTCTCAGCACACGCCAAAAGACATAAGGCGAAACCGCGCAGACAGTGAACACAGCCAACTGGTCCCTGCCATACGACATCATCGTTCATCGTAAACAAGCGGGATATCGAACCATGATCAAAACGGATGAGACACACAGCTCACGGTGTGCACAGAGCACTTAACTCAGTAGCTCCTGCAATAAGCCGGACTTGGAATATGAGGAAACTGCAACAAGGAACACTTTTCATGCATAGCCTTCAATTGTTCCTGCCGCCTATCCACCATATACCGGGAGTTCACGTGCTCTTGAAAATGATGATCGTCATATTTAAAAAAAAAATGTAGAGCTCTTGATGTTAGGCCATCGTTGTTGACTCCAATTCCGAACATATAGACACACAGTTAGTCGTCAGATTATCCCCGTCGCACATGAAACAACCGACCGTAAGATTAGCGTCTAGAGTCTAGGGATATACGATGAACCCTGTTGATGACACTAAAAAAGTCGTACACACAATTTCGCTCCCTTTCGATTTAAAGAGATAAAACTGCGGCTGACGAAGTAGTTTACATTGATAAGTAACATGGAAATAACTTGCGTCAAGGAATTCCAACAACGACCATAAACAGTACCAATGTGAGGTAAAGCGCAGATCAAGTGTAGACGTTGGAAGGTCGCATTCACAACACTTGATTTGTCAAAAAGGGACTGTTGCCGGCATACAATTTGTATACATGTGACTATTGAGTCGATTGTGTCCTGTTCTGAGGCGTATAATAATAACTTGTTCATATATATTCATATTATAAAAGGTATCCTGATGTGTGGCTTGTGGTCTCCTGATTGATTTGATTATCTGTTTCTTATGATGATATGTAACCGGTGTAACTAATCGTGTGCCTGTTGAACCTTCATTTGCCAAATGATCTGCTTTCCCAGTTTCTGGTATTCCATAGTGATATGGGATCCACTGCAGAGCAGCCCTGTTGTGATTGCAGATTTCAGACAACAAGGTCTGCAGATGTGGTAATTTTAAGGATTGTAGTGCCTGGAGTACTGATCTTGCATCTGTCAAAAACACTACAGGCTGTGGGCTACGATTATTGTTCAGCAGTTTTTCTATTGCCTTTTTCTTTGCTGTTACCATTACTTCTGTCTTTATGTGTTAAGGCTGAGCCCTTTATTCTTTCCTTCTTTCACTATAACGTCTAACATTTCTTGTACCTCATGTTCAATCTTTGCGATTAGGACAGTATCATCAGTACACCTTAGATTATTTACATTATGACATCCGATTGTTATTCCAGGCATGCTCCTTATGGATCTTAAAAGAATCTCACTATACATATTAACCAAATCTGGTGGCAGTACACAACCCAGCCTAACACCTTGTTTTATTTGTTGAAAAATTCCCAATTGATTTCATGTTCTTATGGCCGTTGTTTGCTGCCAGTACATGCTATTTATTATTCTTAGATCGTTGCTGTCAACGTTTATGCCTTTTACAATTTTGATTATTTCGTGATGCTTTACTTTGTCAAATGCTTTGGTATAATCTATTAAACAGGCATAAATTTGTTTTCACCTCTATGGCACTTTCTACTAATGATCGTATGATTTATATGGCATTGCACGTTCCTTTACCTCTAACACATTAACATTAACACACCGGTAGTACGAATGGGAGCTGATGAGGTGACCAGGGACAAGTTGATGACATACCTCGGAGTTAAGTTTGATCGCAGCCTGTGTTTTCGGGACCACGTCGACCATGTGATAACAAAATCCCGCAAAGGATTAGCCGCCTTGAAGGTCATGGCAGCTGCCAACATCGAGCAGAGGCTACTTACTCTTCTGTTCCAGGGATTAGTCCTCGCACCAATCGAGTATGCCCTGGCCATTCTTACTGTCAGTACGACTCAAATTGATAGGCTGGAGAAAATACAAAATGAAGCCATGCGCATTATCCTGGAATGTACGAGGGACACTCACTGTGTGGCAATGAGGTATCTTCTTGACTTTCCAACCATGGATGACAGAATCAAGATCTGGAGAGCACGAGCATACCTGAAGATTAGTACAGATACAGAGCATCCATTGCACCACGTGCTCAACGCAGATAAAGGTACCAGGCTAAAAAGAGGCAAATCATGGGTGCGCCGAGCAGAAGATGTCATCAAACAGGTCTGTGGGCTTACCGATCTCAGCGTTGGTGAGGAGTGGATACCGGTGCCTACGTCATTGAAGGGGACTTTCTCATGTATTGTCACACTCGACAGGAAAAGTAGGGAACAGAACCCGGTCGTGGTTAATGCTGAGGTCAACGGTCTCATCTGCGATAACACCGATGAGAAAGATGCAGTCATCTATACAGACTGATCTGTAAGACGACACGAAAGAAGTGCATGGGCATTTACAGCACGTTCGGCAGGCAGAATAGCCAAGGAAGACAGTGGTGCATACGCCATGACCACGAGTAGCATGACAATGGAGGTGATGGCAGTGACCAAGGCATTCAAATGGTTAGAGTCACAAGACTACATCCACGCATGTATACTGAGTAATTCGATGAGCATGATAAAAAAAGTGGAGGCGGGCTTTGTACGCATGCAATGGGTAGAGTCGTTGCAGAAATCCAAAATACGTAAGGTCACCTTTGTCTATGTCCCTGGACATGCGGGAGTACGGGGAAATGAGAGAGCGGACAGGTTGGCTAGCTGCGCTGTCGTTAAGGACGGGCAACCGATGGATCGGGCGGACATCATCAATCCACTCCGAGATGTGGGAAGAGCACAGGACTTCGACAAACACAGATCAACGTCGCTTCTTCGGATGATGGAAATGGGAGTTAAGATGGGCACAGCCAGAAATGAGAAACTTGGTGGCCGTGTAAGAAGACTTATCAACCAACATAGAACTGGAGTCGTCAGTCGCTGGACACTGAGGGAATTGCTGAGGAGGGGATCTGAGCACCTATGGACATGTTCGGAGTGCAATGATGATGACCCGCAAATAACTCAATTACTTACCTCTAACAAAACCACACTGTTCATCATTATTGTCTAACTTATCAAGATAGTTGACGTTTAATTGTTGAGACTACATTTATATCTTTTTGAAATGTTCTAGCCTATTTCGTTTATGTTTATCTTTTTTTATAACAATGTTGTTGCTTTGCTGTCTTTCTTAGGGATACTAGTTATAAGAGTGCTGAGATGCAGACCAGTTTCATTTTAGGGTAAAAAAAAACATTTGCTGTTCACTGTTTTTGCACTTAACTATGAGGTTAGATTGTTATTAAAATGACGTTTGTCGTTTTACTGGTCAGATTGGTGTCGGGGCAAGGTGAACAAGAGAATTATTACGATACAAAGGTAACATGATCGGCTAAGCTAACAAGACGTATGGTAATGATTTACTACCAAATATCCAAATATTCCCTTTACACATTTATGTTGTTGAAAACAACCTTAATTTACTTGTAGTGAATTATTAAACAAGTTACCTTCGCAAATAGTTTCAATGAGGCCCTGCAGAATAGTGTTCATATCCTCAGATCGTTTGGCATTGAAGACCTTTCCATTTTCTCCGATAGCTCCTGTAATTGTTCTTTATTTTCATCGCTAATACCAATAATCAAAGTGAGAATGCCTAACCCTCTTACTCTGTGGACTGCCTTTAACACTGTTAGAGTATAAGATAAGACCATGAGTTTTCTTAATACAATACACACCACAGTGTAATTCAATACATGGACAACAGAACACAATGCAGTACATTACACTAGAATATATAATGCATTAAAATATAATACGATATATTATATCACCGTAATGCACAATAAAACAACTAGAACATTGTTAATACAAATAAATTAATTAAACTATCTAGCAACATTGTTAACATCAAATGGTAGATGTACAACATAGGTGTGATGCAGAAAAGCTCAGGCAAAAGCAGGTTTAAAAAAATAGGAAGATACTGTTCAATCCACTTTTGACAACAGAAACAAGTTGTTTGTTTTAATTTCGGAGTGTGGATTATGTGATAAAGGTGAATGAAAAAGTGTTTCCAATGGATATGTATATATATATATTTAAAAAGTTGTTTAAATTGTTATATTCAAGGAGAAGGATAATATAAGATAAGTACGTTTTTAATGTAACCATCTAAAAAGGTGTGGTTAGACCATAAATTATCGCATGTGAAATTAGCGATCTACCTTGCGGGGGAAACATCGCCTGGTCACCCCCAACGGGAGACAAATAATACTAAATGAATATTATTATCGAGGGAAACTTCCGAGGCGACAGATCAGCGAACCATTTCAGAGGAATATATATATTTACATCACTCGGAAAAAATGACAAATAATCAACAGCAGAAAAAAAAATTAAAAAACAATGTATGGTTCCAAGCAGGATCGAACCTGTACTCCTTGGCATAGCGCCGTGCCTTCTCGTGACAACACGGACCACACAATGGTTATGATTTCAATCAGAAAAAGCAAGAGAAGATACGAAAACAAACAAAAGAAGCGCAAAACACGATCATGCAAACGATACAAATAAAACACTTAAAGGATCAAGAATCAAGGAAAACCCTAGATGAAAAACTAACAGAGGAATTCAAGAAACTCCTAAACGAAAAAAAGATGCACAGTAGAAGAAGAGTGGAAAAAAAATTAAGAAAACAGTCATCAACATTTCAAAAACATCTTTGTATGTGGAACAAAGCTAAGGCCAAAAGAAGGGAAAAAGAGCACCCCGTGGTGGAATGAAGCAATCATATAAGCAATTAAAGAAATGAAGATATTGTTTAGAAATTGGAGGGAGAATAGGAATAAGAAAAATAATGAAAAATATGCCCTAGATTGGAAAAAAGGGTTACATTTTGATCAAAGAAGCTAAGCAAAAGAAATTGACATGCTTTTTTTTACAAAATATGAGCATGGAGTTCAAGACAGCCAGAAGAGAATACTACAAAGCAGTAAAAATCACAAGAGAGAGACAAGGAAACCACGATCTCGCTGAGCACATACATGACAAAGACGGACATCCAATATAAAATACCAAAATAGGCACCAGAGATGGAAATAATATTTTGAGAACCTATTGAACATGCCACCAAATATCAATAAAACAATAACAGCCACGCAAAATCATGCACAAATACTGAACCCAACATCATAAGAGTGGAAATCGAAAAAAGTAATCAAATATGCAATAAGAAATAAAGCACCGGGGACAGATGACATGCAAGTTGAAATAATAACAGCAGCTGGAGGTACTTGAGTGACAAGGCTGCACAGAATATTCAATGCAGCATGGTATCAGCATAACGACCGAGGAGACTGGCAGCATGCAATCATCGTATCGATATGGAAAAAAAAGGTAGCAAAAGAGACTACAAGGTAAATTTGAGGTATATCTATTCGCAGCCATGTAGGAAAAATGCACGCCGCAATTGAAGAAAAAAAAACTGAGACCAATAATAGAACTGACGTTAAGCGAATCTCTAACGGGGTTCTAATGAAGAAAAAAAAAAAACTGAGGATGTACTGACGCATTTTTCACCTTAAAACAGCTAGCAGTAAAGACGAAAGAAGGCAATGTACATAACTTTTATCGACCAAGAAAAACGCATTCGAAAGAGTAAATATAGAACAGCTGTCGATGAAACTAACAACTTACGGGGATAGCCAACATCTAACCAACCTAATTAAACGTCTCTACATCAACATCAGCTTCACAGTCAGGCAATGCAGACTTCCTTGAAGTTAGATCAGGCGTAAGACAAAGGAGCGTACTATCCACCCGACTATTTTAATATAAACATGGACCATATGTACAATTTAGCCAACTCATCAGAGACAGAGGAGATTAACGAGCTTGTATTTCCAGACGATCAAACCCTAATACATGGAAAAATAGAAGACCTTCAAGAATACCTAAATTGACTCAACAACACAAGCACAAAATGCAACATGAAAATCAACATCAACAAAACAGAAGTTTGTCGCAAAAGGGAAACAGAATGTCAGCATAACGAAGCCCGACAGACAACTGAAACAAGTAAAGGAATTCCAATATCTAGGACAACTAGTGAAAAAAGACAGTTCATAAACAGCAGAGACAGACTCAAGATAACGCTTGTCAAATCATTGGACAGCTATCCCCACTATTGCCCAACAAGGAAATAACTATAAAGGCAAAAGTGGGCATTCTACTATATAATTTGTATCGCAACGTTATGTTACCAATGCCAGCCCTGGTCACAATAAGCAAGAATTAAGAAAAATATCCTCTACTGAGATGAAATATGCTAGACGAATGACAGGAAACAGCATGCGAGACAAGATCAAAAATGAAGGACTGAGAAAAAAAAACTAGTGATGAAAACACAATACAGCGAGCCTTCAGCAAACTTTGCGAGAGCGCCAGGCCCAAGGGACGACCACGAAAAAACTATGATTTGATCGAGTATTATGCGCTAGGAAACATATCAGAAGCGAACAGACGAGCAAAAAAAACGCAAATTATATCTCCATTCGACGCTGAAAGGCAAATGAAGTATGGAAAAAGTGGAAGAGGAAGAAGAAGTAGAAGAGGAAGAAGAAGAAAAAGTAGAAGAGGAAGAATAAAACGAAACAAGAAAAAAAGAGTTCTTAAATGTTATGTATATCCAGTTTTAAAGTATTGATGTGAATCATGGACAATGGGATAACAGACAGGGAAGTCACTGGAGGCTGTAGAAATGTGGTTTTACTGAAGAATGTTGAGAATACCATATACAGATAAGAAAAACATTATAAACGTTTTTAAAGAGGCCAATGCTAAAAAGAGAGATAATGTCCAATCTTAGGAAGAGACAATCATCATTTTTGTATCATGTCATGAGCAAGGAACAGCTGGAATATATTGTAACAATTATTCTAATTTGCTTTCATTTGTTTTTCTGTTAGCCTCTGCTGCAGTGTTCTATTTTGTCCTATTATGTTTCTATTATTTCATGAAGCCGTCTTTTAAATACAACAAACAACATCCGAGCACATTGGTCGGTTTATTGCAGTAAGACATCTCGCCATACGTGCAAGCCACGTTTACCAGACACATGCTTATTTTGATAAAAACATCACTCTCAGAGAAAAAAAGATATAACAAACTGAATTACATTGACCGTCCAAGTTAATGAAGAAAGTTAAATAAAATGGGAGAAAATAGTAAAAAAAAATTATGAGAGACTGTGCTATGTTCAGAGAAATCAGACCATCAGTTCGGGTAATTACTGATCGCAGTGTCGTGATACTAAATGAACATAATGATATATTTCAAAGATGGAGTGCACACTATAGAACACCATTTGAAAATATTTAAAAACACTCAGTTATGATTATAGTAAGCAAAGAAAAGAAGCAGACCATATACGCTTGATGAAGTGCGTCCCGCAATAAAAAAATAAAAAAAATTGAGAGAAGGAATTCACCTGGATGTGATGTTTCAACTGAGTTCATAGGAAGGTCAGTGTCCGTATTTATCATGCATTGTCTATAGTCTAAGGGCTCGCTAGAATTTTATATTAAAAAAATAGAAAGCTTGATTACACACATCAGGAGGAAAAAATAATCTTTGTTTGTGCTGCGTAATTAGGAGGAAACTGGAATATGCTGAGAACGGTATAAGAAATAGATGACAGTAGTGATATAGAGGTAAGAAAAACGAATATATGCCAGAGGTCAACAACAAAACAAACAAAAAACTGTACAGACGATAGTACGTTGAGGAGACACAAGGACACTATCAGGTAAATGTCAGACGATGATGATTATGATAATGATGATAATAGACACGACAAAAAATGTATGTATGTCGATATGATACTAACAGAGATATAGAAATGCATGTTTGTATGTAAACACGATAATATAGGCCATAATAATATGTTAAAATGTATGTGTGCATGGAAACATGATAATAAAAAAGCATAACGAAATATACATGTAAATGCGTAAACATGTTAATAAAAGTCATAAAGAAACGTTTGTATATGTGTGTAAATATGACAATAAAGCGATACATAAATATATGCATGTGTGTAAACATATTACTAAAATAGATAAAGACATATGTGTTTGTTTGTAAACATGATAATAAAAAAGTTATAGACATGCATGTATGCGTGTATACATGATAATATAATAGTTAAAGAAATGCATTGTGTGTAAACATAATGCCGCCTATCAGAGACACGTATACATTCTTACCTGTTTCTACATTTTTAAGTTTTCCATTAGTTATTAAGGCAATATATTTTTTAGCACCGCTTCTAGCTCCTTGAAGTGGGTCAGTTAGGATTTGGTTGTCGACTACAGAATTCAAAGCATTAGCAATATCTGTGTCTTCTGTTGAGCAGGGTGCACCACGAATGGCCTGTGGAAATGAAAGAATTAGTAAAAAAAATAGTATGGTACAGGAAATATTGTTAATAAAAATACAATTATGGAAACTTTTATTGCACATATGTTTTTCAATGATTCTTTTTTTTAGCTGTTTTCTACATTTCAGATTTGTAGTGTAATTCTTACGATTCTTCAATAGCACACTCAATATAAAAGAAGCGATCAATGAAGTAAAGCGACCTCAAAGATAAATACATTCTTGGGTGAGTGAGTTAATTTTAAAAGACATAACGTGTCAAATAGGTTCATATCTAATATATTTCGATCCAAAATAGTTGGATATGAACAATATATTGTGTTCCTAAGATACCACGTAAATGAAAATTAAGATAGCAAAATCATATTCTTAGTATTTATTTTTAGGCGTAGTGAACACGCATCGGGTTATCATCAACTGCAACGTGTAAATAAGGTACCAAATAAAAAAGGGTGTAAACGTTTCACCTAGGTCTTGCAAAGTGTATGGAGAATATGGTTGCAGTCATCATGTTTCTCTACCACCACAGACACGTTTCTAGACGAACTGGTTAATATAATGCCAGGTTGGATTTACATACTAGAAATCTTGTGGTACACATTTTTAGAGGACGGGTGAACCCCGAAGCCTTATCAGTCAGAAATTAAATTGTCGCATTTGTGATAAAAAAATTGAACCTAACTTGTTAGTAGCGACAAATTAACCATTCAGTCACTGGAGCTTCAAAATGAAAGTGTATAACATCAGCAAGATCAATCACTCTAGAATGACCACTAAAATACCCTTTCAGGTGTAATGCAACAACATAAGGTCATTACCATCACTAAAATACCATTTCAGCTGTAATGCAACAATATAAGGTCATTTATCATCATCATCATCATGTGCCATACCGGTTGGCGTGAGCGATCATGTCCTTCCACAATCTTCTATCTACAGTGCATCGTATCAGTTCTGTTGTTGACTGTTTTCCATGCCATGACACCAAGCTATCCATATATCTCGTTGTCTTCTGTGATCTCTCTTTCCTTTTATTTTGCCAGTTGCAATAAATAAGGTCATTACCACCACTACAATACAATTTCAGGCTTAATGCAACCAACTACTGTAAAAAAGTAAAATACCCCCGTCACGCCAAGTGGCGTATAGGGAAATATGGTGTTAGTGACCCTATATTTTACAGACCTTCAGCACATGATTTTGGGGTAATGTGGTCAGTATTACGCCCGTGCTGCTTTACTTTCCCAGAAAAAAATCCGGTACCCATTTAAGGCTGGGTGAACCCGGAAGCCGTCGGTTGGGATCGAACCCTACCCCTTGTCCGTGGTAGTCCAGTTCACTAACCACTGAGCTATCGCGGCTCCAACCAACTACTGTGCCTACTCTAATTGCATCTTTCCCTTGTGAACAGCGCTAAATATGATCGAGAGCTGTTTGGCACACATATATTTTGAGACAAAGTTTGCAGATGATGGTGTATATCAAATTCCACAATATGCACTTAAAGCCTGGGTATAAATTATTTCAAAACTATCTGAAGTACTTTCCTGCAATATTAGCACTATACATTATTTTAAACTATCTGAAGTATGTTCCTGCAATATAAGCACTATAAATTATGTGAGACTATCTGTAGTGTTTTGCTGCAATATTAGCACTATAAATAATTTGAAACTATCCGAAGTATTTTCCTGCAATATTAGCACTATAAATTATGTGAGACTATCTTTAGTATTTTCCTGCAATATTAACACTATACATTATTTGAAACTATCTGAAGTAGTTTCCTGCAATATTAGCACTATAAATTATTTGAAATTATCTAATGTATTTTCCTGCAATATTAGCACTATAAATTATGTGATACTATCTATAGTATTTTCCTGCAATATTAGCACTATAAATTATTTGAGACTATCCGAAGTATTTTCCTGCAATATTAGCACTATAAATTATTTGAGACTATCCGAAGTATTTTCCTGCAATATTAGCATTATAAATTATTTGAGACTATATGTAGTATTTTCTTGCAATATTAACACTATAAATTATTTGAAACTAGCTAAAGTATTTTCCTGCAATATTAGCACTATAAATTATTTGAGACTATCTGAAGTATTTTCCTGCAATATTAGCACTATAAATTATTTGAGACTATATAAAGTATTTTCCTGCAATATTAGCACTATAAATTATTTGAAACTATCTGAAGTAAAGGTAAAGGTAAAGTACGAGACTTGAACCGGCGTCTTAGCACACGAGGTTACACCCATATGTGCTCGGCCGCCTATCCAAAAATGTTCGGAGATTTCTGTTTAGTGTCACCTCAAGCGTCTAAACTCAGATGCGAGGCTACATTCCTCACCTTACAAGGGTAATACCCTGGTACACATTTCTGCCAACGGCTGGGTCGACCGTGGGGGTATTTTTTTTTCCAACCACGAGTACAACTCACACAGCTTCCAGCGGGAATCGAACACGGGTTGTCCTATATATTATTTGAAACTATCAGAAAAAATCTTCGAACAATATACTTAAGTGAAACTATCTGAAACATCTTCCAACAATATAATTATTTGAAATTATCTTTAAACGTTTCTATTGTCCATCTCCTCATCTCATGTTACATACATTTAAAAAGATAGATTTCCCCTTGTATTTGCAACAACTTTTATTTTATTTCTTTACCATTTTAGAGCAACCTATATGATAGTTTTGTTACAATTGCTTACTCAATATTAGTCGGTGTAACAACTCGTTCATGATATCAAAATATGTTCTTGTTTATTGTTCGATTGTCCCAGATTCACTTTCAATATTTTTTTTTTCTTTAGACGTAAACAGGGGGAAGTAAAATGTCTTAATTGTCATTATTCGTAATGCAGCATTTGTGTGAGTTATTCCACATTTCACCTGTAATGTACATCTTCCATCTAAAATTAACAACATTCCATGTGTCGTTTTTTTATTCGCAGTTTTCATGTTTCCTATTTTCAGCAACATTGTTATTAATGTGTAACATCTTTGGTCGTACATAATCTTAGGGATATATATATGGCCCTTTTCGTCTTGTCAGACGGTCTAGTGGAGGCTATTGCGTATTTTTTTGAGGTATTGTTTTTGCCGAACAACTTCTCTCGTGGCTAATTCTACCAATGTTTGACAAACACACGCGGTCACATAATGAACAGGTCAGGCTCGCTGGTCCACAGGGTTTACCATCCTTTTTCATGAGTCTCTTCTCTTCTAAATCCTGTCTTAGAACAGTCTCAAATGTTGTTATACCGTTCCTTATACGTGCTCTCCATGATGTGCGATCACTTGCCAGATGTTGCCAGTCGTTTTCACAGATGGAGAAGTCTTTCAGAGATGATTTGCAGATATCTCTATATCGTAGTTTAGGTCTGCCGATTTGTCGTTTTCCGTGTTTTAGCTCGCCATATAGTATTTGCCTAGGAATGCGTTTTTCTTCCATCCGTTGGACATGCCCCAGCCATCTTAGCCTTCGACTTCTGAGCATCGACATGATTGTTAGGGTCTTAGCACGTTGCAGGACAGTTAAGTTGGTTATTTTGTCCTGCCATTTGATGTGCATTATTTTGCGGAGACATCGCATGTGGAAGACATTTAGTCTTTTTTCCTGGTTTGAGTATGTTGTCCAGGTTTCGGATCCATATAGTAGTGTGCTAAGCACACAAGTTTGATATATTAAGAGTTTAGTCTTTTGAGTTAGTTTCGTGTTGTTCCATGCCCTTTTTGTGAGTTTGCCGAAGGTCGTAGCTGCCTTACCAATTCGACAGTTTATTTCTTCATCAAGAGAGATGGTTTGCGTAACTGTGGATCCAAGATATGTAAATTTCTGTACTGATTCTAGTGGGCAGTCTTTTAGAGTAATAGATATAGGTTTGAAGTCACCTTGATTTAGTATTACTGTCTTCTGAACATTAATTGACAGTGAAAAAAGGTCGCATGCTTTATCCAGGTTGTTGATCAGCGACTGTAGGGTGGCCTCACTATGAGCGACTAGGGCTGCATCGTCAGCAAATAAAAATTCTTTAAGTAGGGCAACATTTGTTTTGGTTTTTGCTCTTAGTCGTGCTAGGTTGAACAGTGAGCCATCTGGTCTAGTGCGAATGTAAATATCTCCTGAGCTGTTTTCGAAGGTGTAATTTAGGAGGGCAGCAAAAAATATACCAAAAAGGGTGGGGGCGAGGACACATCCCTGTTTCACTCCTTTGTTGACTTTGAAATTCTCTGATGGACTCCCATCAAAATGGACTTTGCCATTCATGTCTTCATGGAAGGAAATTATCAGCCTAAGTAATTTAGGAGGGCAGCCTATGCCTTCTAACACCTTGTAGAGACCATCTCTGTTTACTGTGTCGAATGCCTTTGTGAGATCCACAAAGGCAATATAGAGCGGCATATTTTGTTCCCGACATTTTTCCTGCAGTTGTCTAAGAGTGAAGATCATATCTATGGTTGATCTCCCGGGTCTGAAACCGCATTGGGACTCGGGAAGCACCCGTTCTGCAAGTCTATGCAGGCGATTAAGTACGACTCTAGCAAAAGCTTTGCCTGTTGTGCTAAGGAGAGAAATGCCTCTGTAATTGTTGCAGTCACCCCTGTCTCCTTTATTCTTGTACAGCGTTATAATCTTGGCATTTCTCATATCATGAGGTATTTCTCCGTTTCTCCAGCATTTAATTAGCAGTTTGTATAGGTGTGGAAGTAGTACGCTTAGGTTGTCCTTTAGTACATCTGTGGGAATGTTGTCATTTCCTGCAGCTTTTCCTCTTGAGAGGGCATTTATAGCGTCAGCAAGTTCGTTCATAGTAGGCTCAACATCCAGTTCAAACATTGTAGGATATTTGGGTATTGATTGTGCTAGAGCTGTGTTTGCTGGTCTGTCGTCACTGTATAGATTAGAGTAGTGTTCAACCCATCTTTGCATTTGTTGTCCCTTGTCAGTAATAGGTTCTCCAAACTTGGATTTTAGGGGGGCTAATTTTGTTATTTTTGGTCCAAGGGCCTTTTTTATATTGTCATGCATGGTTTTTGAGTCGCCCCTGTCTGAGGCTTTCTGTATTTCAGAGCATAGATTGTTCCAGTATTCGTTTGCGCATCTTCTTGCTTCGCGTTGTAGGGTGGCTTGCGCATGTTTGAGCTGATCCTTGGTGATTTGATTGGGATTATTATTGAAGTTCAGTAAAGCCTTTTTCTTATTAGCTATTAGTGGGTCTAGTCTTGCTGCATTTTCTTCGACCCAGTCGTTCTTTGAGAACCGTTTCTGGCCGTAGGTAGATAGAGCGCAGTTATAGATGTGTGTTCTCAGGGAGCACCAGTTGTCATCCACACTTGATGCATCTTCTACTTCTTCTACCAGTTCATCAAACTTGGATCTAAAAATATCTTCGGTTGGTGTGGTTTTTGTCGCTGTGATGTTGATCTTGGCTGCTGCAGGCTCTCTTGATTTGTAGATACGACTACTTCTGGCTTTGATCTTACTAATGACTAGAGCGTGGTCTGTGTTGCAGTCTGCACTGTGATATGTTCGTGTTATTCTGATGTTATTTAAAGACTGCCTACGTGTAAGAACTAGGTCTAGTTGGTGCCAGTGACCACTTCTAGCATGACGCCATGTTACTTTATGCTTGTGTTTCACATTAAAGTATGTATTTGTTACACATAGGTGGTTATTTGAGCAGAATTCTAGGAGTCGCTGGCCATTTCCATTGATTTTTCCAATGCCGTGGTGACCTAGACATGTTGGCCAATATTGCTGATCAGATCCTGTGCGTGCATTGAAATCACCGAGTAAGTATAATAGTTCCTCTTTTGGAAGTGAGTCAATGGTCATTTGCAGTTGTTGGTAGAAGTTGTCTTTCTCTTCGTCTGATGCAGCCAACGTTGGTGCATAGGCACTAATGATATTTATTGATCCACTCTTCGTATGTAGCTGGAGTATCATCAAGCGTTCAGACACTCCTTTTGGCGTGGTTATGGAGTTTATGTGTTTGTTATGTACAGCAAAGCCTACTCCATGTATACGTGGTTTTTCGGGGCTTAGGCCTTGCCAGAAAAAGGTATAGTTTTCTTCCTTTACAGAACCACAGTCTGAGAGTCTTGTTTCTTGTAGGGCAGCAATATCAACATGTAGCCTATTTAGTTCTTTATCTATGAGAGCTGTTGTTCTAATTTGTCCTTCTTTCAGTGTGTTTGTTTTAGTAAGTCCAGGGCACATGGTCCTTACGTTCCATGTGCCAAGTTTAAACATTGGTAATTTCTTCCTCATTTCACTTTGCCTACTCTGCCTGGGCACAGGATATGGAGATAGTGCTTTACCCAGTCGCACTATCCCCCTCTCGACTTCGTTTCAAGGATTTCCGAAGGAGGGACAAAGTCCATACGTTCGGAATTGAAAGAAGGTGCAGGGGATGCCAGACAGACGAAAGGGATATAAATAAATAAATAATGCATTATTATATTTCTAAATTCTGAAACACAAATATGTTCAAAAGAAGAGGCACTTCAATATGTTTCTTTTAAAAGAACTTTTCAATATTATTTATAGTAAAATAGTAAATGTTGTCCACTAGCATATATCGTTGGATGTGTTAGCGACGTCCCTGTGTTGATCATCAGCTTGGTGCTGTAGCCAGTTCCCTTCCTCGGCACCTTTCCTCCCCATATAATATCTCTTGCTCCCATTTAAAGTGGCTGATTGAAAACCGAGAGCTTTGATGACAAACTATTTTCATCTCGACTGGCATTTTAACGCAGAATACACTAAACACAACGGACTCTCAATATGTATAGCTCCAATACAATTTTACAATATTTTAGGATTTTATTAAATTAATTCTTAGAAGAAAAAAAATTGTTTCATTTTGTTGTTACTACCCTAGACAAAACAAGAAACTAAAACAAATATATTCGATCTGACATTAGTGTGTCCACAGGGACTGCTTCGCCCAACATTAATGTGCTCGGACCGCTAAACACATTTTGTTTTACTATTTAGAGTATGTTTATTTCATAACTTGTGTACCATAACATAAGATTTGTTAACATTTCAAACCATAGGGAAATGAACATGAGTGAAATGGGCGGTCGAGAGATACGGCATTGGCCTGTGGACAAGAAGAACCTCGGTACGATTCTCACCAAAGACGATATACATTTGTTCAACACATTCCAGTCGTTACAGCTTCATGACGAATTCTTCATGACGAATTCTTCATGATTTTATCTTTGATACTGGATAGTGAGTCCCGATGGCTAACATTCTCGTATAGCAAGGACAAGCAGGTGGTCCAGTATGCATTATGTGCATGTTAAAATCTATTGACAGTTAAAAAGCAAAGTGAGCGCTGCCCCGGGTCAAACTGTTAAGCAGGCATATACCTCCTTGCCAATGACAGATATGCCAGGCTGAAAGGTGCAGATGCCACAGTTTTGATGTAAACTAGTGAGGCAGTGCATCAACGCTAACAAGAAGATGATTTTTACTTGATGTTCATTATCTAAGTATATTTATTAAGATTCAATTCCTTGCTCGGAACATCCAATATTTTGTAAAGGTTATGTTAGCCGTTAATATGCATTGCATAAATGAGTAGGAATGTCTAACCCGTAGACTTTTAATAGTTTCTTCGTCCTCTTCACTTGCTCATTTGCCTTTCAACTAGGGGAGGTATAATTTGCGACCTTTTGCTCTTATGTTCGCCTATACTGCTGTTATGTTTCCCAGTGCTTCTAATATTCAATCCATCATTCTTTTTCGTGGTCGACCATTGGGTCTGGTATTCTCATAACGTTTGCTGAAGGCTCGTTGTGTTGTGTTTTGATCTTTCTGCCTTGTACCGTGGCCAAACCATTTTATTTGTTGTTTCCTTATTTTCTATGGCGGGGGTTATTAGCTTTTTTTTTCCTCAGGAATAGTTTATTCGCAAATAAGAAATTGTTGAATAACAACTTAAAAACACTTTGCTAAATAAGTGGTAGATATCAAAATAATTTACATTTACTTTTCAACATGTCAGATTACCTGATTGATTTCATGAATAGAATTGTGAGTATTTAAACCGAAAACATGATGAACTTCGGTGCTGAAAGTTGTAAATGCGTACTGCATATTGTCAGGTCCGAATGGTAATGTGCTGGTTACGTTTGTGCAAAACAACTTCGCTATCTCATTTCCTATGTCAACAATACTGCTGCATGCATCCAACAAAAATAAAAAGTCACTTCGTGCAACTTTTATGCAATGTTGTTCTGTTAACAGAAAAGAAAAGCAGTGTGTACGCCATCTGAAATTTCATTTCGAAAAGTAAAGCTTAACGTAGAGAGAGAGAGAAACAGAAAGAGAGAGAGAGACAGAAAGAGAGAGAGAGACAGAGAGAGAGAGAGAGAGAGATGGGGCACGAAGAAAAGAGATGTGGGGGTTAATATGAGAGATAGATGACAATAACAAATTGAGCAGATAATAAACTAACGGATTTTTTATATTTTTTCTATTGACCTTTTAAGCATTAGCCGGCCCATAGGGCGTAGACCAAGATACTCCTTCTCTTATCTAAATTTGTATTATAGCAGTTTTCAATTCTTTTAAAGATATTTCATAAAATCTCGCCATTTGTCTCTGTTCTGTGCAAGCAGCTCTATCTTATTGAGGGAGCCGATTCCCGCTACTCTTGCCTCTCTTAGCAATGTTCTTCTCAGTGTCTCTCTGGGTCCTCCTCTATTCCTCGTACTTGTTTTGTATGCATAATAATGAGGGATCAACAAAAAAAAATTAAGGAGCGTTGCATTTAAAGCTATCATAAAATGAATCAGTAATTCCCCACCTGACAACACTTATGCATATGGGGACGAATCAGAATGTTTAGGCACAATCTTAATGAATGCGGGGCCTCGACAGTTGAATAATTAGAGCACCCACTCATAATCAGAAGAGCTTATGTTCAATTCACATATGTTGTTAGTCCTTCTCGGATCAACCAGAATTCGTATTTCATCCAGTCTCTAAAATGGCTTTCTTCTTCTACTTCATTTCCTTCTGCTTCTACTTCTTCATTTTCTCCTTTTTCATCTTCACTTTCGGATTCTCTCACAATTCCACCCTTTAACATTTCGGGTTATCGTGGAATATACATTTTTCTGGTACCTGCCCGTTTGCATATTTCAACCTTTGGTTCTTGACGTTGTTGTTGAGTTTCTTTGAGGTTATAAATTAAACGTGGTCTGGATATGTCTCGAGCTATGTACTGTACTCTATTGCGCATACGTTGTTCAATATCACTAAGCACTCTCTCCAAAATGGCAAGCAATGGTGTTATCTTTGTGTGTAATTCAAAACTGGTTCTATTCCACCTCTTTCTCTTACTCTTATAAATGGGTTCTGAATATTTTCATGGAAAGTAAAGGCGGCCTGAAGTGATACCGACCACATTTCCAAAGTATATTTAGAGAAAGTAAAGTATTGACACAAAATGAACATTGCCCATACGTCTTAAGACGCGAAAGCAATATTTACTGTTTGATTTAATGAATGAGCTATAATGTGAACAGCACGAAAATGAACAATGACAGTGAACACTACAATTGTGACAAATTAAAAATAGAAATAACAATTAATATTTTCCGGAAATAGCAGCAGGGTAGTACATTGGTTATTGGTTATTGGTTATGGAAGGCCTCGACATCACAGCAAACGAATTAAAATCCATAATTGCTCAACCGACCGTGCCAGTGGAATCATCCGAATTACTAACTCATCTCCCAAACAAAGAAAGGTAACTGTAGTCCCCATCATAGCAGTCTCAGCACACGCCAAAAGACATAAGGCGAAACTGCGCAGAAAGTGAACACAGCCAACTGTTCCCCGTCATACAATATCATCATTCATCGTAAACAAGCGGGATATCGAAGCAGGATCAAAACGGATGAGACACACAGCTCACGGTGTGCACAGAGCACTTAACTCAGTAGCTCCTGCAACAAGCCGGACTTGGAATATGAGGAAACTGCAAGAAGGAACACTTTTCAGACATAGCCTTCAACGCCTATCCACCATATACCATGGGAGTTCACGTCCTCCCGAAAATGATGATCGTCGTAGCACTTGATGATGTTAGGCCATCATTGATGAATTCCAAACATATAGACAAACAGTGGTGGTAAGTTATCACTTCCAATCCAACAGAAGCCACATGACCTGTAGTTAGTAAAACCACAGAGAGAATATGATTTTGTGACCTTCACTGATTCACTCTTAGATGTGAATGTGTAGTTTACACAAGAGGAGAAGTTTTCAACTACAGTGATCCAATTTAAGGCAATTCTGGGATAGCAATGCAAGTCTCCTTTATAGCAGCAGAAATGTATGATGTTCTCCGCTCCCTTCTTGTAGCTGCCGCCACACGATTCTGATGTCTCATTAGCTTGGACATCATTCAAGAACAATGTCAGATTAACATTCCATAGACATGGCTCTGCTGATGAAGTGCTTGGTGCAACAGTTGTATCAATCATGCTGGAGGCTCCTGGTCTGTGGTCATTAATATCACAGACGGCACATGATGTTGTTATATTCAGTATTTCTTTCTGGGGTGTTAATATGTGGCACACACATGGAGAGTGGTTTGTGGTCACAGTAATCCCATTAAAGGCAATTCTAGGGTAGCATGGCATAGCTGTTTCAGAACAGCACAATCATGTGATGTTTTATGTGTTCGCTATAAAGCTGCTGCTGCTACACAATCCTGACCAATTATAGGTGTGGACATTATTTACTTGCAATGACAAAACTGCTTTGGTTAGAGCATAAACCTCTGGAAGCGAATCATTTATGGGACTAATAGTACAATTTATTCTTCCATCGGGGATATCTTCATTGAGTCCCCCCAAAAAAGATCTTTGGTTAAACACAAAATGAGTCCACTTTTTAGATTCAAAATGATCCTTGCCAATGCCATCCGTTTGTACAAGTTAGGTCCTTAGCGACCAAGGTCACACGAAGCCATCAAATTAATAACTGTATCTACAGCGAAGGTTAACGAACTGTGAACAAACATTTATGTTCAAACCCTTGAATACATTTTCAAAAATCTGCCAACTCGCTGCAATAACATATATCGTGGTGTTCAGAGTAAACATTGCTTAGTTCATAGCTCGAATTTAAATAAGCTGCCATTTTGGTGCGTTCCATGACGTCATCACGGTAGTACATACGACTAGTATATAGGCATGCCTTCTTTTTAAGATTTATACTCTGTTAAATGTGTACTTAGTGGTTGAGAAATTAATTGTGGCCTGGAATTATGCTGATCACATACGCAATTCCAATGCTACAAAGTTGACTTTTAAATCGTATTTAGTCTAAACTATACTTAAGGTTGAGAATGATAAAATCTGAAATAATAAAAAATATATGTATTATGTGATGCCTTTACGTGAATTACACGTGTTGCGATATTTAAGTAAAGCATGTGAATGCTGATGTACACCTTTTAAAGTAATATATATAATTTAAAACACAAATGCATATTAATTACAAAAACATGGCAAATACGAAATGTTTAAAATAGTGTGGTCGTATACAACGGTATAATGACACGGAGTAGGCAGTAATGAAGTGCTTGGTATAGAGACAGAAGAATGCCAAGTTGAATATGAACTGAAAATCATTAATTCCGTGATTTAGCAAATAGTGTAAGCAAAAACAACAGCTAAAACAAATCATTTTTAAAGCATTTAAGATAAGTTGATGGGACAGTGTGAGACTGTAAGCATTTGTATGTTTATTAATTTCGGTTCAAAGAGTAATATTGAAGATACATCTAGTGAATTGAAGTAGGTCAACAAATGGTATGCTAGTTGTAGAGCTGTGTAATAGAATTGCTATTGGGATATATGATAAAACATACTATAATATTGAAAATTTGAAAGGAAAAGCATGTGTTACAAGGAAAGAATACTTTGGAATCATATTGATTATTACGAGAAAAAAATAAAAATAAATTATGTAACAGTAAAAAGGGAAGTGGACAACAAATAAAACGACAAAAACAAAACATTAACATCCTTGGTTCAGGAGCTGAATGAAACAAATGATTGACATGGATTAGAGTAAAACGTCCTATGGTGTATCACGTAACACCCTGTATATAGTGTGGAGTATTGCTTAAGTTACCCGACTGTAACCACTGACACTGATATATTGTGAAACATTTCAGTCCACTCTTTCGTAGTTGAGCCATTTTATAATTAAGTTCATTCACAACACAGGAACTAAACTTCACTTATATGAGAAATGTGTACTTTTAGTTTGTTTGTGTAAAAATTAAAACTGAATAATGACGGACTTATTTTGTAAGGTATAGATGAATCCCTGCTTTTGACTCACTCCTAGATATTATGACATACTCAGACGTTCAAGACATATTTTCCTTTTCGTTTTTTCATACAAAAAAAAAATAACTATGTGCATTTATTAGATTAATCCATTTTTCTTTTAAATCAGTTACCAAAAGAGTGATTATGATAATATTGTTTATGTCATATTCAAATGCCAGACGTTCAATTGATTTCACGTTTTCCTTAAAAGAGAGAGATCGGTAATGCACATTCTGCTGAGGGATATTAGCTTTGAACTCACTTCTATACATTATGCTATGAGTAAAAACATCAACTTTCATTGCATTGCCTAAAAAGAATGGTGCAGTTGAATGCAGTGATTTTAGAACAATAAGCCTAATGAGCCAGGTAACCAAAATTTTACTAAAAGTTATACCGGGAAGGATTCAGAATAAAATTAATACTGAATTAGATGAGCATCGATTCGGATTCAGGAAAAACAGTGGGACAAAAGAAGCCATATTCAGCATGAGGACATTGATTGAAAAGTGCATTGATGTAAACAAACCAATATATTTTTTTCCTACTGAAACGCATCATAATTCATTACCGGTGACCAACATAAACAAATGTAAATACACTTCACCTTGCATATACCAAATCTAAGACAAGGTTAATTTTTATTTTCATCTTGAATTGTCATACATAGAAACGAACATCGACTCCAATATTATGGGATGGTATAGGATATGAAGATAGGTGCACAGAAACAGCCTCTTCATGTATTCAGTTTGTTCAAAAATGTAAAAATTCGATTCTCGCATTCTTGAACTACACCTAATTAGTCATAGTAAAGCAAGTTTGTACAGAAAAATATGTCGATAAAATGGATACCCGATAGATAACTAGGAATCACTGGGTCATACCATGTGTGACATTTAGTTAAATCCACGTGTTGCGACTCGCATCATTTTACAAGAGCAGTAACTCGTGAGAGTTTTACATGATCGTTTTACATCACCAATAGTAACATTACAAAGTTGCTTAATTTATATTTTCGCCACTAAAATGTAAAGCTTTGGAACAGTGAATGTAATGCAGAAAGAAACCAATGCCATATATTACTATATATAATTAAGTCTTTATGTTACTTTTTAGGTTATTTACGAACACAGAAAAATATTCGACTAATGTTAGAGTTTTATATGTTTTTTAATCTTATATTTTTAATCAGAGTTTTAGCTCATGTCTTTCTCCTTCTGTAGTATTGCATGAGGGAATTCCAGTAAGCATTCCATAAACAACTTTTTTTTTTTAATCATGCTAATATGTCAATAAAAACAACAATGTTATTGTTTTTAGGAACATAGACGACATGCAGTTATATTCTTTAAATATGATTTTGCAATTAATGTACTTACGATTGCATATATCAGGTGGAGCTGAAAGGAGTAAAAAAATACTATTAAATAATCTGGCAATTTACAATATTGTGCAACAGTTAGCACGAAACATGGGGATAAGAAAACAAATAACTCCGCGAAGATTTTCTAACGACGAACATATTCTTAACATAGAAGGCAGGTCATTTATCTTTTTAAAAATTTAGAAAAATAATGTCACAAATTCATGTTGTTGCTGCAGAAAATAAACAATATGGTTTTATATTATGTTTAATGGCAGAGGGCAATTATTGTTTTTATTTTCAATGTAAATTACAGTGATTATTATCTAATGTCTACATTTTAATTTTGTTCTCTTGAATTGACAATATGGTTCAAAAATGCTAAATCTTATAACTGCTTTTTCTTTCTTTAGATTGTGTAGTTTAAACATATGTGACTGCCACTGAAGTTCAGCAAAACAACCATTCCTATCCTCTTGAAACATGAACGCAAGAGATGTTGATGTGTTATATTAACATCTACTTCTATACAAGTATGTAAATGTTAAAATACTTAAAATAGTTAGCATTATTTATGTGTTAAGAATGTGGGAGCTGTATGTAGGCGAGCTGAATTCATTTTTAAGAACACATTTCTTAAACTATGAATGAATGATAAGATAAGCATAAATTACATAACATACAAAATAATAATAATACTTTTAAGCGGTTCCACTAGCAGAGCTGCAGAGAACATGTACAACTCGAGGTAATGCATTTGTTTATCGCGTTAATCTTTGTGTGTAGCACATATACATTAAAAATATATATATATTGAAAGAGACAAACCAAATCATCTTTGTTCTTTAACAAACTTATTGTGATATTGAATTGTGTTGGAAAATGGTATAAATAGATATGAAACTTTACTAGAGGTAGTAGAAAACAAACAACAATGTATATCTGAATAAAACAAGAGAAAAAAAGGGATTAGAAAAAAAGTTGATATTTTATATTAATTTAAGTAAATATAAATAAATCTAACGCAGCTAATTGTAAGAGAATTTAAATATCAGTTATAATAGCATTGATACATGTACAAGAGAAGGGTGATGACATAGCACTATATAAATAATGAACGTGGGTAACATATTAGATTGCTATGTTTCCCTCAGGCTTGTAGAGATTTCACATATGTGCACGGATAATTGTAAATATGTGTATATATGTATGTATGTATATATATATATATATATATATATATATATATATATATATATATATATATCAAACTGCAATCTCTGGAAACACACTCTAAAGGTTTACCTCAAACAAGAAGCAGACAGATTCATAGAGAAAGAGAATACACGGCGAAAGAAAAGACAAGAAAAAAATAACATTTCTGGGGACGCTGAAAAAATCCATAGTCAACTATGACTGATGGAGCTAACTACTATATATATATATATATATCAATAAACACGAATGAGTTAAATGCATTTTATTCTTTGCTGTATTGTTTTACATGTTGTCATAAAAGGAAAGTAATATTTCATAAATCTGTAACATTGTTAATTACAAATACTGGTAATAACGATGATGAGTAGTTTAAAAATCTCAACTTTTGTAAGCATACGCATTTAATCCCACAAAAACATGTATTAACATGTAATTAATACCACCAATATTTATATTTTCATTATAAAGATGGTAAAAAGAAATTAAATAAGAAATTCGTAGAAGATATATTATATTTTATTTTACATTCTGGAATAATCTGTCATAGAAGAATGCGGTCAATGGAGCATATTAATATTTGTATAAAGCAAATAGTAAAAAAATAATACATGTTTTTAATTAAATAAAATCAAATAGGTAATATAGCCTAAATTTTAAATTATCATCAATAACTCAATCATTGAGTGTGTATCCGCTACGAAGGTTGGCTACCATGGAGCACAGTTCCGCTCCGTCTCTTAGTTTGAAAATGCTGGTTGTCATAGGTAAACTTGTCCATCTTTTGATATTACTCGTTCATGATAGTTTTGGTCTTCCTTTGCCTCGTTTATTTTCTATCTTTCATTCCACGATTGCTTTTAGTAGACTGCAGTGTCATTTAGCATGCCCCAACAATCTCATTTGTCTTGTTTGAATTATGTTTACTAGCTCTATTTTAATTTTTATTTGTTTTTAGACTTCAGCATTTGTTTTCTCGTGTTTTCAATCCAGTTCTTTAAATTTTTCTATAAATCCAATTTTCAAAGAGTTTAATTCTATGGTTTTATTTTTCTTGTCTACTGTCAATGTTTCTACACATTAGAAGGAATACTGAGAATATATTTTGTTATAATTAGATTCACTCCTGGTGTTATTTTTGTTAGTTATTAATATATTTTTCACGGAATTTAAAATTGCATTTTTTCATTCCTATTCTTTTTGTTTATTTCAGTTTTACATTTGTCATCAATGTTTATAGTATGCAGATGGTAGTTTTTTAAAAAATATCTCCAGGCATTTTCTTTTAATGTGATGTCTACAATTTGTATTATATTTTGATGCAACTCCATCCCAGTGGTTGATTCAGATTTAATTCAATTAAAAGAAAAAAAAATACACGACAGTTATAAATAAAGTTATATTTAACTAAACTATTGTTAATTTCAATTTGGACTTCCGTTGTAAAGATGGTGGATCTAGGTCACGTTGTCTCGATCGCTGCAGAAAGGGTATTCGGGATCTGATTAATTTCAGTTCTCCATTGCACTTTTCTGCGTTAAAGTAAAAATGATGATCTACTTATTACATCTGAGCCGCTAAAGTGAAGTCGTACGCCGGCAACAATCCATTTTTAACAAATCAAGTGTTGTGAATGCGACCTTCCACCGTCTAGACTTGATCTGCGTTTTACGTCACATTGGTGATGTTCATGACCGTTGTTGGAATTCTTTGACGCAAGTTATTTCCATACTAACATTAAAGTAAACTACTTCGTCAGCTGCAGTTTTATCTCGTTAGGAATTGTGCACCGTGTTTTGTTCGTCGTAGACTGCTTTCATTAGAATAATCAGGAATCTAAAGGGAGCGAAATTGTGTGTACGCCATGTTTGTGTGTTACGTCATCGTAATGGGTCATCGTATATCCCTTTACCGGCCGTACGATAATCTTACGGTCTATTGTTTGATGTGCGTCGGGGATACTCTGCGACTAATTGTGTGTCTATATGTTCGGAATTATAGTCAACAACGGTGGCCTAACATCATCAAGCGCTATACGTTTTAAAAAAAATATGACGATCATCATTTTCAAGAGGACGTGAACTTCCGGTAAATGGGGATAGACGGCGGGAACAATTGAAGGCTATGCATGAAAATTATTCCGTGTTGCATTTTCCTCATATTCCAAGTTCGGCTTTTTGCAGGATCCACTGAGTTAAGAGCACTGTGCACACCGTGAGCTGTGTGTCTCATCCGTTTTGATCATGTTTCGATATTCCAATTGTTTACGATGAATGATGATATCGTATGACAGGGAACAGTTGGCTGTGTTCACGTTCTGCGCGGTTTCTCCTTATGTCTTTTTTCGTGTGCTGAGACTGCTATGATGGTGACCACAGTTACCTATCTTTGTTTGGGAGAATTACACTGGCACGGGCGGTTGAGCAATTATGGATTTTAATTCGTTTGCAGTGATACTGGGGGCCTTCCATAACCAAATAACCAAAATAATTTCAATTTGTATCATTTACTATTTCTTTCTGTCTTTACACGTAGCATTGTATCTAAGACTAAACCTGGACGTTTAAATGTTTTCGACAGAGGGATTCGTTTTATGGTACTGTTTTTATTTGCTTAAAAAACTGCGTTTTTATGGATTCGAGATTCAGAAGGTGATCTCTGTATTTGGAGAATAAATATTTATTTTTAAATCAATAAAAATTAAGATTTTTTTGCACTTAAATTTATTTCTAAAGTGTGTCTAGTGTAATGTTCTCAAATTGTATTTATTATAAGTTGCATGTACCTCGTCTTAAAGCAATTAAGAGAATAGTGAGAGCATTTTTGGAAGTAATAGAAAACAAAAAAAAATATAACTGCAACACAAGAGAGACGAAATGTTTGCAATAAAATTTGCTGTTTTATGTTAGTTTAAATAAACATCAATACCTGCTGTTCCTTCTGTTGCAGCTACTTCTAAGAAAAAATGGGAATATTATAAAGTCATTGACACATGTTAAAGGTAATTGTGATATCTTAACACAATACACGTATGTGAGGAGTGAGATTATGATATGCTTTCCTTTAGGCGTGTATAGTTTTGATTTATAATTATAATGAACATTGTAAAAGCGGCACATCAAGACCAAGATTAACATATGCTAATTACGTCAAATAATGTCACAAGACAGTCATTCTAAACTATCAAAGCCATTTTTAGTAATATAAGAATGATGTAAATGGAACATACATATTGATAAAAATCAATACTAAAGAAAAAAAATATTTGCATTAATAGGTAATGTAACCTGTGTTTCCATCTGATGTTGAAAGAACAGTTATTCAGCCATATGCTCCATAACTCAATTCTTCTTTATTTTAATTTATTTTATGAATAATTGTTAGCAAAAATTGAAAGCTAATGTTTTTTTCGGGAAAAAAAAATCGACATTCACTTTATTTTCGCAAAAAAAAATAATCGGTAATGAAATAATTGAAATGCAATTTGGTATTTTAATTTAATGTAAGTAAAATCGGTACCTGTGGTTCTATCTGATGCACCTAATTGTAAGAGAAATAGAACAACAGTTATATTACTAATTTCATTTTGTTTATATATTGTATAAATATAACATATATATTAATATCTACAAATGCTTTTCTTTTCCTAAGTAAATTTGAACTTTGTTTGATGGGTACTAAGATGACGAGACATGTAATAAACTAACCGTTTGTTAAATTCACACTATATATCTAAAGACCGGTTTAATGTGCGTTAACTTTAATGAATATTAACATTTTAACACTATATATATATGTATATATATATATATATATATATATATATATATATATATATATATATATATATATATACACACAGAGCTGTAAAAGAGATATCCACAGAGCTGTAAAAGAGGAACTAATTTATGTTTTGTATTTTGCTTTTTGGAAGAAAATATGTAATAGAAGAATGATTTTAAAAGAAATGTACTCAATACTTTACTCAATACTTCTTTATTTTAATTCATTTTATGAATAATTGTTAGTGAAAATGTAAATCCTAGTGTTTGCTTCGGGAAAAAAATCGACATTCTCTTTATTCTGGAAGTAAAAAAAATAATGTTAATGAAATAATTGAAATACAATTTGCTATTTTAAGTTAATGTAAGTAAAAGTTGTACCTGTAGTTCTATCTGATGCAGCTAATTGTAAGAGAAATAGAACAACAGTTATATTACTAATTTCATTGTGTTTATATATTGTAAAAATATAACATATATATTAAGATCTACAAATGCTTTTCTTTTCCTAATAAAATTTGAACTTTGATTGATGGGAACTAAGATGACGAGACATGTAATAAACTAACCGTTTGTTAAATTCACAGTATATACCTCAAGACCGGTTTAACTTGTGTTAACTTTAATGAATATTAACATTTTAAAACTATATATTTGGAAGAAAATACGTAATAGAAGAATGATTTCAAAAGAAATGTACTCAATACTTTACTCAATACTTCTTTATTTCAATTCATGTTATGAATAATTGTTAGTGAAAATTTAAATCCTAATATTCGTATCGGTAAAAAAATCGACATTCTCGTTATTTTGAAGTAAAAAACAATAACGTTAATGAAATAATTGAAATACAATTTGCTATTTTAAGTTAATGTAAGTAAAATGTGTACCTGTAGTTCTATCTGATGCAACTAATTGTAAGAGAAATAGAACAACAGTTACATTAGTAATTTCACGTAGTTTATATATTGCATTACATGTAACATATATATTAATATCAACACATGCTTTTTTTGCCGAAAAAAATTTGAACGAGAAAAAGTAAAATTATTTTTGTTATTTCAACAGCTAATTCTTTGTTTTCGTGAAATTATGTATGAAAAATGCTATAAATAATGTGACGATTTTTTGAAGTGATAGAAAAATAAAAAAGGTGTAGCAACATAACAAAGAAACGAAATTAATTAGATACATTGTGTATGTTATGTTATTTTAATTAAACATCAGTACCTGTGGTTCCAGCTGATGCAGCTAATTGGAAGAGAACGAAAAAAAAAAACGGTTAAAATGGCATTGTTATATGTGAAAGTGATGTTATAACACTTAACAAAACACGTGAGTGAGGAGTGAGATTTTGAAACGTTTTCCTTCAGGCGTGTAGAAATATTGTCGTTATAAAACAAACGAAGAATATTATTTAAAACGTTATTTTTTTCCTATAATTTTATCGAGTTTTTATCTCCTATGTTGTAAGTATTTATAGCTATATTTTCTTCTTTTTAAATCATTGTGAATTGAAAACACGTTTCTTCCCTTTTTCAACATATTTTGTTGTGAAGGAAAATGTTATAAAAAGTAAAAACTTATAAGGAAGAAATAATAAAGAAACAACTATAAACGCATGTTCATGTTAAACGAAACAACTGAAATACAATTTGCTATTTTTAGTTAATGTAAGTAAAATCTGTACCTGTGGTTCTATCTGATGCAGCTAATTGTAACAGAAATAGAACAACAGTTATATTACTAATTTCATTGTGTTTATATATTGTAAAAATATAACATATATATTAATATCTACAAATACTTTTCTTTTCCTAATAAAATTTGAACTTTGATTGATGGGAACTAAGATGACGAGACATGTAATAAACTAACCGTTTGTTAAATTCACAGTATATACCTCAAGACCGGTTTAACTTGTGTTAACTTTAATGAATATTAACATTTTAACACTATATATTTGGAAGAAAATACGTAATAGAAGAATGATTTCAAAAGAAATGTACTCAATACTTTACTCAATACTTCTTTATTTCAATTCATGTTATGAATAATTGTTAGTGAAAATTTAAATCCTAATATTCGTATCGGTAAAAAAATCGACATTCTCGTTATTTTGAAGTAAAAAACAATAACGTTAATGAAATAATTGAAATACAATTTGCTATTTTAAGTTAATGTAAGTAAAATGTGTACCTGTAGTTCTATCTGATGCAACTAATTGTAAGAGAAATAGAACAACAGTTACATTAGTAATTTTACTTAGTTTATATATTGCATTACATGTAACATATATATTAATATCTACACATGCTTTTTGCCGAAAAAAATTAGAACGCGAAAGAGTAAAATTAGTTTTTTTTATTTCAACAGCCAATTCTTTGTTTCATGAAATTATGTATGAAAAATGTTATAAATAATGTGACCATTTTTGGAAGTGATAGAAAATAAAAAAGGTGTAACAACATAAAAAAGAAACGAAATTAATGAGATATATTGTGTATGTTATGTTACTTTAATTAAACATCAGTACCTGTGGTTTCAGCTGATGCAGCTAATTGGAAGAGAACGAAAAAAAACGGTTAAATGGCATTGTTATATGTGAAAGTGATGTTATAACACTTAACAAAACACGTGAGTGAGGAGTGCGATTATGAAACGTTTTCCTCCAGGCGTGTAGAAATATTGTCGTTATAAAACAAACGAAGAATATTATTTAAAACGTTATTTTTTTCCTATAATTTTATCGAGTGTTTATCTCCTATGATGTAAGTATTAATAGCTATATTTTCTTCTTTTTAAATCATTGTGAATTGAAAACACGTTTCTTCCCTTTTTCAACATATTTTGTTGTGAAGGAAAATGTTAAAATATTAAAAACTTTTAAGGAAGAAATAATAAAGAAACATCTATAAACGCATGTTCATGTTAAACGAAACAACTGAAATACAATTTGCTATTTTTAGTTAATGTAAGTAAAATCTGTACCTGTGGTTCTATCTGATGCAGCTAATTGTAAGAGAAATAGAACAACAGTTATATTAGTAATTTCACTTTGTTTATATATTGTATTAAATAAAACATACCTGTTAATATCTACAAATGCTTTTCTTTTCCTAATAAAATTTAAATTTTGATTGATGGGAACTAAGAGGATGAGACATGTACAAAACTAACCGTTTGTTAAATTCACATTATATACCTCTAGACCGCGTTACCGCATGTTAACGTTAATGAATATAAACATTTTAACACTATATATGTTCATATTATATACAGGGTGTTTTTAAAGTTGCAGTGCAGTGAATATTTCTAATATTCAGTAAATGATGTAATCATCATTTACGTACCACAATTTTTTAAACCACATTTATGAATAAACCGCTGCTTCCTTTAAGGTTTTATTTACGTAAAGGACGGGCACTACGCTACTTTCACTGTCTCATTGCTTGAAGGAAATGGTGTTGACGATTGAAAACAGGGTATTTCTGGTTGAGCATGTATTTCGAAATGGCGGTAAATATACGGATGAGGTCATTATACAATTTGTGAGGAAATGTCCAGACTCACAAGTCCCTCACCGAAATTCTGTTACAAAATTGATCAAAAAGTTTCGTGAAACCGGTAGTGTGGTAGATGCATACCGATCTGGAAGACCTTCAGTTTCACAAGACCAAATTATGGAACTCCAAGACAGAATTACAATGAGTCCAAATGCATCTTTAAACCACTTGTCTCAACGCGTGCAAATATCTAAGAGTTATGTTCACAAGGTTTTAAGAAGTGAACTACACTATCGTCCATACAAATTAACTGAAGTGTCTCAACTCCAAGAAATAGATTATGAATCCCGTTTAAACTACTGCATGTGGTTTCAGAATTTTATTTATGAACATGGCGCTGCCATCCTTGACGTCACTTTTTTCACTGATGAGGCCTGGTTTCATTTATCCGGTTATGTGAACAGTCAGAACAATCGGCTGTGGAGCAGTGAAAACCCCCTTGAATTTCATCAAGTGCCGCTTTACGATCAAAAAGTCGGAATGTGGTGCGCTATAAGATAAATGCGGATAATAGGACCTATATTTTTTAATGAAACAATAAATGCAGAACGTTACCGTACTTTAATTCTGGAAACGTTCATAGCACACCTTACAGAAAGGGGAAATTATGGAATCCTGGTTTCAGCAGGATGGGGCAACAGCACACACAGCCACAACAACACTCAATTATTTAGAAAGCATATTTGCAAATCGCATTATTTCACGTGGAATCTGGCCTGCTCTTTCACCAGATCTAACACCCCCAGATTTATATTTGTGGGGGGGCATTGAAGGGGAAAGTTTATGAAAATAATCCGCAGACAATTAATGACCTAAAGACTGAAATAGTAGACAAAATTAAACAAATATCACCAGACATTATTCTCAAGGTTTTCGCAAATATGGAAAGACGAATCACGACATGTCTTGAGGCCCGTGGTGGACATTTTCAACAAATGCTTTAGACACAACTTTATTGTGTTAATACCAACATTACCCATTATAAGCTCGCCGATAGCAGTCAAGTCTATTTGAATAACACCATTTATTTTACAATTTGTGTGACGCATTAGTTAACCGCATTTCTGGTGACGATTTTTCTTCCGAGAGTAGAAATTCACTGCACTGCGACTTTAAAATCACCCTGTATATAAACCTATATATACATATATACAATGATGTTAAAGAGAACCTAACTTATGATTTGTATTTTGCTTCTTGGTAGAAAGAACTATATAGAAGAATGTTTCATAAAGAAATTTACTCAATACTTAACTCAATTCTTCTTTATTTTAATTTATTTTTATGAATAACTGTTAGCAAAAAGTGAAAGCTAATGTTTTTTTCGGGAAAAAAAAAATCGACATTCACTTTATTTTCGCAAAAAATAATAATCGTTAATGAAATAATTGAAATGCAATTTGGTATTTTAATTTAATGTAAGTAAAATCGGTACCTGTGGTTCTATCTGATGCACCTAATTGTAAGAGAAATAGAACAACAGTTATATTACTAATTTCATTTTGTTTATATATTGTATAAATATAACATATATATTAATATCTACAAATGCTTTTCTTTTCCTAAGTAAATTTGAACTTTGTTTGATGGGTACTAAGATGACGAGACATGTAATAAACTAACCGTTTGTTAAATTCACACTATATATCTAAAGACCGGTTTAACGTACGTTAACTTTAATGAATATTAACATTTTAACACTATATATATGTATATATAATATATATATATATATATATATATATATATATATATATATATATATATACACAGAGCTGTAAAAGAGATATCCACAGAGCTGTAAAAGAGGAACTAATTTATGTTTTGTATTTTGCTTTTTGGAAGAAAATATGTAATAGAAGAATGATTTTAAAAGAAATGTACTCAATACTTTACTCGATACTTCTTTATTTTAATTCATTTTATGAATAATTGTTAGTGAAAATGTAAATCCTAGTGTTTGCTTCGGGAAAAAAATCGACATTCTCTTTATTTTGGAAGTAAAAAAAATAATGTTAATGAAAAAATTGAAATACAATTTGCTATTTTAAGTTAATGTAAGTAAAAGTTGTACCTGTAGTTCTATCTGATGCAGCTAATTGTAAGAGAAATAGAACAACAGTTATATTACTAATTTCATTGTGTTTATATATTGTAAAAATATAACATATATATTAATATCTACAAATACTTTTCTTTTCCTAATAAAATTTGAACTTTGATTGATGGGAACTAAGATGACGAGACATGTAATAAACTAACCGTTTGTTAAATTCACAGTATATACCTCAAGACCGGTTTAACTTGTGTTAACTTTAATGAATATTAACATTTTAACACTATATATTTGGAAGAAAATACGTAATAGAAGAATGATTTCAAAAGAAATGTACTCAATACTTTACTCAATACTTCTTTATTTCAATTCATGTTATGAATAATTGTTAGTGAAAATTTAAATCCTAATATTCGTATCGGTAAAAAAATCGACATTCTCGTTATTTTGAAGTAAAAAACAATAACGTTAATGAAATAATTGAAATACAATTTGCTATTTTAAGTTAATGTAAGTAAAATGTGTACCTGTAGTTCTATCTGATGCAACTAATTGTAAGAGAAATAGAACAACAGTTACATTAGTAATTTTACTTAGTTTATATATTGCATTACATGTAACATATATATTAATATCTACACATGCTTTTTGCCGAAAAAAATTAGAACGTGAAAGAGTAAAATTAGTTTTTTTTATTTCAACAGCTAATTCTTTGTTTCATGAAATTATGTATGAAAAATGTTATAAATAATGTGACCATTTTTGGAAGTGATAGAAAATAAAAAAGGTGTAACAACATAAAAAAGAAACGAAATTAATGAGATATATTGTGTATGTTATGTTACTTTAATTAAACATCAGTACCTGTGGTTTCAGCTGATGCAGCTAATTGGAAGAGAACGAAAAAAAAACGGTTAAAATGGCATTGTTATATGTGAAAGTGATGTTATAACACTTAACAAAACACGTGAGTGAGGAGTGAGTCATGAAACTTTTTCCTCCAGGCGTGTAGAAATATTGTCGTTATAAATAACACAGAATATTGTATTAAATAACGAAGAATATTATTTAAAACGTTATTTTTTCCTATAATTTTATCGAGTGTTTATCTCCTATGATGTAAGTATTTATAGCTATATTTTCTTCTTTTTAAATCATTGTGAATTGAAAACACATTTCTTCCCTTTTTCAACATATTTTGTTGTGAAGGAAAATGTTATAAAAAGTAAAAACTTTTAAGGAAGAAATAATAAAGAAACAACTATAAACGCATGTCCATGTTAAACGAAACAACTGAAATACAATTTGCTATTTTTAGTTAATGTAAGTAAAATCTGTACCTGTGGTTCTATCTGATGCAGCTAATTGTAAGAGAAATAGAACAACAGTTATATTAGTAATTTCACTTTGTTTATATATTGTATTAAATAAAACATACATGTTAATATCTACAAATGCTTTTCTTTTCCTAATAAAATTTAAATTTTGATTGATGGGAACTAAGATGATGAGACATGTAATAAATTAACCGTTTGTTAAATTCACATTATATACCTCTAGACCGCGTTACCGCGTGTTAACTTTAATGAATATTAACATGTTAACACTATATATATTCATATGTATATATATATATATATATATATATATATATATATATACATATATACAATGATGATAAAGAGAAACTAACTTATGATTTGGATGTTGCTTCTTGGTAGAAAGAACTCTATAAAAGAATGTTTCATAAAGAAATTTACTCAATACTTAACTCAATTCTTCTTTGGTTTGCGTAATTGTGGATCCAAGATACGTGAATTTCTGAACTGATTATAGTGGACAATCTTTTAAAGTGATTAATACAGGTTTGATATCGCCTTGACTTAGTATTACTGTTTTCTGAACACTAATTGACTGTGACAAAGGGTCGCATGCTTTGTCCACGTTGTTGATCGGCAATTTCAGGGTAATTTCACTATGAGCGACTATTGTGGCATCGTCAGCAAATAAAAGTTATTTCAGTAGGGCAACATATATTTTTGTTTTTGCTCCTAGTGGTTCTAATTTGAACAGTGATCCATCTGATTTTGTGCGAATGCAAATGTCTCCTGAGCTGTTTTCGAAGGCGTAATTTAGATCGGCAGCAAAATGAGTATGCCAAAAAGTGTGATGGCTAGGACACATCCCTGTTTCACTCCATTGTTGACTTTAACACTCTCTAATGAACTCCCATCAAAATGGATTTTAGCATTTATGTTTTCATGAAAGGACATAATCAGCTTAAGTAATTTAGGTGGTCAGCTTATGATTTCTGACACCCTGTAGAGCACATCTCTATTTACTGAGACGAAGGTCTTTGTGAGATTCACGAAGGTCATATAGAGAGATTGTTGACCATAAAGAGAAACACAATAAGCACAAAAGCGCTATATACTGTTATTTGAAAGCAACATACATACCTGTGGTTGCAACAGAAGCAGCTACATTTGGACATAAATAAAACAACACTTACAATACGCTTTACACTTCACACAACTTTAGGAAATAGTTTACAAAGATGTATATAAACGCGAGCGAACGGATACTAATTAGTGTACACTTTAAGACATTTAGACATTCAGCATTTTGTTACAAAAATAGGAAACGGATTGATTATTAATCCAGTTATATAATGTGAAGTACTTTTACAACTTAGTGTTTTATTTATTAAAAAAAAAAGCTTGAACAATTAATTTAAATGTTTTTTTTTCACACAATTTGTGTATTATTATATTTTAAATGTTACTGTCGTAAAAATGTTAAGGACCAGGAAACTGAATTATTTGAGCACCTCTTTATTTTCCATTAAATTCGAGATAAATGTTTGAAACTATATTACAGGTTAATATTATTCACTAATTATACTATTATTAACAACTATGGCAGAATGTTATTTTTTATATTCACTTATTGTCATGCCATTGATAATAAGACTGTATATAACAAAGAACATAATTAAGTGACTTGTATTAATAGTTGATGCTCAAGAAAAACAAAGAATTACACCACATCGTTTCTGATCAAATAGGTCTCAAGATTAATCTGACCAATCCAACAGTATGACGAACATCTGGCGATTCAACGTTATAAATAAATGAACAAAACTTAGATTGCTCAACGTATGTGTGATACCAACACTAACATATATATATATATATATATATATATATATATATATATATATATATATATATATATATATATATATATGTGCAAGTTGGAGATCCACGAAGATATTGGATAGGAAATTCGATGCCTATGAAAACGATTGTCTTGACACGATCTCAAACATAAGCTGACAAGAATAGATTTCAAACGAACAGATACGAAAAAATCTAAACAAGAATACGTGTCAATGTTTTAACGAAGGAGTTGGAAATACACCTGTCATGTTTTGCTAATGAATGCAGAAAGGATGCCCCACCGGGTATTCATGTTAGAACAATATGGTAAAAGAAAACAAGGCAGACCCAGAGCTTCGCTACGCTGAAAGATTAAGGGGGAGGCTCAACCATTGGATTTATAAACATCCAATGACTACTAGATCCAGCAGTAAGTCGTCAATCGTGGAGAACTATTGGTTTCGCATAGTGTGTTGTTTTTGTTGTCATGCTTTGTTGGACAGAGAATAAGTGAACAAATATTGATAGCAATTATGAAATAATATTATGTGTTAGACAAAGACAATAAATGACAGTAATAGTTACGCTTACGATAATGAGGAAAGTTTCATTTTAAAAAAAAAAAAGAAAAAAGCAATTGATAGATCAATATTGTACAAATGTAGTGAAAATAATATATATAATATATATATATATATATATATATATATATATATATATATATATATATATATATATATATATATGAACATAAAAAAAAAAACAACGGGGTGGAGGCAGGGAGGAAATGAATAGTAAACGTACGAACCTGTGGTTGCAAGAGAAGTAGCTATAGTTAAAATAAATTGTACAATAGTTTCAATAATACATATACAATTGACAAATGTAAATGTAAGGGAGCTGAAATATGACTGTATGTGGATTGCGGAGAAGATTATTTAATTATGCTTGTTAACGTTGCATATTAAATTAAGATACACCGATTTACAATACATATGTAAAAGTATCCGGAAACAATTTGCTTTAGTTTCACTTGTTGATATTGCAGTTAAAATAGCACTATATTATTGTTGTTTTTGTTATAATTTTTCGATTCTAAAATGAAATTGGGTAAAATAACGAACACAAAATTTAGCAGTTGACGATAAAGTCCAATTAAAATCAACCTAACTGTTAGAACATGTAGTGAATGTTAACGAGATATGCTTATTTTCTTTACAAAACGTGGCAGCAGTAGTTGAAGGTCCCTGTATCACTGTAAACTAAATAATATCAATAACTGCTCAACCGCCCGTACCATTTAATTATCCGAATTAACATCTCATCTTAATGATCAAAGATCAAAACAAAGAAAAGAAGCTGCAATCCCCATTATATCAACCATAGCACATGCCAAAAGATAAAAGGAGTAGCAATCGACAAACGATCTGGATTAAATGCACAGCTCACGATGTGCACAGAGCACTAAACTCAGTAGTTGCAGCAGAAAGCCGGTATATAAGATGTGTAGACCCTAAACTAGTATTCTCCTTTATATGAAGAAGTTAATAATGTATTGAAAAATGTTAAAAAATTATGCATTATTATTTGAATATCGATTAAAAGCATAAACATGTTGACATCTCTGAATGGAGTTGGGCTGGAAAAGGTAATGGTGAGAATCAATTAGTTTTCATTTTTCATAACATAATATATCTTTTCATGAAAATAAAATACAGAACATATGATGCGTAGTGTTCATCTTGACAAAGTAAATGTATGCAACTCCCTCTGATTACAATCCAATCAGCAACATATTACTATCGATAATACTAAGAAGGAAAAAGCAAGACATTACATAATTATAAGTACATGTGCCTACAGCAGCAACAAATGATGAACACATTCAAATTAATTACAACTCAGTGCAGGACACCGTAGAACAAGTAGACAAAATATACATTTTAATCATTTTTGGAAATTCCAACTCAAAAGATGGCATAAACAAAACAGATGAAGGCACACAGTTATGGAACATTTAGCATGGCACATTAAAACGACAGAAGGGAAAAACTTAGAATAACCTTTCGATATGATGACAACATTGATGTCGTCAACAATCATTTAAACAAAAAAATAATAATGAACAAGATCATACACATAAACCTCCCCATTCGGCAACACAAGAAACCAAATATACTTCAACCTAGTCTAGCAAAGATGAGGTCTGGAGTAACATCATCTAAGACACTACTTGGTACAAACTAAGTCAGGCTAAAAAAACTGGTGGAAGGATACAGACGAATAAGCTTTGGAACACCTGATCTACTAGCAACACATGATCTACTAGCAACACCTGATCTACTAGCAACACATGATCTACTAGCAACACCTGATCTACTAGCAACACCTGATCTACTAGCAACATATGATCTACTAGCAACATATACCATCGAAGTAAATAACCAATTTGATTTCTTGATGGCACTCGTGCAAGAAGAACATAGTGGCAATCCAATATCCGAACATGGCGATACATTTAAAGGCAGGTTATGCCAGATGGAATTCGTTCACAATAACAAAAACAAATTACCAAGAAGTAAATATGTTCCAATAACATTCATTTAGGCTGGATGGGAAGGAAGTGTTCATATTTGCAATGTTTTTGAAGATCTTGTAAAAAAATGCAGACTGGCCAAAAAATGTGGAAGATCAGCCTATATCCTCAGTGAAAAAAAATCTGAAATTGTTACAACTATATAACTATTTGGATAGATCAGAGGTAAGAACATGGTCTTCATGTAGTTCAAGCAGGTGTCTGATATAATAGATGGGTAAAACATCGTGCTGCTTACATGTTTCATAGATTACAGTAATGGCATTAAGAAAGAATGATACGAATTTAAGATACACAAGTAGCGAATGCTATTGAATTAAATATTCTTTATTTTCTGCGACACTACAGGAAACATATTTTAGGATAAAAAAAGAAGACGTACCTGTTATTGGTTTTAGGGTTGCTGAAAAATTTAAAAAAATATAAAATGTGTTGATTATTATCTCATGCATATTGATTACGAATTAGAAACACAACTACTAATTGAAACGATTTTAATTAAATCCTCGCAAATTATTATACAATATCATTTGAGAAAACATGGGTATAAATAAGGTGACATTATCTGAACACGAAATACGATTAACATTACTTGAAGTTCTTGTTTAGCACAGTTAACGCGTCTAAAAGAGTATAAAGAGCAACTCATCCAGCTAAATATAAGTCAGCAAAACAGGAAAAAAAAAAAAAAACTGTACTGTTAGTTTAGATATTGCCAGATAAGACACGTGTCATGTGTATCAAGTGTCGTGTAATACTTATCCAATAAAAATGTCATCTCATACATTATCAATTAGCTGCAGAACCATGATCCCATGCAACGAAAATGTCATATATTTAACCAATATAGTTAATTCACCCGGACCTGTGCATTACTATTTTTTCTTTCATCTATTGGCAATAAATTAACAGCCTTCACACTGAAATAGAATATAGGATGATAAGGCATAAACGGCGCATTGCTAATGTTAAATTACTTTTTATTGTATATATATATATATATATATATATATATATATATATATATATATATATATATATATATATAATTACATATGTTTTCAACGCATGAAACGTTCTAAGTATCTTAACAAAACATGACTTACTTATTGATGGTTTTTCAGTTGCTAAATAATAAAAAAGAGAAGATAATATATTTTATGTAAATGTTTTAATTTGAATTGTGATCCCCAGTTCATATTGCACTAATGTAATGCTATTATAAACTGTTCTTGTCAAATGTTATTCTACAAAAAGAATGGCAGTCATAAAAAAAAAGTATTATAACATACAAGAAATGTTTAATTTATATTCATTTAATGTTGTGTAAGTAATGAAACGTTAATAAACTAAATAATAACACACAAAACAATAAAATAATACATTTAACATTATTTTAAAAATAACTAAAGAATAAAAGTACGAAACAAACTCCGTCCAGAATTTAGTGATGAACAGTGTGCTTTAGTTTGAGGCAAAGGTACAATGAATACTGTACACCACATACGATATTTAACTCTTTCCCTACGTTTCGACGCACCATGCGCCATGTCGCATTCGGTCATGTACGTTTAGCCGCACAGTGCGTCACTCTCAATTTGATTAGTGTAAACCGTCATCAAATCATATTCTTTTTATGTCTAAGTATCAGCTTGGTATTGGTGAAGTCTAATTCCTTGTTTAATGATCAAAAAATGTATATGTAATATGTTAAGTGTTAGATAAATATAAGCATTTATATTAATATTTTAAAATATGAAGAAAATTGTCTCTGAAATCTATAACGCTAAATTGATAAAGAAAAAAACTTTCCGTACTGAAAGAGTTAATAGAAAACGCCATAGAAGTGAAACCAGATCGGTACCTATGTTTAATAGAATATATCGAAGCATTTCACACAGTGACGCACCAAGAAATTGTCGAAAGTTTAGAAGGTGTAAACGTTGACAGCAAAGATCTAAGAATAATAAAGAACGTGTAAAGGTAAAGGTAAAGGTAAAGTACGAGACTTGAACCGGCGTCTTAGCACGCGAGTATATACCCATATGTGCTCGGCCGCCTATCCAGAAATGTTCGGATATTTCTGTATAGTGTAGCCTCAAGCATCGAAACTCAGATGCGAAGCGACATTCCTCACCTTCCCAGGATAATATACCCTGGTACCCATTTCTGCCAACGGCTGGGTCGACCGTGGGGGTATTTTTTTAGAAAAAAAAAAAAAAAGAACGTGCACTGACAACAAACATCGGTCATAAGGCATGTAAATCAATTGTGAATGTTTCAACAAATAAATGTCGAATTTCAATAAAATACAGTCGAATGTTTTTTTGAAGTCGATGAAGTGATGTACAAAAGGTGTTTGCTTTTCAATGTGTTCCCCTAAAATAAGTCGTAGAGTAAAAATATGGTCAAGACAGCTTCTCCCTTTTCTAAACCCAACCTGCTCTTCACTTTTACAGTTTTGTGTGTATTTATTGATACAGTGTACCAGGAAAAACATAATTATAAATGCTCTAGGCGAGAAAATGGACAATCTATAAATTATAAACTACACAGAGACAGCAGATGACTTAACGTGGCCGTCTCAGAGTAAGATGAACAGAAAACATCTAAAGGACCATCAACTGACAATCTTTGAGGCCATATAATAGCAAGGACTATAGCTCTTCTTCTGGATCGTTTACGATATCCGAGTTAGTATACGAGAAAGAGAAAAGAAAAAGACACAGATACACTGTATTTTGTCAAATCCTTGAAAAATCTAAAATCTAAATTTAAAATGTTTCCCTTATATATTTGATGCTGCTATTATTCTTTGAAGCATGACGGTCGTGCTTTATAGAAATCACAATTGCTCTTCACCAATTCCTGGTTTAATTATGAACTCACTCTACCTTCTAAATGCGTTAATAGATTTTTTTCCTGGCAAATGACTGCTATTACTGCATCTTGTTATTGTTTAGTGATGTATACTATTAATTTCCCGTGCAAACGTTTAGAATCGCTTGATACATATTACACACAATAAATAAGAAAAAAAAATGTCTTGTAACTTGTAGTTTTTTTATGTTTCTGCAGTAACACTAGTCCTTCAAACATAGACCGAGTTTTGAATGCTGCATGGGATTGGGGGGGGGGGCAATTACCATTGCTGAAATTATTTTAAGGAGACCTGGAATAGCAGTAATTGATAAGTTTAATATTAAATCGTGATTAAAAAGATATGTGTTCAAATAGACAAAAGGCGTATATTTATTGTATGTATGCCTACTTGCTACAAAGAGTATTTCATTTTATTTTTCATAAATAGGAAAAAGATGTGCAGGGGCAGTCATCATCACCAAGTACCGAGTCTACTGGCGTAGGTGATCATTTCTCTCCACGACTTTCGATCTCGGCAGCTATTTAGTATTTCTGTTGTTGACCTTCTGCCAAGCCATTCTCTTAAGCTGTGTGTTATTTTTTTCCGATACTTCCCTATATCTCTTCGTCCCTCAATTTTTCCAGTTGTTACAATATATTCCAGTTGTTCTCTTCTCATTACATGACCAAAAAACGATGATTGTTTCTTCCTAATATTGGAAATTAGCTCTCTACAATATATCTCTACAATATAATTATTTTTGCTTTGACCTATCTCAGAACATCTTCATTACTCTTCTTAGCTGTCCATGGTACTCTCAACATTCTTGTGTGAAAAAACATTTCTACAGACTCCAGTGATTATCTTGTATGTTCTCCTATTGTCCATGATTCACATCCGTATGTTAAGACTGGCTCTACATAACATTGAAGTACTATTTTTCTTGTTTCTATTGTCAAAAATGGATTGCATAGTATCTTCCTAATTTTTTTATAAAGCTGCTTTTGCCTGAGCCATTCTGCATCTCACCTCCTGTGTACATCTTCCGTCTGATGTTAACAAAGCTCCCAAATATTTAAATTTTACCTGTTTTAATATTGTTCCACTTGTCTTTATTTTGCACTGAGGTGATGTATTTTTCTATGTTGTTACCATTACCTCTGTCTTTTTGATATTAAGGCTGAGTCTTTATTTTTGCTTTCCTTCACTATAATGCCCATCATTTATTGTAACTCATTTTCACTCTTAGCGATTAAGACTATCATCATAATACCTTAGATTATTTATATTATAACCTCCAATTGTAATTCAAGGCATCTCCCTTATGGATCTTAAAACAATCTCACTATAAATAGTAAACAAATTTGGTGCTAGCACACAACCGTGTCTAACACACTGTGTTATTTGTTTGAAACATTCCCAATTGCTTTCCAGTTCTTATGGCCGCTATTTGTTGCCAGTACATGTTCTTTATTATTCTTAGATCTTTGTTGTCTACGTTTATACTTTCTATAATTTTGATTATTTCTTGGTGCTTTACTTTGTCAAATGCCTTGGTATAATCTATGAAACATAGGTATAAATATGTTTTTACCTCTTGGCTCTTTCTACTAAAGATCTTATGATATAAATGGCATTGCTTGTTCATTTATCTCTAACAAAACCACACTGTTCATCGCTAATTTCTGGAATGATTTTGCTTCGCACTCTTCGCATAATGATTCTTAGTAATATCTTAGTCATATGACTCATAAGGCGTATTGTGCGATGATCATCGCATTCAGTCGTACCCGATTTCTCTGGTAAGGCTATGAATATTGATTTGAGCATGTCGTCTGGTATATATCCGCTGTTGTAGATATCATTCAATAATTTTGTTATTATTTCTATTCCCAAATCACCTATGGCTTCAATCTCTTCCTTAGTTATATTATCTGGTCCAGGAGCTTTGCATGCTTTCATATTGCGCAAGACATCTTCCACTTCTTCTCTGAGTATTTCTGGTCCTTCTCAATTATCCTTAATATTTACTTCCGTTCGTTCATCAGTATAAAGATCTTTAATGTATTCTGTCCATCGTTCCCTTATGTTTTCTTGATCAATCAACAGTTATCCTTCCTTTGATCTTAGTCATCCATTTTTGGATTGGTGTTTTTCTGTCTGTTAATTCCTCAATTTTTTTTTATATAGCTTCATCATCTACTTTTTGTTGCATTTAAATCTCTTTGCATCTCTCTTTCAGCCATGCTTCTTTTGCTTCATGGCATTTTACAACAATTTCTTTATTTAATCTCTTATACTCATCGTTACCTTAATAGCAAACAGACAGAGGCAATTGTAACAACAAAGAAAAAGACATCACCTCAGTGCAAAATAAAGACAAGTGGAACAATATTAAAACAGGTAAATTAATTTAAATATTTGGGAACTTTGCTAACCTCAGACGGAAGATGTACAAAAGAGGTGAGATGTAGAATGGCTCAGGCAAAAGCAGCTTTCCAAAAAATTTGGAAAATACTATGCAATCCATTTTTGATAATAGAAACCAGAAAAATAGTTCTTAAATGTTACGTAGAGCCAGTCTTAACATACAGATGCGAATCATGGACAATATGACAATAGGACAACAGACAAGACAATCACTGGAGTCTGTTGAAATGTGGTTTTACAGAAGAATATTAAGAATACCACGGACAGCTAAGAAGAGTAATGAAGAGGTTCTGAGAAAGGTCAAACGCAAAAAGAGAGCTAATTTCCAATGTTAGGAAGAGACAATCATTATTTTTTGGCCATGTAATGAGAAAAGAACAACTTGAATATATTGTAACAACTGGAAAAATTGAGGGACGAAGATATAGAGGGAAGCAACGAGAAAAAATAACAGACAGCTTAAGAGAATGTCTTGGCAGATGGTCAACAACAGAACTGATAAATAGCTGCCGAGATCGAATGTTGGGGAGAGACATGATCACCTACGCCACTAGGCCCGGTACTTGATGATGACTCATCTTTATTTCCTTTATTTCTTCTTCTTTTATCCATTAGCTGCAAAATGTCATATGTCATCCATTTCTTTCTTGAATTTGTCCTAACTGGTGGTATGAACTCTGTTGATGTTTGTTGCATTGATTCTTTTAGCATTTCCCACTGTACATCAATGATTTGTATCTTCTCTATTGCGTTGTACTGGTTCTGAATTGTGATTTGATATTTGTCTTGCAGCTTCTTGTCTGATTTTAGTAAATCTAAATTTAATTTGATGTTAAATGAGGTACGTTTTGTTGTTTTTAGTTTTACGCTAAGCTTTCTCACAACTGGTACATGATCACTATTGCAATCTGCCCCTGGTCTAGATTTCACACACACCAGACTGTTTCTAAATCTATTACTTATCATTATATAATTAATTTGATTACGTGCATTGTCCCCTGGGCTTTTCCATGTCCACATACGTCTTGGATGTTGCTTAAACCAGGTGTTTCCTATCATCATGATGTGTGTTCTTGCCCAGTCAATAAGTTTCTTACCTCTTTCATTCCTCTCGCCTAAGCCATAATGACCAACTACTTCCTCAACTTTTTCCGTTCCTACTTTTGCTTTAAAATCCCCTAGAACTATGATGTTTTCATGTGGTTTGCATTTATGAAGTGCCTCATTTAACTCGTTGTAAAATTTATCGATTGTTTCCTGTAAACTGTCTGCTGGTGGTGCATAAAACTGTATAAGGTTTATATCTATTGGCTTTCCATTCAATTTCAATAAAATGACTATGTTAGACAGTGGGTAAAAGTCTTTCAGTTTTCTTGCTCTTTCTGCATCCAAGATGATATCTACTCCTCTTTGGTGTTCAGTACTTCCAGAATAGATTATTTTATGTTTATCAGAATACACCTCCCCTGATCAGGTGTATCTCATTTCGCAAAGTCCCAGTAATTGTAAACCCATTCTTTTCATTTATTGTATGATGTTTTCTAGTTACCCTTCTGCATGAGTGTTCTCACATTCCAAGTACCTATCTTTAGAGTGTGTTGTATCTTTATTTTGCTTGCAGTAGCTTGATGACGATCGGGTTTCACTTGTAGCACATGATGTCCCCTACCGAACGATGGTTTTACATTGGAATCCCCCCTTAACGTTGTTGTCGTTATTTCTATTGTGGCGATTCATGATTGTACAAAGAAGTTACGACGGTGGTTTTATGTTGCCTTCCGTCGGTTTGTTTACGGTTGGCTAAGCAGGCCTTTGACTAAAACGTCACCCGCAAGGCAGTGGGGTTGTTTTACTTTGGGGTACACACCCTTAGCCTTTTACTTTCCCGAGCTTACCCGTAAGGCAGCAGGACAGCCATAGGTTGTACTGTTTACTGCATACAGTCATCATCATCATGTACCCTGCCGGTTGCCGTAGGGATTCATGTCCCACCACAATCTTCTATCTACAGTGCATCGTATCAGTTCTGTTGTTGACTGTTTTCCATGCCATGACACCAAACTATCCAGCATTTTCATCCTTTGTCGTCCGCGATCTCTCTTTCCTTCTATTTTGCCAGTTGTAACCAAGTATTCCAACTGTCCTCTTCTCATGGTGAGCCCGAAAAATGTTGATTGCTTCTTTCTGATGTTTTTTAAGAGCTCTCTTTTTGTGTTGCCTCTTTGAGAACTTCCTCATTGGTCTTTTTATCTGTCCAGGGAACTTTCAACATTCTTCTGAGAAATCACATCTCTGTGGCGTCTAATCGTATTTTCATTTGTTTGTCTACTGTCCATGATTCGCTTCCAGGTCAGAATTGGTTCTATATAGCACCGATGAACTCTCTTTCTCATTTTTATTGACATAGATTTGTTGCATAAGATATTTTTCATTTTCTGAAATGCTATTTTGGCCTGATCTATTCTGCTTTTTATTTCTGTGGTGCAACTCCCATCTGATGTAATTATTGTGCCCAAGTATTTGAAACGTTGTACTTGTTTCAGATTTGTCCCGTTTATTTTTATGCTGCATGATGGTGATGATTGTTTCTTCGATATAACCATTACTTCTGTTTTCTATATTAATATATTTATTTATATTAATATAATATATATATATATATATATATATATATATATATATATATTAATTTAATAATTAATATGTATTATAATTATTAAGTAATTATTATTATATAATAATTAATTTATTATTACTATATTATTTATATTACTTACTATTCAGTCAGAGACCTTTCTTGTTGCTTTCTTCTACTATTATGCCTATCATTTCTTGTATTTCGTTCTCTGTCTCTGCCATTAAGACTGTGTCATCCGCATATCGCAAATTATTTATGTTGTTACCGTTGACTTCAATTCCTTTTTTGTCTACTATTGATCTCATAATATATTCGCTGTAAAGTGAAAACAAATCCGGTGACAGACCACATCCTTGTCTGACACCTTGTTTTATATATTGGAATTGTCCTGTTTGGTTGTTAATTCGTATAGCTGTTGTTTGTTGCCAGTACATGTTTTTTTATGATTCGCAGATCATTGCCATCAATGTTTAATTTCTCTAGCATATTTATTATTTCCACATGCTTTACTTTGTCAAATGCTTTCGTGTAGTCTATAATGCACATATATAGATCTTTCTTTACCTCTATAGATCTTTATACCAATGTCCTTAAGATGTATATTGCATTATTGGTGCCCTTTCCTTCCACAAATCCACATTGTTCCTCACTTATTTCTGGTTTTATTTTGTTCCTTACAAGTCTCAAGATAATTCTTAGTAATACTTTAGTCATATGGCCCATGAGACTAATAGTGCGATGGTCTTCAAAATTAGTGGCGCCTGACTTCTTCGGTATGGCTACAAAGATAGATTTTAGTAGATCTTCGGGTATGTGTCCAGTGTTATATATGTCATTGAGTAATTTTGTTATGACTTGTACTCCCAACTCTCCTAATGCATTTATCTCTTCGATTGTTATATTGTCAGGACCTGGAGCTTTGCCTCTTTTCATGGGTTGAATTGCGTCCTCCACTTCAATCTGCATTATTGGTGGTCCTGGGTCTTCATTTGGATTGTTAAATTCTGGTCTTTCATCATCATAGAGTTGACTGTTATATTATGTCCATCTTTCCCATGTCTTCTCCTGTCCCATTATTATATGTCCTTCCTTTGATTTCACATATCCTGAAACTTTGACTTCTTTACTTCCTGTTAATTCATTTAACTGATTGTGCATAAATGCTGGGTCTTTCTTTTGTTGTTTTTTTTTTTCCATTTCTTCACATTTCTGTTTTAACCATTCTTCCTTTGCTTCTCTGCACTTGTGTTGGATCTCTTTGTGCAATATTTTGTATGCTCGTTCTCCTTTCTTATGTTTTCTTCTTTCGTCCATTAGTTGTAATATTTCTTCTGTGATCCATTTCTTTTTGTTGGTTCTTTTAGTCACTGGTATTACTTCTTTTGATGTTTGCTGAATCCATTGTTTGAGCATTTCCCACTGCTCCTGGATGTCCTGTATTTTCTCAATAGCATTATATCTATTGTGTACGATCATGCTGCACTTATCACACATCTGTTTATCTACTCTTAGCATATCTAGTTCTAATTTTATAATATATTTTTTTCTAATTGTATGCATACAGTAGCAGGTAAAATCACCTGACCTGACCTATTGACTGCATGGGCAGTGGTAGGATGAAAACGGGTAGGTCGGGTTTTTATCCTAAAACCGACCGGCTTCTTAATGTACATTGCACTAAATAGAAATGAATACATTTATAGTCGTATTTGCTAATGTCATAGTGTTACAGGGAATGTTGCCCATAAGTGAATCAAAGACAGCAGTGCTTCAGTAAATAGCAGCGGTGGCCCAACGTAGGACAGGAGTTACTGGAACAGAAGGGTGGAGGCGATGAACCTGGTCGCGTGTACGGGTGGTGAACTAGAGCAGAGCACAATCATACTCCTTTTTTATAGAAATTTTCCCAAAGATATTAACGACGGTATAAGGCAGTAACGAAGGTATAAGGTATTAATGAAGGTCTGAACTTTCAGTTAAGTTTTTTTTTTTTAATTTAAATTATAATTATCGATTAAATCTTTAAAAACATCATAGAGATGCCAGGCCTACAAAAAAATCTCCCAAGAACTAACTGTACAGTATAGAAACAGAAGGGCATTTGGTATAGTAACCAGATAGGATATAGAAATTAATGAGCTGTGGAAAGATAGCTGAACTATATTAGAAATTGAACAAAGACAATTAGACACAAATCATCTTCATTCTAGTTGTGTTGTTTATTACGGCGTATCTTAATAAGTCCCGATAAAAATAGTTTTATAGATTTAGCAGCTGATTTTCAAGACGTTGATCTTGTTGTAATAAAGAAGGTGGCGACAAATGTCTCATGGTAATATTGAGGTGTGTGATTCATCAGTATGTTCCGTGCTGTTGGGATAATTTTCTATCCAAATATTATTCCAATGACTACAACTACATTAAAATATTCTCACGACTTAAGACATGACAGAAACTGCTCCATAAATTAGTGTTCAGTAGTTACTGCTATTTAAGACCTGAACTTTTCCAAACATATGTAAGATCACAGAAGACTAATATATGGTTCTTATTGTTTCTTTATTCACGTTGTTTAGGATGGAATAAAGTTCAAGGTCAAACAGCATTCGTGATTAAAATTGAATATTTTGCAACAGTGATAGAAAGGTCACTATTTTGTGAATGTCATAACATAAATCTGCTGATGCATAATTAATACTGGCATGTATTAGATTAAACCATGCAACTGTGAAATACATAACCTGAAATAGTATTAAATATTGCCATTAAATGTAAAAAAAATCAGTTTTTCGTAATATTGAGTTAGAAAGTATAACAAAGTGACTTACTTGTAGCCGGTTCCACTGGAATAACAGATAAATATTCACTTATTCACTATCAGATCATGAAAAAGCACATGTTTACCCACTATTATACTGACTGCATTTTGGTCGTAAAAAGTAATTCTAGTACTATTTTTTCATGTTCTTGTGTGTATACATATATGTATATGTTTATGTATATACATATATGCATATATGTATGGGTGCGTTGATACGTATAGACATTGCCAGTGTCGAAGTAACCAAGGTAACCTAGGCCCACCCCCCATAATTTTACAACCTTTTTACCTATTGTTAGTGTATATCAGCAGGGCTGAAACTAAGAATGGCAAAATGTTACATCTTCTCAATATTCCTGTATGGTGCAGAAACATGGACATTAGACAAGAAACCAGAACAGAAAATTGAAGCCTTTGAAATGTGGATTTATAGCAGAATAGGTAGAATTGGATGGAAACAAAAGACAACAAACGATGAAGTTTTAAAACAACTAAAATAAAAAGAGAACTGCTGAACACAATTAAGACAAGACAAATTAAATTTTTGAGGCATGTTAAAAGACACAACAGCCTACTAAAAGAAATATTGGAGGGAAAAATACAAGGCAACAGAGGCAGAGGCAGACCAAGACTAACATTGACGAGTAACATCAAAAGATGGACAAGTCAATCTATGTCAGCCTGCACCATCAAAGCAAGAAACAGAGTAGAATGGCGATCCATGGTAGCCAACCTTCGTTGCGTAGAGGGCACACGATGATGATGATGATTACCTATTGTTGACCCTTCGTTGGACAATTGTGTACGCCTAACGATGAGTTTTGTCTCCCTCTGGGCACAAATCAGGGAAGTCAGGAGCCAGTAGTGGGGTGTGATAAAAACCCCAAGGTATGTTGACAGATTTACAAGGAAGGAACACAACACAATACTGACGTTTCGGCGTGTGGCCTTCTTCGGAATATAAGGACAACGACAACAAACGGTGAAGCACAGTTATCGATAACTACATGTTAGATGATCAAGTGGAGGGAGAGGCGGACAGAGAGAGGAAAGTAATATGTTGAAATAGGAAAGAAGATAGAGCGATGTGTGTGCTACATGAGGGGAGGTATGATGAGCGTCGAGATGTATAAAATATAAATATTAGAAAATGAGGAAGGGCTCGAGACTAAAGAGTAGAACGTAAATAGTAAAAGTTAATAATGTATCATTAAAAGTATAGGAAAATGGCTAAGCTGGAACGACTGGTCTGTCCTCCGTGGTGGGATTCATCCGAATGACCGAGCGCGTTCAGGTTATATCCGAGAGGCATCACGCGACGGAAGCACGCGTGGATAAGATATACAAAAGACATAGATCGTGGGATAACAAATGACCCCGGGTGGGGCATGTCTGCGTGCAAACAAAGAACGGGAGGGAGGAGAAGGAGATAAGTGGCCTCATAAATCTAGAAAGACACTACATGAGGGTAACCAGGCAAGAGGTTCAACAAAAAAGGGTGAATTATAAGACAAGGTATATAAGACAATTATAAAACAACTGGGAGATGGGTAAGATAAAGAGTCTTGTTCAGAATGGATGGGCTGGAAATGGAGGAATATAGATATACGTCAAACAGGGAAGGGAGAGGGAGAAAATATGTACCAGAGGAAGAGATATGGAGATGGAGAATAAGAAAAAATGTATAAGTAAAGTAGGTATGGAGAAAGGCGGTGGGCCAGAAGTGGTAGATAGAGGAGTCTGTAAGAAGTAGAGTGATGTAGGGGTGGTGCTGAGGAAGTTAGTGCATAGAGAGGTAGAGACGTTTTAGAGGAGTTGTAATGGAGAGGAGAGATAAGGGACATGTATATTAAAGTGGATAGGAGGAGAGGCGGTGGGACATAACTCAATAGATAGAGAGGGAGTCTTTAAGAAGAAGTGAAGTAGAGGAATAGTATTCAGGAAGTTATGGCATAGAGAGGTCGAGAAGTGGAGAAATGGTGAAACTGAGGTGGATACAAAGAGAGGTGGTGTCTGAGTGGCTGATAAAACAGACAAGTTGAGTCCTAGAAGAGGATTAAGATTGGACACCCGGATAAGGGGGAGTGGGGTACTGGAAGGCTAGGTGTAGAGAAGTGGGGACTATCAGTGAATAGCAAGAGAATGGGTGAGCAAGGAGTAGAACCAATATAAGTAGGCTGAGATGGTACAACCAGACAACAGAGGTATACTAGGAATGTGTATAGTAGGGGAGTGCAGAAGTATACACCATAGGAGGAGATATTGAGAGGCAGAATAAGAGACAGGTATGTATAAAGTTGGTAGGAGGAGAGTCGGTGGGCCAGAAATGGTTAGATATAGTAGAACGTGAGTCAATAGAAGTTGGCGGAGAGATGGTACAATTCAGGTAGAGATGCATTATAGTGATAAGGAGGTGATGGACATGTAAGTAGTCCGTAGAGAGGGGGTGCGGGTTATACTGAAGGAAGAAGTCAAGATAATGGGTTGCACAAAGGATAAGGAAAGAAGGGTTGGGCTAGGAGTCGACGAACAGAAAAGTGAAACAGGAAGAGGAGTACAGAGGCGGGACGATGGAGTCGGAGTAGGAAGGGTCCTCAGATGGACAGAGAAACATTGATGCCACGGTGGGGGGGGGAACCCCAAAGAACGATCAGACGGTTCTCAAGGGTGAGACGACTGTGGTTATCCGAGGAGCAAGATACTAGACCGATGACCAAGACATAAGCCTTCACCCGACGACCCCTGGAGTTAAAGTGGGCTGCTACAAGAGTGCCCGCATCTCGGGTGATGTCATATAGGTGTTCACGGCATCTGTCACAAATTTGTCGTCCGGATTGACCGATGAAGGCCAATTTGCATCTCTTACAAATGATGGCATAAATGATGTTACGCGATGTGCAAGTGATTCCCTCTCTGATCTGAAAAGGACAAATGGGGAAGAGAACATTATCGGTCTGGAGAACGTGGTCACCAGTATTGCATGCACAAGAGTTGCAGAGGAAAGTAACTCGATGGATAAGGGAGGGAGCCGGAAGGCGCCCTCTAACCAGGAAGTCAAGGAGGTTCCGTGATTATAACATTGATTGATAAACAAGATTAAAGAGGGATACATACACATATAAAAAGAATGATTATTACAAGTTTTAGAAAGTCACAGAAAGTAGATGTATTACAAAGAACAACAGGAAAAATGCAGACATACAATAACGATAACATCAAATAGATGGCATAAATATGTAACATACTTTTTTATGACAAGAGAGAAAGGAAACTAATTATAAAATGTACGTCAGGCATTCTATATAAAAAAAAACGTAAAATCTGAAGTGAAAGAAAACAATGATAAAGAGAAAAGCTTCTTTGACAAATGAAATTAAATAATGTGCAAATAATTAAAAATACATTGAATGTTTAGTTAAGAATTAAATGTTAAAAGTTCTATTGAGAATCCTAAATTCGTGTTTGCATAACAAACGCAATTTGAGATGCCAGGCCTACAAATTAATGGAAAGATAATCAATAACCTAAGATATGCTGACGATACTGTACTACTAGCAGAAAATCCTAAAGACCTACAACAATTACTTAATGAAATAAACACGACAAGCAAAAAATATGGACTAGATATGAATATCAAAAAGACTAAAACTATGATCATAAACAAAGAAAATACTCAAAACCCACAAGTGGATATCAAAATTGAAGGAATAGACCTTGAGACAGTTCAGAACTATAACTACCTTGGACATACTATAACCAGTGATGGAAAATGTACAACTGAAATAAACAAAAGAATAGGAATGGCAAAAAGTAATTTTAATGTCATGAAGGACATACTAACATCAAAACAAATAACACCAGAGCTAAAACTAAGAATAGCAAAATGTTACATCTTCTCAATATTCCTATATGGTGCTGAAACATGGACATTAGACAAGAAAACAGAACAGAGAATTGAAGCCTTTGAAATGTGGATATATAGAAGAATAGGTAGAATTGGATGGAAGGAAAAGAAAACAAACGACAAAATCTTAAAACAACTAAAAATGAAAAGAGAACTTCTGAACACAATTAGAACAAGACAAATGCGATTCTTAGGCCATGGTAAAAGACACAACAGCCTACTGAAAGTGATCCTGGAGGGGAAAATACAAGGTAAAAAAGGCAGAGGCAGACCAAGATTAACATGGACGAGTAACATCAAAAGATGGACAAATCAACCGATGACAACCTGCACCATCAAAGCAAGAGATAGAGCAAAATGGCGCTCCATGGTAGCCAACCTTCGTTGCGGAGACGGCACTCAATGATGATGATGATGATAACAAACGCAAAGAAATAAATGCTGTGCTAGTTGAAATAAAAATATATACTACACTTTTAAAATGAAAAAAGGAAACTAAAAGTACGCAGGGAACCGCGACAGTTCAGTGGTTGGTGAACTGGACTACAAAGGGCAAGAGGTCGTGTTCGATCGATGATAGTCGGATTTCAGGTTCACTCAGCCTTAAATGAGTAATGAATTTAGTTCTATGAAAGTAAAATATCGACCACTTTACCTCAAAAAGCAAGTGCTACAGGTATGTAACAATTTTGGTCACTAACACCATATTCCCTATACGCCAATTGGCGTGACGAGGCTATTTACTTTACATACATTTTACAATTACACATTATTATGTTAATCTATGTATGTGAAACAAATTATTATTGCCTTGAAAGTGTAAAACTTTTGCACGCGAAAATCCCAAATTAGCTAATAGTGTGTATCATTGTTCATCAAAAGAAATGCGTATAGTAAAAGTAATAAAATGTGTTCATTTTGACTCAAACGCATTGCGTTATCAGAAAATATTAAACTAAAGTTCAAGAACATATGATGAAACTCATGGTGTTTATTTGCAGAAAGTCATTATAGACTATAATTAATATTTTAAGAATGTGAAGAGTATGCAATGTGAGTATGTTTAAGGATGACAAAAAGAAACACTGAACTAGGTTTCCAGTGATACTAATATGTTATTATGAATAATAATAAATGTGTTACCTTCACAAATAAGTAATTTTAAGAAGCTTATAACAACGGTTGCCATATCGCTGTAGTCTTTTACATAAAATATTAGTCCAGGATCACTCGCTATGCTTAGCAGTTGTTTTTTCACTGTTCCTTGGCGATAAGCAACAACGACTAGTATAGTCCCACTTCTGCGGGACTCCTCAGCAGCAGTTGCAGCTAAAACAAGAAAGTATAGTTTGTTATCAACTTCCGGCAATGAAGTTTTGATTATTCAGTGCTTTGTTAC